>CM042384.1:25963571-26221071 GCA_023634145.1 Thymallus thymallus
CACTATCTCTACTCTAGTCCTTAGCACTATCTCTACTCTAACCCCTAGCACTATCTCTAGTCTAGTCCCTAGCACTATCTCTAGTCTAGTCCCTAGCACTATCTCTACTCTAGCTCCTGGTCCCTAGCACTATCTCTACTCTAGCTCCTGGTCCCTAGCACTATCTCTACTCTAGCTCCTGGTCCCTAGCACTATCTCTACTCTAGTCCTTAGCACTATCTCTACTCTAACCCCTAGCACTATCTCTAGTCTAGTCCCTAGCCCTGTCTCTACTCTAGTCCCTAGCACTATCTCTACTCTAGCTCCTGGTGCCTAGCACTATCTCTACTCTAGCTCCTGGTCCCTAGCACTATCTCTACTCTAGTCCCTAGCACTATCTCTACTCTAGTCCTTAGCACTATCTCTACTCTAGTCCTTAGCACTATCTCTACTCTAACCCCTAGCACTATCTCTAGTCTAGTCCCTAGCACTATCTCTAGTCTAGTCCCTAGTACTATCTCTACTCCAGCTCCTGGTCCCTAGCACTATCTCTACTCTAGCTCCTGGTCCCTAGCACTATCTCTACTCTAGCTCCTGGTCCCTAGCACTATCTCTACTCTAGTCCTTAGCACTATCTCTAGTCTAGTCCCTAGCACTATCTCTAGTCTAGTCCCTATCACTATCTCTAGTCTAGTCCCTAGCACTATCTCTACTCTAGCTCCTGGTGCCTAGCACTATCTCTACTCTAGCTCCTGGTCCCTAGCACTATCTCTACTCTAGCTCCTGGTCCCTAACACTATCTCTACTCTAGCTCCTGGTCCCTAGCACTATCTCTACTCTAGCTCCTGGTCCCTAGCACTATCTCTACTCTAGTCCCTAGCACTATCTCTACTCTAGTCCTTAGCACTATTTCTACTCTAGTCCTTAGCACTATCTCTACTCTAACCCCTAGCACTATCTCTAGTCTAGTCCCTAGCACTATCTCTACTCTGGTCCTTAGCACTATCTCTAGTCTAGTCCCTAGCACTATCTCTAGTCTAGTCCCTAGCACTATCTCTACTCTAGCTCCTGGTCCCTAGCACTATCTCTACTCTAGCTCCTGGTCCCTAGCACTATCTCTACTCTAGCTCCTGGTCCCTAGCACTATCTCTACTCTAGCTCCTGGTCCCTAGCACTATCTCTACTCTAGCTCCTGGTCCCTAGCACTATCTCTACTCTAGTCCCTAGCACTATCTCTACTCTAGTCCTTAGCACTATCTCTACTCTAGTCCTTAGCACTATCTCTACTCTAACCCCTAGCACTATCTCTAGTCTAGTCCCTAGCACTATCTCTAGTCTAGTCCCTAGCACTATCTCTACTCTAGCTCCTGGTGCCTAGCACTATCTCTACTCTAGCTCCTGGTCCCTAGCACTATCTCTACTCTAGTCCCTAGCACTATCTCTACTCTAGTCCTTAGCACTATCTCTACTCTAGTCCTTAGCACTATCTCTACTCTAACCCATAGCACAATCTCTAGTCTCTAGCACTATCTCTACTCTAGTCCTTAGCACTATCTCTAGTCTAGTCCCTAGCACTATCTCTACTCTAGCTCCTGGTCCCTAGCACTATCTCTACTCTAGCTCCTGGTCCCTAGCACTATCTCTACTCTAGCTCCTGGTCCCTAGCACTATCTCTACTCTAGCTCCTGGTCCCTAGCACTATTACTACTCTAGTCCCTAGCACTATCTCTACTCTAGTCCTTAGCACTATCTCTACTCTAGTCCTTAGCACTATCTCTACTCTAACCCCTAGCCCTGTCTCTACTCTAGTCCTTAGCACTATCTCTAGTCTAGTCCCTAGCACTATCTCTAGTCTAGTCCCTATCACTATCTCTAGTCTAGTCCCTAGCACTATCTCTACTCTAGCTCCTGGTGCCTAGCACTATCTCTACTCTAGCTCCTGGTCCCTAGCACTATCTCTACTCTAGCTCCTGGTCCCTAACACTATCTCTACTCTAGCTCCTGGTCCCTAGCACTATCTCTACTCTAGCTCCTGGTCCCTAGCACTATCTCTACTCTAGTCCCTAGCACTATCTCTACTCTAGTCCTTAGCACTATTTCTACTCTAGTCCTTAGCACTATCTCTACTCTAACCCCTAGCACTATCTCTAGTCTAGTCCCTAGCACTATCTCTACTCTGGTCCTTAGCACTATCTCTAGTCTAGTCCCTAGCACTATCTCTAGTCTAGTCCCTAGCACTATCTCTACTCTAGCTCCTGGTCCCTAGCACTATCTCTACTCTAGCTCCTGGTCCCTAGCACTATCTCTACTCTAGCTCCTGGTCCCTAGCACTATCTCTACTCTAGCTCCTGGTCCCTAGCACTATCTCTACTCTAGCTCCTGGTCCCTAGCACTATCTCTACTCTAGTCCCTAGCACTATCTCTACTCTAGTCCTTAGCACTATCTCTACTCTAGTCCTTAGCACTATCTCTACTCTAACCCCTAGCACTATCTCTAGTCTAGTCCCTAGCACTATCTCTAGTCTAGTCCCTAGCACTATCTCTACTCTAGCTCCTGGTCCCTAGCACTATCTCTACTCTAGCTCCTGGTCCCTAGCACTATCTCTACTCTAGCTCCTGGTCCCTAGCACTATCTCTACTCTAGTCCTTAGCACTATCTCTACTCTAACCCCTAGCACTATCTCTAGTCTAGTCCCTAGCCCTGTCTCTACTCTAGTCCTTAGCACTATCTCTAGTCTAGTCCCTAGCACTATCTCTAGTCTAGTCCCTATCACTATCTCTAGTCTAGTCCCTAGCACTATCTCTACTCTAGCTCCTGGTGCCTAGCACTATCTCTACTCTAGCTCCTGGTCCCTAGCACTATCTCTACTCTAGCTCCTGGTCCCTAGCACTATCTCTACTCTAGTCCCTAGCACTAACTCTACCCTGCAGCACTGCTGTCAGTGGTCCATAGATACACAAGTGTTCTAATCCAAAGCCATATGTAGGACATACACTAGACAACAGGTGGACCGGAGCTGAACAGTACTGTAATACTTTATGACAAAAGTTACACAACCAGGAAATACCTTTTTACAGACGGTTAGAAAGCTCATCTGCGAGGGCCACCTGTTCTTTCATGAGAGGCAAACAACATCGTCCCACATTATTTCTCAATGGTCTACATAGTTTACAAAATAATCTGCATTTCGTAATTAGTCTCAAGGTTTTTGACCCGTCTTGCTTTTGGATTTCTCTGTTGCTCTGGTTTATTGCATGATGCAATGCAATCGCAACAGACATAAGTTATTGCTTTGTCCGGAGAAGATTAAAATAGGATCCATTTGTGAAAGATCCATATTTAGTTAGCTTGATGTCTCTCAATACTGTCTGTTAAACCCTAGTCTCTTCCCAAAGCCAGTGTGAGACTGGGCAAGCAGGATTAATAAAACCCAAGCCTGTCTATTTCTTCCCAGGCAGACCCAGGTTGCATCCCAAATGGCACCCTATTGCCTATACTGTACTACTCCTGAGGGCCCATCGGGCTCTGGTCAAAAGTAGTGCACTACGTAGAGAATAGGGTGCTATTTGGAACACACACTAGTGATATATTGGTCTGAAAGAGAAGGTGGGACAGTAGAGGAATAGAAGGAAAGTATTAGATACTATACTCTGACAGGTGAACATGCTGGTGTGTGTGTGTTTGTGTGTGTGTGTGTGTCTGCTATTTGAGCAGCTGTTTATCCTGTCGCCACGGCAATTCAGCGGCATCAACATTGAGTGTGTACATGTCTGTGTGTACTGGGAAGATGTACGAAAATAGCACCTCATCCTATCCGACGCTACAGGCAACCGGAGGAGGGGTGTGAGGGGGTCAGTGGGGTGAAGGGGTTATGGAAAAGGTCACATATTTGGTGTGTGAGTGTGTGGTGTGTGTGTAAATATGTATCTATTTATGGTATTGTCCACAACAACCTTTCCACTATTAACGACTATTACAACTATTCCAGTTTTAACGGTTGTACCTTAGAACAACAACGTTTCTACTATTAACGGTTGTACTGAAGAACAACTATTCCAGTATTAACGGTTGTACCTTAGAACAACAACGTTTCTACTATTAACGGTTGTACTGAAGAACAACTATTCCAGTATTAACGGTTGTACCTTAGAACAACAACGTTTCCACTATTAACGGTTGTACTGTAGAACAACAACTATTCCAGTTTTAACGGTTGTACCTTAGAACAACAACGTTTCTACTATTAACGGTTGTACTGTAGAACTATTCCAGTATTAACGGTTGTACTGTAGAACTATTCCACTATTAACGGTTGTACTGTAGAACTATTCCAGTATTAACGGTTGTACCTTAGAACAACAACGTTTCTACTATTAACGGTTGTACTGTAGAACACTTGTTTTGTCAAAATACAAACAAGATCATGTTGACAGTTGGTTAGACACACCCTGTTTCTGTTGATCTCTGTCTGCATGTCCTCTGGTAAAGATAGCCTTATCAGTGATCTCATAGTGTTGACAAAACAAGATGCCCATTCTACTAGTTCAGCTCTCTCCCATAGGCCTCACCTGGTCATCCTAGGTAAACAGACAGTACATAACCTTTGAAGTCCACTGATATGAGGGTATCGTAATATAACTGTACCTTTTCACATTATCTGTTTTGAGAGCCTGCACAGTGTCGTGTGAGTGTGTTGGTGTGTCGTGTGTGTGTTGGTGTGTCGTGTGTGTTGGTGTCGTATGTGCTGTACTTTTGGATTTGATCTATAGGGTTAGGTTTAGGGCTTGGAGTATGTGCGAGTCGTGAGCTAGCTACATAAATAGATATAGCGTGAATGTCAGAGTTGCATTGACTCAGAAAATACATACAGTCACCGTGAAGGTTCAGATATCCACGTGTGTTTGAGAGTGTATGTTTGTGTTTGAGAGTGTATGTTTGTGTGTGTGAGAGTGTGTGTGTGAGAGAGAGAGAGTGTATGCATGTGTGTGTGTGTGTGTGAGTGTCAGAGTGTATGAGTGCATGCATGTTCACCACACCCAGGATTCAGTCCAAGGTACACTACCGTTCAAAAACATACATGAAATTAGTTGCAAAATGAATAGGAAATATAGTCAAAACGTTGACAAGGTTATAAATAATGGTTTTTAATTGAAATAATAATTGTGTCCTTCAAACTTTGCTTTCGTCAAAGAATCCTCCATTTGCAACAATTACAGCCTTGCAGACTTTTGGCATTCTAGTTGTCAATTTGTGGAGGTAATCTGAAGAGATTTCACCCCACGCTTCCTGAAGCACCTCCCACAAATTGGATTGGCTTGATGGGCACTTCTTACGTACCATACGGTCAAGCTGCTCCCACAACAGCTCAATAGGGTTGAGATCCGGTGACTGTGCTGGCCACTCCATTATAGACAGAATACCAGCTGACTGCTTCTTCCCTAAATAGTTATTTCATAGTTTAAGTGCCGTCCACAGGGTATGGCATGGCATTGCAAAATGGAGTGATATCCTTCCTTCTTCAAGATCCCTTTTACCCTGTACAAATCTCCCACTTTACCACCACCAAAGCACCCCCAGACCATCACATTGCCTCCACCATGCTTGACAGATGGTGTCAAGCACTCCTCCAGCATCTTTTTATTTGGTCTGCGTCTCACAAATGTTCTTCTTTGTGATCCGAACCCCTCAAACTTAGATTTGTCTGTCCATAACACTTTTTTTCCAATCTTCCTCTGTCCAGTGTCTGTGTTCTTTTGCCCATCTTAATCTTTTCTTTTTATTGGCCAGTCTGAGATATGGCTTTTTCTTTGCAACTCTGCCTAGAAGGCCAGCATCCCGAAGTCGCCTCTTCACTGTTGACGTTGAGACTGGTGTTTTGCGGGTACTATTTAATGAAGCTGCCAGTTGAGGACTTGTGAGGCGTCTGTTTCTCAAACTAGGCACTCTAATGTACTTGTCCTCTTGCTCAGTTGTGCACCAGGGCCTCCCACTCCTCTTTCTATTCTGGTTAGATGAAGGCTATTCCACACATGGAATAGCCTTCATTTCTCAGAACAAGCATAGACTGACACATTTCAGAAGACATTTCTTTGTTTCTGGTCATTTTGAGCTTGTGATCTCTGTCGGATTGAATCCTGGCCTCAATGAATCAGAAACAGAGACATAATCTTACTACCATACCTCATTTTATTACCAGTAGTCTGTATTGCTGACCAGCTGAGTCATTCTCATCAACAACACTGCATAATTTTAGTGATTTATCACATACTAAACGCTTTTTCTTTTTTTCCTTGGTTTGTTAGTTAGTTAGTTAGTTAGTTAGTTAGTTAGTGTCATCTCAGGATGACCCATGAGGACCTGACTGACACACACACACTCCAACCAATATCACTCCACAGTCTTGCAGCGAACTGTATGTGGATGCTAGCCTTGTCTAGAACTGTATCATACTGTATGTGGAGGCTAGCCTGGTCTAGACCTATATCATACTGTATGTGGAGTCTAGCCTGGTCTAGACCTGTATCATACTGAATGTGGAGGCTAGCCTGGTCTAGACCTGTATCATACTGTATGTGGAGACTAGCCTGGTCTAGACCTGTATCATACTGAATGTGGAGGCTAGCCTGGTCTAGACCTGTATCATACTGTATGTGGAGTCTAGCCTGGTCTAGACCTATATCATACTGTATGTGGAGGCTAGCCTGGTCTAGACCTGTATCATACTGTAAGTGGAGTCTAGCCTGGTCTAGACCTGTATCATACTGTATGTGGAGGCTAGCCTGGTCTAGACCTATATCAAAAGTTTGGAATGTTACTCATTCAAGGGTTTGTCTTTATTTTTTACATTGTAGAATAAAAGTGAAGACATCAAAACTATGACATAACACATATGGAATCATGTAGTAACAAAAAAAGTGTTAAACAAATCAAAATATATGTTATATTTGAGATTCTTCAAAGTAGCCAACCTTTGCCTTGATGACAGCTTTGCACACTCTTGGCATTCTTTCAACCAGCTTCACCTGGATGCTTTTCCATCAGTCTTGAAGGAGTTCCCACATATTCTGAGCACTTGTTAGCTTCTTTTCCTTCACTGCGGTCCGACTCATCCAAAACCATCTAAATTTGGTTGGAACCAAAAAATCTCAAATTTGGACTCCAGACCAAAGTACAAATTTCCACTGGTCTAATGTCCATTGCTCGTGTTTCTTGGCACAAGCAAGTCTCTTCTTATTATTGGTGTCCTTTAGTAGTGGTTTCTTTGCAGCAATTTGACCATGAAGGCCTGATTCACACAGTCTCCTCTGAACAGTTGATGTTGAGATGTGTCTGTTACTTGAACTCTGTGAAGCATTTATTTGGGCTGCAATCTGAGGCTGGTAACTCTAATGAATTTATCCTTATGTGTTTGTTTGTTTTCTTTTTTGGTTACTACATACCATATCCCCAAGACATGCTAACCTCTCACCAGGGGAGGTTAGCATTTTGGGCTGTGTGTGATATTTATGTCTTTGTAACTTTCTCAATGATCATTATTCACGATTCATTCAGGATTATCCGTAATCATGGTAACATCCATATTAATGTAGAAATGTTTAGAAACATATTCTATTCTTATTTACAATAAAAGTGATTCCAAAATGACACATTTCATTATTTACCATTCATTTCTATTGGGCACAAAATTACCTGAAACAAAACAAACAGCAAATGCATCCAACAAATTTGTAAAGTCACTAGTTTGATGTAGTCATTGAGTGCTGTGAATATGGGACCAAATACTTAACTTTTTGTCCCAATACTTTTGGTCCCCTAAAATGTGAGGACCATGTACAAAAAGTGCTGTAATTTCTAATCGGTTCACCCGATATGGATGAAAATACCTTCAAATTAAAGCTTAGTCTGCACATTAATCTCATAGTCAATGAAAAATGTCAAATCCAAAGTGCTGGGGTACAGAGCCAAAACAACAACAAAATGCGTCACTGTCTCAATACTTTTGGAGCTAACTGTAGGTTGACTTGTGAGCTAATATTGCTCATTTCAGTGGTTTCAGAGTCCTGCAATAAGAGCTAAGATGCTAATATTTGTGTAAACTCTACACAGTTGTGTTTTGTGAGTGTCACTGAGTAGGCTGATACCCCATGTACAATCCATAGGTTAGGCTGTACAGTACAGTGCATATAATTATAAAGCAATTATGAATTCAAATACATAAATACATATTTACATTTTTTTGGGGTCAAGTTAACTAATAATTGTCTTTTGTTTATTTTATATAACAACATTCCAACCTTGTTTGGCATTATCTAGTCCATTTGTGGCATGATTCCACAATTTGTATACGTTTGCATTAGTTTCAATGGGGGACTTTTATTTTGAAGGTGAACCGCCGATTCCACTATCGTTTTTTTTTATTTTTTATATCGTTTGTTTAAAAAATATAAATGTTTTTATAAACAACAAATATAATAGTCATACTTTACAACAGAGTATAAAAAAGACGAACTTTATACACAAGCGTATACACATTTAAAAAAAATACATTTTATTTATGGAGTACTTAAAAATAATTTTCAAATTCAATTTTTAAAAGTAAGAATCTTGGCTTTTATTTAGCCCACTTGCATTTACGTATAAAATATTTACCAATACTAATAAAGAGATACATTATGTAGACTTGTTCTGATCCTTATTATTCAATAAAAGTAAAACATCCATACCGTCAAGCTGTACCCTAGTACCAGTTGATCTAAAAACTAAATCCCCAAAATCTTAGTACAAATACAATCATAAAATAAATTACTTATAGTTTCATTTTCAATTTGAAAAAACAACAACACTTTCATCGATATGCATTTTACATGACACCACTTTCTATTTAAAGCTTTCCAATTAATGTTATTACAAGTAGAATTCCAATATACTTTTTCAGGAGTAAAAGCAGGCTTGATAAGAGTCTTATAAGACCTGTAGGTATTCACCATCACTGGAATTCCATGTTTATTCAAAAACATAATTGTACAGTTGTCCATTTTCATTAAATAATTGTGTCATAAACAAAATAACGTTCTCAAACGTCTTTGGAAAAATAAAGATGTATTCTTATATTGTATTTAGTTCAAAGTGACATTTTATGAGAAATCCAATTCCAAAAACAACATTTTGAATAACATTCCAAATACTATTCTTAAATTGGATGAAGTTATTGATGGCAGGGGAAAGGGGGATACCTAGTCAGTTGCACAACTGAACGTTACAACCATGTTTCTGCCGCATTAAACCCAACCACTCTGAATCAGAGAGGTGCGGGGGGGGGCTGCCTTAAATCAACGTCCACTTAATCGGTGCCCAAAGTTGTTGTTGGGGGACAACTGCCTGCTATCTAGTCTTAAAAATACTGTTGGATGTACAAAAATCAAAAACCTTTAAATTATTGTGCCTATGTCTTCAATTGTTGCTTGGGGAACATCCAATGCCACACATTCTTAAAATTGAGTTCAAGGGGTGTGAATACTTTCTGAATAATAAAGACAAGATTCAAAAACTAATCGTAGTTTTTCCAGAATTGGTTTGACAACAGCATTATCAACAACTATTTAGTAACCACAGACAACTATATAATTATCCAGACTTCATGAGAACACACAATGTTCCAATCACTCCTGAGGTTTTTCAATAATTGTTGGTACTGTCCCTAGTGGTGCTGACCTCTTCACGGGGAATGCAGATCAGCGGTTCTCCAAGTGCAACTGTTGAGGAACTTCTAGCCTCTGCTTCTGCTTGAAGGATTGTAAATGTTTTAAAATAACATATCTAAGAAATCTCTGTCAATGTGTTAGTATTCCTTCTGCTAGAATATACTGGAATGCAGCCATGGGACAAGTGAACTGGAAGAAAGTTTAGTTATTGTCTAGCAAATATATATACATAATAAGGTGGAAGAAGTATAATTTTAAGTCATTCACAGAGTGTACCAGGTAAAGACCTTTACTGTACACTTTTAAAATTGCTATTGATAACAGATGTGTTGTGGTTGTGACCCAGAAACTGACTGCTCTCATGCCAGAAGACTTTGGATTGATTTAGAATACTTAAAGGGAGATTCATTCAATCTGGTAATAGGAGGTTAGCTGAGTCAGGCTGGCCTCATGTATTTCACTTCTAGATAATTTGTGTATTCCCTGTAGCCTTGACCCAGACCAAGTTCTGGACACTTTCCACTGGGTTGTGCTTCCAGTTTACCTGGACATCTTTAGAACCATTCTATACTGAACAAAAATATAAATACGACATGCAACAATTTCAACGATTTCACTGAGTTATAGTTAATATAAGGAAATCAGTCAATTGAAATAAATTCATTAGGCTCTAATCTATGGATTTCACAGGACTGGGCTGGTGAGTTTTTTGCCACAAAAGTGCTTTATTACAAACCGAAATACTTATGTTTCATCAGCTGTCCGGTTGGTTGGTCTCAGACTATCCTGCAGGTGAAGAAGCCGGATTTGGAGGTCCTGGGCTGGAGTGGTTAGACATGGTCTGCGGTTTTGAGGCCGGTAGGACGTACTGCCAAATTCCCCAAAACGACATTGGAGTAAGTTTATGGTAGAGAAATTAACATTACATTCTTTGGCAACAGCTCTGGTGGACATTCCTGCAGTCAGCATGCCAATTGCACGCTCCCTCAACTTGAAACATCTGTGGCATTGTGTTGTGTGACAAAACTGCCCATTTTAGTGGCCTTTTATTGTCCCCAGCACAAGGTGCACCCGTGTAATGATCATGCTCTTTAATCAGCTTCTTGAAATGTCACACCTGTCAGATGGATGGATTATTTTAGCAAGGGAGAAATGCTCACTAACAGAGATGTAAACAAATTTGTACACAACATGAGAGAAATAAGCTTTTTGTGAGTATGGAACATTTCTTGGATCTTATTTCAGCTCATGAAACATGGGACAAACACTTTACATGTCCTTTTCATTTTTATGTTCAGTATAGATTGAAGCATGATGCTGCATGTGGCACGTATGAATACTGATGGTACTGAATGAATGCTGGCATCTGCCATGCCTTATTTATGACAACATGATGCTGTTATAACATACATCTCAAAAAAAGCGTTAGCTACTAAATATCCACATCATACATCTATTTAACTAAGACCCAAAACCCTGAAGAGATCTATCATCAGCGTTGACTTTATTTAATTTGGAAAGAATGAGAGCGGTTTCCTTTTCAGGAATAAAACATCTGGTTCCCCTACTAATGGGAGCCATATGTCAGGCAATACAACCTAAATGTTAGTCCATAACTCTACAGTAAGCTGCTACAGAGGAAAACCCAAGGCTTTGTACTCACGTGTTAACCTTCTGTTCTGAGGGAGCTACAATAGAGGGGTGGCGTGGAGTAGTGTGTGTGTGAGAGAGAGAGAGTGAGAGGGGTGGCGTGGAGTAGTGTGTGTTTGTGTGTGTGAAAGAGAGAGTGAGAGGGGTGGCATGATCTAGCTAGCCAATACTGTAGTGACTACTCAATGCAGCCTACATTATACAGTGGGGGTACATTATGTAAACATTGAAGAGTAAGTTTGCATAACAAAAGCTAGAGGGGCTCCTTAATACTATGCATTCACTTGCCAATTGTGTACAGAATTTCCACTCAGGAACCTAAATGTCAATGGTCTGGTCTGTTCGAATACGGTTCTGTGTACACAATGTAATGACTACTCAATACTGCCTACTTTATACACTAGGTGCATTGTATCAACAGTGTAGAGTTTTGTTTTAATGGCAGACGTTTGGAAACGATTCAAGAGCAGGAGTGTAGGCTACATGCAGTGTTCCAAATTATGCAACACAATGAACCAACAACAAGACCCAGGCAGCATTGTATGAAATCCATGTTGTTTCCTGCTTTCATTTCCTACAGCCAGGACTTAAAATAAAAAATGAATACGATGTAATACCCTAGATCGGACTGTTTAGCTGACGTCATAAAAACGATGCGCGCGCTTCAAAGGGACAGAAGGCCGTGCGTTATGATTCTGAACAGTCAAGATAGCAACAATCACTAGAGGATGCCATCCTAAGTGGCTTGTTTCAGGGCGTTTGATCTTGTTGATGCCATGTCATGTTTTGAGGTGGTGTTTTGACTGATGTCACGTCTATGCTAATATGGCAAAAATGTGCTAGCTAACCAACAACTCTAGCGATGTATTTGAGGGACAAGTGCTCATTGTGCAACTTTGTTTTAAATAAACACTGGAGATCAAATATAGCTTACATGTTCTCATCAATCTAAGCCAACCTCATGTTTTTGCCACCTAGTTGCACACGCGGTGGTTTTGTTTCTAAACAACCAACCAGTCTATACGTGCTTTACTGCCAGTTTGTAACATTTGCGTTTAAATTCCCTTATGACGAATAAAACAAATACAATTTAAATGAGTTTCAATCACATTTAACTCTGATGGTTTTGTCACAACAAATGTTGAGTTATACAGTATAGCGAAAGAGTCCACTCTGGTCTGGGACATGTGCGCTCTAGCCAAATGCTTGCACTCGCAGATACAGTGCAGGTATTATTATGGACAAAAAGAGCAAGATTATTTTTATTTGTCAAACGGCTGCCAAGCATCGATCATCGTGTCACCAGAATAAGACCCTCGATATTTATTGGAAAGGAGCATCAAGCTCACCACTGTGCACGTTCACCAGCCTGTGAAGTTCATAATTTATTTCATCTGTAGCCTATAAAGTGCATGCTTTCGCGATTCAGTGAGAACCACACAATATAATCGTGACTCCAATTTACTTCGAAATGTTTTTATATCAATATTCGCGAATACATTTCCACTGCCATTACTTGCATAATTAAAACCAACACAAAAAGACGGATCTTTTTGTGTTGGTTCTAATTAACCTTGTCTAGCGTATTTCTTTTGTCTGCATTTGGACATTTTACTGACACATTTGCTGTTTCATCACGCCTGTCGTGCCATTTTTGTTCCGCATAAAAATGTTGGATGGAAACAGTTAGATAGTTATGCTGTTGCTGATTAGATTAGGGTAATGCTGAGGGAGGCCGCTATAGGGGAGACAGACAAACATGTCTGTAGGCTACATACATTAACTGGGTCAGAACATGATGGGGCAACAGACTAGCAATCAGAACATGCATACATTACATACTAGAAGTACAGTCATGAGTCTATTAACATCTGAAAATGAAAGACAGCCAACAGTAACAAGTAGAGTATTTCTTCATTTCATAACAGCCATCTCAATGACATGTTTGGCAATAAAATCATTTGATTTAAGAGAGTAAAAGTAATGACATGGTAAACTTGCTGTATGTACAAATGGCTTTCTGGCATAGTTTGAAAATAGGAACCACATGAGAAAGCATGAGGCAGCAACAAGAATAAGAACATGATGGAACTCAAGTTTAGGTTTTGTCATTTTTATTTTATTTTGAACTTTGATACATTTCAGTTCCTCCTCCACAGGCAGATGCATGGAGGAGCCTGTCCAACAGTCACCCCCAACCTCTGACCTTTAACCTTATGCCAAGCTCAGCCAGGGTGACCCCTCATAGGCCCAGCAGCCCCTCCAAAATTGAGTATTATTGTTTTTAAAAAAAACAATGCAGCAACTCTTCCCGGCGTCACTGTATGTTTAATGTAAAATCTCAAACATTTCCCCTCCTTTAAAAAAAAGTACTGTAGACTTATGTACAAATCAAAATAAACTGTCCAACAAACGTACAAACACAAACTTATCACTTCTTCTAACCCTGCAGCTCAAACACGAATATGCAACCATTGAAGCATTCTGCGCTTAATACACTGGTGCTTAATTTTTTTTTACTAACTCAGGGATCAACATATCCCCATTCTTTTTGAGGGAGTTTCCTCAACATAAAGTTTTAAAAAAAAAAGGAAGTTGAAGAAGGTGAATATGTGACGCATGCTGGTCGTAAAGGAACAACCAGACTTCCGAACGGAACAGACGATACAACAGCTCTCTCCACAGGAGGCAACGAGCTGCTGCTCAGATGTCCATCTCAAACTGGCTGTCATCTAGAGCAAGAGAGAAGGAGGAGAAAAAAAAGAGACATTAACAAAAATCAGTCATTACTTGTATCAGTACACTAAGTCCTAACCACACCCATAATAACAGATTGACGGTTGGGGTGGGGGTGTGGGGGAGACAGTGTGGTGTTCATCCTTCTTATCAATGTCGTGTTTTGTCAACTCCAGACAGGAGACAACAAATCTCCCAGAGCAGACACACAATCCCCTAACCCGCCTCTGTCTGGGGGAAAGTAGAGGGGAGAGAAAATAGGTTGTCTTTAAATCACCATCATCTTTACCCTCACAGAGTGAGGGGGACGGGGAGAGGGGAGAGAGCTAGAGACGGACAGAAAGAGAGGGGTCAGAGAGAAAGGGAGGCTGGTGTGCCTTTTCTCCACAACAGTCATGTCGTGACCAATATTAGCTGCAGTCAAACCTCTGACCACAGCAGTCCACTCCCTCTCTGCTGTTGAAACAACAAGCTCTACTTGACGGTTTATCTAGTTTCTAGTGTCCCTGTGCTGGTCTGACCTCTCAACACAGATACTTAATGACACTATCTGCAACTAGTCTACAGCTTACCATCATAGTACAGTGTGTCTTAAGCCGCCACAACAAAACCTTGCCCTATGACAACGATAGCCAGCTGATACGTAGAAATATCTACAGCCAAGTAACAGATAAGATACACACAGATACTAACAGATAGTTGCAGTTCTGGATAGGAGAACATTACACCATGTTCTTGGGACAATTCCAAGGTAACGGATTTGCAGTGAGTCCAATTTTTCAAACAAGTCAAAATCTGTACTGAACTATACGCTTATTTTCCTTACTGTACAGTCCAAACTTGTGAACCCAACTGTTCTTTGTGAATACTATCATTTCCCATTATAACAAATTAAATTGCAGAAAATTAGTTAGCAATTTCTCAAACTCCGTTACCGATTTGGTAACAGAATATTAAGGTAGAATCAATTAATTCATAAACAAACTTGATATCAATAAAAACACAAACTTATTGATAAATATACCTTTACTTGTTACTTCTGTGAACTTTCATTATCCTCCCTCATGAGGGAAATTAAAGATCTACAAGATCTGTATTTACTTAAACATTATTGTGTTCTGAGGCATTTCTAATACCTTAAGACTTCTTAAAATGGTAGATGTTTTCTAAGACACCTTTTCCATCTGTTTGACCAGAAATCAAAGCCTTTGCCTATTCCTAATTTTCCTTAATTTCTCAAAAACAGACTCAGCTTTCATTTGACAGCAAATTCGACATGCTCCTATGAACTTCACTTCGGTGCTCATGGGTCCTTTTACCGAATGTGATTAGGCTACTTCTAGGAAGAAAGCATTTTTCTATAGTAAAAAAACAGGGCCCAGGAAGGCTCGGTACTGGCAGACTAGTATTAGGTAGGCATATTACATAACTTTGGGTCTAAGGCTGCAGTGGCCGTACTGTACTGTCAAGGGGTTAAGGCCTAGTCACGTTCTACAAACACTCAACACACAGACAGGAATGACAGCAGGTGATAATGCCTGACAGAGACAGACCGTTATGAATAACAGCAGGCGATAATGCCTGACAGAGACAGACCGTTATGAATAACAGCAGGCGATAATGCCTGACAGAGACAGACCGACATGAAAAACAGCAGGCGATAATGCCTGACAGAGAGACAGATGGACAGACCGACATGAATAACAGCAGGTGAGAATGCCTGAGACAGACATGAATAACAGCAGGCGATAATGCCTGACAGAGAGACAGACCGACATGAACAGCAGCAGGTGATGATGCTGCTCTGGCCTTCTACTCCCCCTCCCACTTCTTAAAACAACCAGGCTAGAAATGGTGTCAAGGGTTTTGCACAATAACACAGATGTTGATACTGCACACACACACACACGTCTGGTAAGAATATTTAACAAGATTACACTGTACATTACTGTACATGCAGAAAGCTATCCTACATTTCACAAAGATGAGAATAAATTGGCAACAATGTGCATGGATAGCAGGCAACACTAGGTTCCATAACGACAAAGAAAATAATGCCAGGAACAAGTCAACATTATCATATAGATGGTTGAATGGAAATCAAAAAAGGTAGGGTAGAGCTAGCAGCAGGTTATACCAGTTTGTACCTACCATGTCCTCTCTGTGTGTGTACGTGTTCATATGCAAGTTTGTCAGTGTGCACGTGTCTGTACAGAATCTGTATGTGTTTTTATACAGTATCCATGTCTAGTGTGCTCATATTCCTACCTGCCAGGTCCTTCTCCTCCTCCATCTCCTCTTTCAGTTCCTGTAGTTTTCCCAGAGGGTGCAGAGCGGGCACCGTCACTCCAGGTATCTGGGGCAGGCAGCAGGGGGGAGTACGGGCGATGGGGGAGTTCCGACAGTCCAGGAGGAACTTCCTATCGTAGATGATGCGTGTTCCTGTCAGAGGGGGGGGGGGGGGGGGGGGGGGGGGGGGGCAGGGTCAGTTGACTTGCCAGTGAAGGGAGCTGCATTGACTCATGTACCTTAAAGACACCAGTTGTGAACACAAAAACATTAAGCGGTCTACAAAATGGATAGTTTATAGTTCCTGATTCATCTAATCTGGTCCTTGAAAACTGGCCATGAATTGTTAGATGTTAAAAATGCACAAATACAAGAGTCCTTGACAGGGAAAAGGAAGGGATGTATCTGGAAGGAACTGGGAGTCCACGGATGCATACCAAACACACACACACACACAGTTTTCAGCCCGAGAAGAGGGAGGGAGGGGAAGAAGAGGGGTCATCAGTTGGAGGATACGGAGGAGAAGAGACGAGGGGTGGTCGGTGGGTTGGCAGTAGTGAGTCAGTTCTAGGAAAGTGGAGCACAGCAAAATGTTTTCCTAGAACCAGAAAGTGGTGACAGAAGGCAGACCAGAACCAAAAACACATAACTCTGTGTAGCCTGCACCATGTAGTACACTTCAGGAGCTCTGTGTAGCCTGCACCATGTAGTACACTTCAGGAGCTCTGTGTAGCCTGCACCATGTAGTACACTACAGGAGCTCTGTGTAGCCTGCACCATGTAGTACACTTCAAGAGCTCTGTGTAGCCTGCACCATGTAGTACACTTCAGGAGCTCTGTGTAGCCTGCACCATGTAGTACACTTCAGGAGCTCTGTGTAGCCTGCACCATGTAGTACACTTCAGGAGCTCTGTGTAGCCTGCACCATGTAGTACACTTCAGGAGCTCTGTGTAGCCTGCACCATGTAGTACACTACAGGAGCTCTGTGTAGCCTGCACCATGTAGTACACTTCAGGAGCTCTGTGTAGCCTGCACCATGTAGTACACTTCAGGAGCTCTGTGTAGCCTGCACCATGTAGTACACTTCAGGAGCTCTGTGTAGCCTGCACCATGTAGTACACTTCAGGAGCTCTGTGTAGCCTGCATCATGTAGTACACTACAGGAGCTCTGTGTAGCCTGCACCATGTAGTACACTTCAGGAGCTCTGTGTAGCCTGCACCATGTAGTGCACTTCAGGAGCTCTGTGGAGCCTGCACCATGTAGTACACTTCAGGAGCTCTGTGTAGCCTGCACCATGTAGTACACTTCAGGAGCTCTGTGTAGCCTGCACCATGTAGTACACTACAGATGTGTTCTGTAGTCACCAACAGAGTTTCCCCTACATTCTGTTTGCTTAGGTGGGCTGACGAGGTGTCCTGTGGTGATACCCCATTCCTAAGGCTGCCTGGTTGAGGGGAGGTTATGTTGAGTAAAACACCTTGGTTGCTGTGGAACCAAACGTCATCTTCTCCTCCCCTAGACTATTATGCATATGTAAAGGAAAACTTCACTTGCTACTCCATAAAAAGTCTGTTTCACTTTGCATGTCTACAGGGGAGCCTGGTTGGTAAACAAACTGGGCTGTCGTCCCCAAATTGCAACGGAACATTGATAAACCACCGTTAGAAATTACATCATAATGATTATCATGCTGATGAACTGAAGTTTGACCTGAACCACTGTGTACTAGATAAACTAATTAGCATGCTGCCTGACAGAACATTTCATAAACAGCTGTTAGATGTGAAATCATCCAATGTTGTGGTGTCTACTAGTGAAGTTTGCCCTGGACATGGTTACATGGAGAGGACAGGGAGTGGTGCCGTGCAGTATTTAGTACAGCATGCTGGAGCTCCAACTGTTCAGCATCTTATCAGTTCTATTTCCACACACACACACTATGCAATCTCTGCCTGTTGAGCACCCTGTCCTGAACAAAAGGGGAGTGTGCGAGCGAGGGTACATTGGGGCAGGAATTCAGGCAGAAGCTATGCAGAGAGAGCAGACCAGCCAGCAGCTAAACTATAGTGCCCTGGACCCGAGTTATGCAGAAGAGGCCCAGCCAAGCCCAGCTCTGGTGCCAATCTCTTTGTTCACAGGAAACGTACCATGTCCCATGTAATGCTACTCACTCTGTTTGTGGCAATAGGACAAACCCCTCCCTCCCCTCCCCACATTACAACAGGGAGAGGAGATGTTACATGATTGTCCGGTGGACCGGAAGAGTCTCTCCATACCATGTGCATACTTGTTGTGCTCACATCAGCAGTTATTTGCATAAAATGTACTTCTGGTTATAGAGGCATCATGTGAAACTGCTCTAGGCCATCTGTTGTAAGGCATGAATGAACTGCTCTAAGCCAGCTGTTGTAAGGCATCAATGAAGAATCCCCTATAAGCACTGTAATGACAGTAACTAAGCTGTTATAGCCATGTTTTAACTACTCCTTAAAGCTCATAACTAAGCAGTTATAGCCATGTTTTAACTACTCCTTAAAGCTCATAACTAAGCAGTTATAGCCACGTTTTAACTACTCCTTAAAGCTCATAACTAAGCAGTTATAGCCACGTTTTAACTACTCCTTAAAGCTCATAACTAAGCAGTTATAGCCATGTTTTAACTACTCCTTAAAGCTCATAACTAAGCAGTTATAGCCATGTTTTAACTACTCCTTAAAGCTCATAACTAAGCAGTTATAGCCATGTTTTAACTACTCCTTAAAGCTCATAACTAAGCAGTTATAGCCATGTTTTAACTACTCCTTAAAGCTCATAACTAAGCAGTTATAGCCATGTTTTAACTACTCCTTAAAGCTCATATATAAGTTGTTTTGGTCTGGCCATGCCTTCCACAACACGTAAGGGACATAAAGGAAAGAGGATCTGAAACCACACTTTTTTTGCTCTCCTCAGCCAAATCTCACATTCCACCACTCCCTCCCACGTGTCAATTCTTAGAAAGGCCTTGTTGCACTCCATTTATGCTTCCCAATCCCTCCCCCTTTTTCCTCCTTCTCTCCACGTCTACCTCCCTCACCCTCTCTCTCTCTCTCTCCACTTGGCTGGAACACAATGTTCCTACAGTATTCCTGAAATGCACCAGGGCAGTCTCCCTCTCCAATCATCTGGCCCCGCGCCCAGAGGGGATATCTCCCTCTCAGCTCCCCCAATCACCTGGCCCCGCCCACAGAGGGGACATCTCCCTCTCAGCTCCCCCAATCACCTGGCCCCGCCCACAGAGGGGACATCTCCCTCTCAGCTCCCCCAATCACCTGGCCCCGCCCACAGAGGGGACATCTCCCTCTCAGCTCCCCCAATCACCTGGCCCCGCCCACAGAGGGGACATCTCCCTCTCAGCTCCCCCAATCACCTGGCCCCGCCCACAGAGGGGATATCTCCCTCTCAGCTCCCTCAATCACCTAGCCCCGCCCACAGAGGGGATATCTCCCTCTCAGCTCCCTCAATCACCTAGCCCCGCCCACAGAGGGGATATCTCCCTCTCAGCTCCCTCAATCACCTAGCCCCGCCCACAGAGGGGATATCTCCCTCTCCTCCCCAATCATCACCATGAATCTGGCCCCGCCCACCCATAGGTCATAGGTTAAGAGGAGCTTGTTGTCCACAAACCTGCTTTTCCACCAGTATTTTTCCACTCCAGAATGTTGTGCCAAATTTGACAACCATAACACCCATCACTATGGCTACTTCACTTACATAATGTGCCATGGTTCTGATATATAGCAGATCCAAACTAACAAAACATCTGTCTGTAAGCTAAAGCTACATTTGGCCCAGTCAAAGTTCATTGGGAATTTGTTCCCAACATAACACTTTACATGACTGTTGTTGTGAACGTGAATTGCAGCAGCCAGCTCTCTGGTCAGCGAGTTTGGACAGGTCTGAGCTGTGTGGGGTAAACAGACAGTACCGAATCCCACCACCAGACTGCTCTGCACGGACTGCACGTAAGTAGCCATGCGGTTGAACCAATGGGGTTGAACACATAAACCTTGTTTTTCCCCACATCACTGAAAAATACCTTTTTATTTTCATCTGTCAATAAGAATAGAGCTTTTCCAGTAAAGGAAGAGTGGACTCTGTATTAAAAAGACTGGAGGGAATAATATGAACACTTTTTGAAGATGCATTGAATTAAGTTATATTTGCATTTCAAATATCACATAGCAAGCATATCATACACAATTTCCAACATAAACACAGTATGCCGCAAGTCAAACTGACAGACAGAACACAGTACGCTGGAAGTCAAACAGATACAGAATACACAACGCTGCAAGTCAGGCACAGATAGGTAGCCTAGTTTTAGCAAACTAACAAGCGCGTGTCACTCATTTTCGCATGTATTATGCACGACCAAAATAAACTGGAGTCACGAGACTGAGGTTTGAGTAAGGTTGATGAGTGGTTGCAATATGTACGTTTCAAAACAGCTATACATAACGTTGTGTTATTTCCTTGCACAAGCTAGCTAGTTTAGTTCCATTTCCCCCACAATATAACGTTAGTTTTCTAGCTGTAAGTAAATATTAGCTGGCTAACATTAACTAAATTATCCATGGTACAAAACGTCTTGTGCGTGGTGCACGGTTCATCATAAACAAACAAACGGCTCCGTGCTTAGTCTTACCTCCGGGCGTTGTGGAGAAGAGAGTACCCCCGGGAGTCTGACTGTAGCAGTCGGGGAGCTGAGACCAGTCTTTCAGGGTGAGAACCCGGGTAGGGATGGGGCAACTCTTCGCCTGCTGAGCGTTGGCAGCCATCCTGAGTTTGTTTGGGTTCTTCTGATCAACCGCAGAAAGATGTGTGTGAAGTTCAGCTGATTTTACAAATTCAATTTTTTAACCTACTTTTACCGAAAAAGAAAATCTCAAAGTAATTTGCTCCACAACAATTAAAAAGTAGCTAAAACAATCTAGCTAAAAAAATAAAACAGAGAGTGAATCGACTGCAGTGCTGTTCAGGGCGGACGGTTTTGTTGCCAGATAAGTATTGCTGTCAGCTCAGCAACAACCGTAGCTAGAGAGAGAACGAACTAGGAGATGTTGCACATGTTCGCGTGCATTTAATAACTACCAGGGTGACTCTGGTCATGTGACGTGTGGTGATCGCAAGAACATGATCTCCACGAGGAAGGGCGACTGGTTCGTCAATCATATACTAGCTCCGCCTGTGAAGGGTGGAGCATAGGGTGGGGCGTGATATGATCCTTTTGATCCAGAAGTAATCCAGTGGATCTAATCTGAAGCCGTAGAACAGAAAGTAACACTGACCAGAAATAAATCCCAACTTGTTTTACTTGACTACAATGACAAAGCAAATACATTATTCAGCAGAAACACAAAGACTACAGTAATTTCTATCCAAAAAATAATAACCTGATCTACATCAACTCACCACATTCTGATAAGACTGACAAATTCGTATTTACAATGACGGCCTACCTACACGGTCAGCCCCTGGAGCAAATTAGGGTATTCCAACTAGCGACCTTTCGGTTACTGGCCCAAAGCTCTAACCTCTAGGCTACCTGCCGCCATGTACATGTGATCTGATTAACAGGCTGGGTATATTGTATATTCACGGCTGCGCAATAAACTCCTCAACCGAATGAGATAAAGATATTGAATTGGTATACATTATTGATTGTTTTATAATACATGTAATGGGAACAGGAAGTGTACTACTGCATGACAAAGGTCTTCTGACCCATTGAACAGAATGGTCATCATAACTCACAGCCCGCCGACAAGGACACAATGCCTGATATGAAGTTTGTAAACTAATGTACACACCACACACACACATGACCTGGCATGCCTCATATCTTCCTTGTTGCCTCAGGCATACATCAATCAGTCTGTCATTTGCTGCCCAGCACCTCCCAGCCCCCCAGCTGTCAGGCTCCCACAACTAGTTTCTCTAGTGGTACGTGAGTGACGTGACCAACGTGACTACACTATGTCAGAGAGGAAGAGGCAAAGTGAGAGGCTCCACTATGAGTGTCAAATTTGGTCAACAGAAAATGTGATTGAATGCTAATTTGCTAATGTTTAGGTTGTTACAAATGTACTGATATAAGTGGACGCACGTGGCATCTCACACTCACCTATCTGCCCTCTCATTGTCTAGAATGGTCCATCCTGATCTCACCTGCCTTCTGCCTTTAAGACAAAGGGTGCGTTTGAGTGGTTGTGACAGAATGGGAACGTTCTAATGCTTTGATCTTGCGGACGCCTGACAGATCTGAAAATGGCGCCAGAGGAAATGGCAGACGTTTTACGGGCACCTAACCAATTGTGCTATCATGTGTGTTTTTATGCGTTATTTGTAACTTATTTTGTACATAAGATACAGTGGCAGAAACATTATGGCCGAAAAGAGCTTCTGGATATCAGGCCAGCGGTTACTCACCTCGGACTGGACAAATAATTTTTCTTCAACGAGCCAGACGCGGAGGATGTACTTCAGACACCCGACAAGGCCCAAATCCCTGTCATTGGTAGGAGAAAGAGAAGGAGATATCGGGGACGTAGGTCGGGGTGCCTTTACCATCAGTATTACTAGCCAACGTCTAATTTATTATCCAATGATTGTACAAGGTACGATCACGAATATCCTACCAACGGGACATTAAAAACTGTAATATCTTATGTTTCGCTGAACGACGACATGGATAACATTCAGCTGGCGGGATATACGCTGCACAGGGCTAGATAGAACAGCAGACTCCGGTAAGATGAGGGGTGGCGGTCTGTGTATATTTGTAAACAGCTAGTGTACGAAATCTAAGGAAGTCTCTAGATTTTGCTCGGCTGAAGTAGAGTATCTAATGATAAGCTGTAGACCACATTATTTACCAAGAGAGTTTATCTATATTTTTTGTTATATTTACCACCACAAACGAATGCTGGCACTAAGACCACACTCAGTCAGCTGTATAAGGCAATAAGCAAACAGGAAAACGTCCACCCAGAGGCGGAACTCCTAGTGGCTGGGGACTTTAATGCAGGGAAACAAATCCATTCTACCTCATTTCTACCAGCATGTTTAATGTGCAACCAGAGGGAAAAAAACTCTAGACCACCTTTACTCCACAGACAGAGACGTGTACAAAGCTCTCCCTTGCCCTCCATTTGGCAAATCTGACCATAATTACATTTTCCTGATTCTAACCCAGAAGCTTAAGGAATCCCGGAATGCCTTCAGACGAACCATCAAACAGGCAAAGCGTCAATACAGGACTAAGATTGAATTGTACTACACCGTCTCCGATGATCGTCAGGATGTGGCAGGGCTTGCAGACTATTACAGACTAAAAAGGGAAGCACAGCCGCAAGCTGCCCATAGGCTCGTGTCAAACAGACGAGCTAAATCACTTCTATGCTCGCTTCGAGGCAAGCAACACTGAGGCATGCATGGGAGCATCAGCTCTCCGTAGCCAATGTGAGTAAGACCTTTAAACAGGTCAACATTCAGGGCCAGACATATTACCAGGATGTGTACTCCGAGCATGCGCTGACCAACTAGCAAGTGTCTTCACTGACATTTTCAACCGGTCCCTGATTGAGTCTAACTTGTTTCAAGCAGACCACCATTGTCCCTATGCCTAAGAAGACTGCCTAAATGACTACAGACCCGTAGCACTCACATCTGTAGCCATGAACCATTATCCCAGAAACCCTAGACCCATTCCAATTTGCATACCGCTCCAACAGATCCACAGATGATGCAATCTCTATTGCACTCCACACTGCCTTTTCCCACCTGGACAAAAGGAACACTTACGTGAGAGTGCTATTCATTGACTACAGCTCAGCGTTCAACACCATAGTGCCCTCAAAGCTCATCAATAAGCTAAGGACCCTGGGAATAAACACCTCCCTCTGCAACTGGATCCAGGTGGTAAGGGTAGGCAACAACATCTGCCACGCTGATCCTCAACACGGGGGCCCCTCAGGGGTGCGTGCTCAGTCCTCTCCTGTACTCCCTGTTCACCCATGACTAGGCACGACTCCAACACCATCATTAAGTTTGCAGACGACAACAGTGGTAAGCCTGATCACCGACAACAACGAGACGGCCTATAGGGAGGAGGCCAGAGACCTGGCCGTGTGGTACCAGGATAACAACCTCTCCCTCAACGTGATCAAGACAAAGGAGATTATTGTGGACTACAGGAAAAGGAGGACCGAGCACGCCCCCATTCTAATCAACAGGGCTGTAGTGGAGCAGGTTGAGAGCTTCAAGTTCCTTTGTGTCCACACCGCCAACAAACTATCATGGTCCAAACACACAAAGACAGGTCATGAAGAGGGCACGACAAAGCCTATTCCCCCTTAGGAGACTGAAAAGATTTGGCATGGGTCCTCAGATCCTCAAAAAGGTCTACAGCTGCACCAGAGAGCATCCTGACTGGTTGCATCACTGCCTGGTATGGCAACTGATCGGCCTCCGACCGCAAGGCACTACAGAGGGCAGTGCGTAGGACCCAGTACATCACGGGGGCCAAGCTTCCTGCCATCCAAGACCTCTATACCAGGTGGTGTCAGAGGAAGGCCCTAAAAATTGTCAAAGACTCCAGCCACCCTATTCATAGACTGATCCACAACACCCCCCTTCCCCCCACCTGGGCTGGATTTCACCACCAACCAAGTGAAGAGAGCTGGAGAGACTACATCAGTGGAAAGCGGTGGGCCCTGATGGCATCAGCCCAAGGGTGCTTAGGGTCTGTGCTGACCAACTGTCCAACCTTAGCCTATTTAAGAATCTCTTCCTGTCAGTTACCTGTACAGTTAACTGAACCATGCAAAATATTCACTCACCTGTTCATTTAACCAGACTGTATATTAAGTAAACTATTATTACCCTCACTTATATCATACACACTTTCAGGTATTTAAGTATTTCTCTGCCATCGACCTGTATAGTATAGTTAACTATGCAAATACTCCTTATTTATCTATCTATATCAACCTACAATATTTGTATAATTTAAATAACATTTAAAAAATCCCCTAACACTCTAACCAATGTATAGGGTACATATTCAGCCATCCACCCATACTATGCAATGTCTTTTTATAGCATTCAGGACTTGTATTTTTTTTGCACTCAGGACTTGTATTTTATACTTTTTCATACTGTCGCTCTATGTATCATGTATTCTGGCATTTTACACCTGCCCTGTGTTTTTCGTAGCTGCTTGATAAAGTAATTTCCCCACGTGGATCAATAAAGTATCTATCTCTCTATCTATCTATGGCACAGCAAGCTGTACCGGAGCGCCAAGTCTAGGTCCAAAAGTATTATCAACAGCTTCTAACCCCACCGATAAGACTGAACAGGCAATCCAATGGCTACACGGACTATTTGCATTGTGTTTCCATTGGAAACGACAGGCTGTGGTCCATTTTGGTTATACAAATATTTTTATATACACGTACTCCGCCCACAACACTAGCTTCGCCCTTGTGTGAATACTAGCAAGCATGCTAGGTTATTCTAGGTATCAACAGCCAATCCAGTAGAGACTGGAAGCTATAGTGACCTTTGATGAGTCAATTACGGCGCAAAGTCACAGAGTATTTACGTCTTTGGTCCAGTCCTGTTCACGCTCCCTCGCCGATGCACGCATCGCTCAATGTTCCCCCCGCCCACTTCACTTATTCCATTGGAAATTAATGGCTTTCAGTAGTTTCATCGCCCACATCGTCTTCGGTTAAAACATTTTTTTTAAATTTTACCTTTATTTAACAAGGTAGGCCAGTTGAGAACAAGTTCTCATTTACAACTGCGACCTGGTTAAGACAAAGCAAAGCAGTGCGACATAAACAACAACTCAGAGTTACACATGAGAATAAACAAACGTACAGTCAATAACACAATAGAGAATCTATAGACAGAGTGTGCAAATGTAGTGCAAATGTAGTAAGGTTAGGAAGGTAGGACAATAAATAGGCCGAAATAAATTTCAAATTAGCATTAACACTGGGGTGATAGATGTGCAAATAGAGATACTGGAGTGCAAATTAGTAAAAATAATAAATATGGGGAGGAGGTAGTGGGGTGGGCTATTTACAGAAGGGCTATGTACAGGTGCAGTGATTGATAAGCTTCTCTGACAACTGATGCTTAAGGTTATTGAGGGAGATGGTAGTCTCCACCTTCAGTGATTTTGGGAATTTGATCCAATCATTGGCAGCAGAGAACTGGAAGGAATGGCGGCCAAAGGAGGTGTTGGCTTTGGGGGTGACCAGTGAGATATACCTGCTGGAGCGCATGCTCCGGGTGGGTGTTGCTATAGTGACCAGTGAGCTGAGATAGGGCGGGGATTTACCTAATAAAGATGTATAGATGACCTGGAGCCAGTGGGTTTGGCGACGAATATATAATGAAGGCCAGCCAACGAGAGCATACAGGTCGCAGTGGTGGGTAGTATATGGGGCTTTGGTAACAAAACTGATGGCACTGTGATAGATTACATCTAATTTGCTGATTAGAGGAGTGGCTATTTTGTAAATGACATCGCCGAAGTCAAGGATCGGTAGGATAGTCAGTTTTACGAGGGCATGTTTGGCAGCATGAGTGAAGGAGGCTTTGTTGCGAAATAGGAAGCCGATTCTAGATTTTATTTTGGATTGGAGATGCTTAATGTGAGTCTGGAAGGACTATCATCACTAACCAGACGCCTAGGTGGGTATTTCCCAGAATTCGGGCCTATTTCTGTCCACAGGGTGTAATTCTATTAAAAACGAATTAAATCTAATGCATTTTAGCACCACTAATTAGTATAAACAAAAACAAGCCAAGATTTTTTTTATGGCTGCTCTTACTAATGATTTTAACACATTTTATTGGTGTTTTGTGGTACAATATCTGTGTTTTGGTGTTGTCCGCCACCAGAGTTTTCACATGTCGTGCCATATCTCAAACATTATTTATCACAAATTAATTAAAAAAAATATGCATATGAATTAAATGTTACCTGAACTAATAAACTACATGCACAGATTAAGCATATATATGCATTTTGTACTTTATTTTGCTTAATTTCTACCTGTCCCATGGTTTAGCCGTCATTACCAACACGCTCTACATAAAGGCACTTTCCTAGTGTTTTTTCATCAAACATTTATTTGGTAGCCATGGTAACCTAATAGCATAGTGGAGCACATGGATTTCAAGCTGC
Source organism: Thymallus thymallus (assembly GCA_023634145.1). Classification (NCBI taxonomy): domain Eukaryota; kingdom Metazoa; phylum Chordata; class Actinopteri; order Salmoniformes; family Salmonidae; genus Thymallus; species Thymallus thymallus. Next base: position 25,991,178 of record CM042384.1, read on the forward strand.
AAGACTGATGCCTTGATGTCCAGAAAAGTAAGTAAATCTACTCTTTATTCTTTGTGTTGGGTATGTACACTTATTATGCGTCATTACCATATGTGTTGTATTTCTGTATTTTTAAACATTTTTGGATTATTTTTATCACTTTAATAGTTAAAATGGTGTACATTACATGTAGAAAGCTAGCTACTCTTGCTTAGTCATCATCTTTGCTAGTAAGGCTAGTTTTTTGACAAAAATGTCATTACCAGCACAGTCATTACCAGCACATTACAGCTTGTGCTGGTAATGACAGGTTGTGGTGGTGATGACGGCAGATACATTAAACATACTGTTCTTTAAAGAATTTATGTTGAATGTTTAAATGAATTAAAATACATTTACCAATCAAAGGTCACTATATTTTAAATGAAGTAATGCATTTGTTTTTAAAATACTAAATTAATTCATTATAATTGTTGTGTTTAGGTGTGACATGGCTCCAAAAGCAGCTGCTCAAAGGTCCAAATCATACAGAAAACGTCTAAAAGATAATCCTGAGAAATATGCACAGTATCTGCAGAGTGAGAAAGAGAGATATCGTAGAAGAAGAGAAACAGGAAAATTGGTTTCCCTATTGAGCACGCAAGAACACAAATATGAAAAATAGCGATGGAAAGTTAATCAACAAAGGAAGAGAGCTAAGGACAGAGAAAAAAGAGAAATAGAAAATTATATTTCAATGAATAGTCCTCCAGAATCTCCTGATGTCCATACACAAGAGAATCAGAATAGGGATGTTCCAAATGCAGGGAATGAAAGAGGAGGTATGGCAGATTCCGTCCAAACCCCAAAGCAAAGAGGACGCAAAAAAGTCAATAGAAACAGAAGAAAGGTCTACTATGATCTTCAAAAGTCTAAAAAAAAGCTGGAAAATGCTTTGCAAAAGGTCACATGGAATTTCCTAGAGGCAGGCCATGGAAAGGGTGCAGCTGATGGGGTTGGCGCAGCCTTAAAACGGAGGGCAGATGTTCTTGTTGCAGGTGGAACAGACATTCCAGATGGGAGGATGTTCTTTGAGAAGCTGATAGAAGAGAAGTCAAAAATCAAGCTCTTCTACATCACAGAAAGTGAGATAGAAGAAAATGACAGATCTATACCAGATCTATGCCTCTGCTTTGCCCCTGAGTCTGTGGTCCTCAACAAAGCACAGAAAAAGAAAACCACTATGAAGACAGAGCCATGCCAAGGGATGCTCAGTACAACACCTGAAATAACCATGTCTTTGATGGGAGAATGGTGTGTGGTCTGTTACGATGGGGAGGCCTACCCAGGTGTGGTCCAGGATGTCGATGAAGAGTCTGTCCAGGTGAAAACAATGTGTATCATTGGGGTTAACCGTTTTTTTTGGCCTCTGAAAGACGAGATCCTGTGGTACAGGCATGAAGATTTCCTGGGGCTCATGCCAGAGCCAAAACCAGTCACCAAGAGGCATATGATGCTTGATGTCTCTGTCTGGAATAAAGTATCGTCCATGATGGATGAGAGGATGGAAGTTTGACGAGTTTTTGTCTGTTTTGTAGAAGATTTGGTATCAATGACATGTTTATGGTGTTTAATTTTTTAAGCAATTGTTGAACAAAAAGTTTAAGTAAACTGTCAGATTAGATTCTAGTTGTTTGGGATACGTAATATGACTAATGTGTTATTTCAGCGTTTTACCTGTTCTTAACTGCCCTCCTGTTTCATGTTTTTTTTATTCAACATGGCTATGAAATGATTAAATAGTCTGTTTAGACTATAATTATACTGAACCAATCCTGTTCACAAGGAACACAGTTCATATTTGGTCTTCCATAATCAGATTAAACTATGTTTTGATGTTTAAACAGATTACTAGCTGGTGTTTTTTTTGTTGGTCTGAAGTCCCTTAGGCTCTTAAATTACAATAGGTTATGATCAGTGATTTGTCATCACCGCAACAAACTGTCATTACCAGAACTGCAATGTCATCACCATCACCATACATATTTTTGGCAATAAATTATGTATAAATTACAAAAACATCCTACAATTATATATTTCTGACAATGTTGGACAGTCTAAACGATCACTGTATTAAAAAGTTTTGATACATGGCATTCACTTAAAATAAGCTTATATTCCAAGCCAGGGTAGATTGATGAATCAGAAATGTAGATACTTAAATGACTATAATTCATCTTGCAAGTAAAAATCAACAATCCCATTAAGTTCAAGATAAAATAGATTCCATGTGAAACCACAAAATGTTTTAAAAGCACTGATTTATCATTTAAGTTTTATTTTTTACATATATTCGATGATGTGATGGTAATGACACATTTACTTGACATAGTTAAGCAAATGGCAAAAAAATCATAAATTCCCTTATCTTATGGTCTCAACCAAGCTCATAACGTCGCTCCTGACTTAAGGACTGATAATTTGATGTATACCAATTAGTCAAATTTGGAATTTTAATTTTCAAAATTGCAGCAACCCAATTTGGCCCTTAATCTGAGAAATGCCCAGGTATTTGTAGGTGTCCACGTATTCTAAGTCAGACCCGTCGAGAGTAGTGATGATAGTCCGGTGGGCGGGTGCGGGCAGCGTTCGATAGAAAAGCATGCATTTAGTTTTACTAGCGGTTTAAGAGCAGTTGGAGGCCTTGGAAGGAGTGTTGTATGGCAATGAAGCTTGTTTGAAGGTTAGTTAACACAGTGTCCAAAGAGGGGCCAGATGTATACAGAATGGTGTCGTCTGCGTAGAGATGGATAAGAGTCACCAGCAGCGAGAGCGACATCGTTGATATATATAGAGCATACGTACTGTAAGGCGGAAGTGACCGAATGTAGACAAAAGTCTTAGAGGGAAGTCGGGGGAAGTGCATCTGCGACAGCCGAAAGTCGGTCACTAACATGCTGACTAGAACGAACACGCGCCTGTTGATTTTGTCCATCCACACCAGATGCAATCAGGACGCGCAGGTTGAAATATCGAAACGAGTTCTGAACCACATATACTAATTTGGGGACAGGTCGAACAGTTCAAATTGCACTGCATCTCAGTGCAAGAGGCGTAACTACAGTACCTGGTTCGAATCCAGGCTGTAACACATCCGGCTGTGATTGGGAGTCCCATAGGGCGGCGCACAATTGGCCCAGCATCGTCCAGGTTTGGCCGGGGTAGGCCGTCTTTGTAAATAAGAATTTGTTCTTAACTGACTTATCTGGTTAAATAAAGGTTAAATAAAAAAATATGAAACATTCATGGTCATTCAGCTAGCTAGCTTGCTGTTGCTAGCTCATTTGTCCTGGGATATAAACATTGGGTTGTTATTTTACCTGAAATGCACAAGGTCCTCTACTCCAACAATTAATCCACAGATAAAAGGGTAAACCTAGTTACTTTCTAGTAATCTCTCCTCCTTCAGTCTTCATATGGCAGTTGGCAACCAACTTTAAGATGTATTACCATCACTTGACTGGAGTGTGGACTTCAGTTCAGCTTTCAATCACCCAAGTGGGTATATGCTCCTAAAAGCCAATGAGGAGATGGGAGAGGCGGTACTTGCAGCACGTCATGCATAAAATAATTTAACCTAGTTCTATTTTAGGCTACGCAGACGCTCGTTGAGTTGACAAGCGCAAGCAGTTTGGATGAAATTATTGAATAACGTGTAAATATGTGGTCAGCATGTGGTTTCCCTACAGCAAGGCTCAGAAAAACATGGCAGTGTTGCACTATGCAAACCAGTGGAGGCTCCTAAGAGGACAGGGAGGACCATACTCCTGTGAAATTTCATACAAATAAAAATAGTGAAACATTAAAAGTGATCCTTTTTAGATAAACTATACTAAATATATTAATATGTCACTGTCAAATTGATTAATTTGGTGACATGCTATTTTATAAAATCAATTATTCTAACGTTTAATTGATTACGTGATTGAATTAAAACATGCAATAATTAAATTATGAATAACCTGGGACACCACTGGAATCTGTTGTTTTGAGTTACCGATTCCAGAAAATAACTTTCGATTATATATATATATATCTCTTATAACAGTCAATTATTAAGCCCAGACAAACTGAGTTATCAAGGGAGAAGAGTCTTGGCCAGGGAGGTGACCAAGAACCCAATTGTCACTCTGACAGAGCTCCAGAGTTCCTCTGTGGAGATGGGAGAACCTTCCAATCAGGCCTTTATGGTAGAGTGGCCAGAAGGAAGCCAATACTCTGTAAAAAGGCACATGACAACCAGCTTGGAGTTTGCCAAAAGGCACTGGTTCTCTGGTCTGATGAAAACAAAAATTGAACTCTTTGGACTGAATGTCAAGCGTCATGTCTGGAGGAAACCTGGCACCATCCCTACGGTGAAGCATGGTGGTGGCAGCATCTTGCTATGGGGTTGTTTTCAGCGGCAGGGACTGGGAGACGAGTCAGGATCGAGGGAAAGACAAACGGAGCAAAATACAGAGTACTCAGGACCTCAGACTGGGGTGAACGTTCACCTTCCAACAGGACAACGACCCCTTTGGACACAGCAAAGACAACACAGGAGTGGCTTCGGGACAAGTCTATGAATGTCCTTGAGTGGCCCAGCCAGAGCCCGGATTTGAACCTGATCTAACATCTCTACAGAGACCTGAAAATAGCGGTGCAGCGACGTTCCCAATCCAACCTGACAGAGCTTGAGAGGATATGCAGAGAAGAATGGGAGAAACTCCACAAATACAGGTGTGCCAAGCTTGTAGCGTCATACCCAAGTAGACTTGACTGTAATCACTGCCAAAAGGTGCTTCAACAAAGTACTGAGTAAAGGGTATGAATAATTATAATTTTTTAAATACATTTGCAAACATTTCTAAAACCTGTTTTGACATTATGGGGTATTGTGTGTAGATTGATGAGGGGAAAAAACAATTTAATAATTTTAGAATAAGGCTGGAACGTAACAAAATGTGGAAAAAGTGAAGGGGTCTGAATACTTTCCGAATGCACTGTACAGGGGTAAGGTGACTAGGCATCAGGATATGATAAACAGAGTAGCAGAAGCATATGATGATTGTATGCGGGTGTGTAGTCAGTATGAATGTGTGTGTGTTTGAGTGTCAGTATGAGTGTGCATAAAGTGTAAAGGGTCAATGCAGTCTGTGTAGCCATTCTGTTAGCTATTTAGCTGTCTTATGTCCTGGGGATAGAAGCTGTTCAGGAGCCTGTTGGTGTCAGACTTGTTTCTCCGGTACGGCTTGCCATGTTGAAGCAGAGAACAGTCTATGACTTGGGTGGCTGGAATCTAACAATTTTCTGGGCCTTCCTTTCAAACCGCATGGAGAAGTCCTGGATGGCAGGGAGGTCAGCCTCAGTGATGTACTGGGCTGTCAGCACCACCATCGCCATACCAAGCAGTGATGCAGCCAGTCAAGATACTCTCACTGTTGCAGCTCTAGAACTTTTTGAGGATTTGAGTGCCCATTACAAATCTTCTCAACCTCCTGAGGGGGCTGTGTGCGTGGACCATTTTAAGTCCTTAGTGAGTCAGAGCTCAGGAAAGATAGGCTGTTTCCCACTAGTACCACCTCCCATAAATACCACCTTCCTACTTGATTATGAACGCAGCATTAGCTGTCAAAATGTTAGTATTTAATTTTCTAAGATGACAATATATAAATACAATTTGATGTCACTAGTCAAACATGCTATTACATTTGTGGAAATTAAAACACAAAGCCCTACCTACAAAAAAGTGCACTGCCACAACAAGTACATTTCAATATTTTTATTGAATATTAAGGTAAATATTTCACATTAATACAGGCTACGTAAAGTAGAGCCACTATACGACGTGAAATGTACTCATTTTAACCCTTTTTTAGTATGTAAACAATTATACATGTATTTACCACTAAAAGGTATTCTTTAGGTAATCATCATCCTCTAGTTCTTGGCTGAGTATCATTAGCTACGTCATCATCATCATCATCATCATCATCATCGTCGTCATCTTCATCTTTTTCAGGTCAAGCTCTCCCCTTAAGGTGAGCAAGAACTCTGTACGTGGATCGGTCCAACAATCTAAGCTACACAGAGCATGGAGCCGGTTGGACAGGCTGTCACCATCAGTTTGGTTGTTCATCAGACATCAACAGGACTTTGAACAGAACTAGGGCCCAGAGTGTTCCCTCCCGACCCCACCACCATAACAGCCCTCGCTCAAATTGTAGTATATTTATTTATTTCTTATTTTGAGTTAGGCACATTAAAGAACGGTGACAAGATATCTTCTCTCCAATTCTTCAAACTGCTTTGCTCTGTTCTCTACTTAAGTTAATGTTTTACAATTCTGTTGGTTTTTCTTGTCTTGTCAAGGTTTTGTTGTCAGTTGGTAATTAAATGTGTGTGTGTGGTGTGTGTGTGGGATTGCTGTCGATGCCGGCTGGCTAGTTGACATGGTTCAGGTGCACGTGAGGAGCCCAGGTACCAGACCACACCTGAACGAGAGGAGGAGGAAGAGGCAAGGGAGAGAGAGAAAGAGAAACAGAGAGAGAGAGAGAGAGAGAGAGAGAGAGGAACAGAGGGTAGAGAGAGAGCAACAGAGGAGAGAGAGAGAGAAAAGGGGAAAGAGGGGATGGAAGAAATTCCATTAGCAAAGAGAACTCTGTGTGTGTGTGTGTGTGTGTGTGTGTGGATAAAGTCTCACCTGCTGTGGGTCGGTGTTGTCTGCGTTGTTGGGGACCACCTTGATGATGTGGCTCCAGGCAGGGTCGGCAGCATGCAGCCCGTTGAACACGCCCCCCCCCGGACCCTCTCCCATAGTGGGGTTGGGGGGCAGCATGGTCCCACCATACATCGACATGGCCATACCCTGGAGACAACAAGGCCATTATACACATCACAACAAGGTCTACTAACTACAGTATATTAACATGGCCCTACACTGGAGACAAGGTCTACTAACTAGAGTATATTAACATGGCCCTACACTGGAGACAACCAAGGCCATTATACACATCACAACAAGGTCCACTAACTAGAGTATATTAACATGGCCCTACACTGGAGACAACAAGGCCATTATACACATCACAACAAGGTCTACTAACTACAGTATATTAACATGGCCCTACACTGGAGACAAGGTCCACTAACTACAGTATATTAACATGGCCCTACCCTGGAGACAACCAAGGCCATTATACACATCACAACAAGGTCCACTAACTAGAGTATATTAACATGGCCCTACACTGGAGACAAGGTCCACTAACTACAGTATATTAACATGGCCCTACACTGGAGACAAGGTCCACTAACTACAGTATATTAACATGGTCCTACACTGGAGACAAGGTCCACTAACTACAGTATATTAACATGGCCCTACACTGGAGACAAGGTCCACTAACTACAGTATATTAACATGGCCCTACACTGGAGACAAGGTCCACTAACTACAGTATATTAACATGGCCCTACACTGGAGACAAGGTCCACTAACTACAGTATATTAACATGGCCCTACACTGGAGACAAGGTCCACTAACTACAGTATATTAACATGGCCCTACACTGGAGACAAGGTCCACTAACTACAGTATATTAACATGGCCCTACACTGGAGACAAGGTCCACTAACTACAGTATATTAACATGGCCCTACACTGGAGACAAGGTCCACTAACTACAGTATATTAACATGGCCCTACACTGGAGACAAGGTCCACTAACTACAGTATATTAACATGGCCCTACACTGGAGACAAGGTCCACTAACTACAGTATATTAACATGGCCCTACACTGGAGACAAGGTCCACTAACTACAGTATATTAACATGGCCCATACTCCTGTGAAATTTCATACAAATAAAAATAGTGAAACATTAAAAGTGATCCTTTTTAGATAAACTATACTAAATATATTAATATGTCACTGTCAAATTGATTAATTTGGTGACATGCTATTTTATAAAATCAATTATTCTAACGTTTAATTGATTACGTGATTGAATTAAAACATGCAATAATTAAATTATGAATAACCTGGGACACCACTGGAATCTGTTGTTTTGAGTTACCGATTCCAGAAAATAACTTTCGATTATATATATATATATATATATATATATCTCTTATAACAGTCAATTATTAAGCCCAGACAAACTGAGTTATCAAGGGAGAAGAGTCTTGGCCAGGGAGGTGACCAAGAACCCAATTGTCACTCTGACAGAGCTCCAGAGTTCCTCTGTGGAGATGGGAGAACCTTCCAATCAGGCCTTTATGGTAGAGTGGCCAGAAGGAAGCCAATACTCTGTAAAAAGGCACATGACAACCAGCTTGGAGTTTGCCAAAAGGCACTGGTTCTCTGGTCTGATGAAAACAAAAATTGAACTCTTTGGACTGAATGTCAAGCGTCATGTCTGGAGGAAACCTGGCACCATCCCTACGGTGAAGCATGGTGGTGGCAGCATCTTGCTATGGGGTTGTTTTCAGCGGCAGGGACTGGGAGACGAGTCAGGATCGAGGGAAAGACAAACGGAGCAAAATACAGAGTACTCAGGACCTCAGACTGGGGTGAACGTTCACCTTCCAACAGGACAACGACCCCTTTGGACACAGCAAAGACAACACAGGAGTGGCTTCGGGACAAGTCTATGAATGTCCTTGAGTGGCCCAGCCAGAGCCCGGATTTGAACCTGATCTAACATCTCTACAGAGACCTGAAAATAGCGGTGCAGCGACGTTCCCAATCCAACCTGACAGAGCTTGAGAGGATATGCAGAGAAGAATGGGAGAAACTCCACAAATACAGGTGTGCCAAGCTTGTAGCGTCATACCCAAGAAGACTTGACTGTAATCACTGCCAAAAGGTGCTTCAACAAAGTACTGAGTAAAGGGTATGAATAATTATAATTTTTAAAATACATTTGCAAACATTTCTAAAACCTGTTTTGACATTATGGGGTATTGTATGTAGATTGATGAGGGGAAAAAACAATTTAATAATTTTAGAGGTCCACTAACTACAGTATATTAACATGGCCCTACCCTGGAAACAACAAGGTCCACTAACTACAGTATATTAACATGGCCCTACCCTGGAGACAACAAGGTCCACTAACTACAGTATATTAACATGGCCCTACCCTGGAGACAACAAGGTCCACTAACTACAGTATATTAACATGGCCCTACCCTGGAGACAACAAGGTCCACTAACTACAGTATATTAACATGGCCCTACCCTGGAGACAACAAGGTCCAATAACTACAGTATATTAACATGGCCCTACCCTGGAGACAACAAGGTCCAATAACTACAGTATATTAACATGGCCCTACCCTGGAGACAACAAGGTCCACTAACTACAGTATATTAACATGGCCCTACCCTGGAAACAACAAGGTCCACTAACTACAGTATATTAACATGGCCCTACCCTGGAGACAACAAGGTCCACTAACTACAGTATATTAACATGGCCCTACCCTGGAGACAACAAGGTCCACTAACTACAGTATATTAACATGGCCCTACCCTGGAGACAACAAGGTCCACTAACTACAGTATATTAACATGGCCCTACCCTGGAGACAACAAGGTCCAATAACTACAGTATATTAACATGGCCCTACCCTGGAGAAAACAAGGTCCACTAACTAACCCTGGTGTGTGTTACCTTGGGGAAGTCCATGTAGTTGTTGGGGTGGTTGATGTGTTGCTGGTGGTAGTTGTTAGTGGGGTTAGAGATGCCAGTGTCGTCCTGCTCCATGGGCTGGTACTGGGAGAAGTTGTGGTCCGCCTGCAGCCCAGGGTGTATCATGTGACTGCCCATCAGGGGCTGAGACCAGCCTGACATGGCTTCTAGAGGAGAGGGAGACGGGAGGTAAGAGAGACCGAGAGAAATAGGGAGTGTGTGTGTGTGTGTGTGTGTGCGTGCGTGCGAGGGGGGTGGTTGTGGGGCGTATACCCATCAGCCTTATATCAGGGTTGTAGACACTGGGGATGAAGAGACCAGCGTGGGTTAGAGGTTGTGTGTGAACACATCGATCTGGTGTGTGTGTGTGACTACTCACCCGAGGCGCTGCCGACTCCGAAGGACCATATGCCTCCCTGTCCTACAGGAGCGGTGTAGGATGTCTGGAGGAGAGGAGGGTTGACGGTGGTCTGTCTGATCCTAGCCAGCCTCTCTGTCCCGATGGGAGGAGGCACCTTCCGGTCCTGCTGGCTGCTGCCCTGGCCATGCTTGGCCTGGAGGGGAGAGGGGGCCGCGGGGCCAGACGCCGACGCCGGGGAGGGAGGGGGCACCGCCTGGGACTCACCTGGGGAGGGGAGGGGTTAAAGGTTAGGGGTTTTGAGTCTAAAAGACTGTTGGGCAAAAAGCTCTTAAATTGTATTAGTTAAATCATTTATGTTCTGTGTGTTGAATTTCTGGAAAATAAGCTTCATATGCCTTTTTATACATTTTCACACATCTGTGTCGGTACCTGATGTGGCGGCGCTCCAGGGGTGAGGGGAGAAGTGCTGTCTGCTGAAGGAGGGGGTGCCCACAGCTGCTGGGCCGTGTAGATAGACTGGACTACCAGACATACTGGTAGCATAGCTGGTCAGAGCTACATACAGAGACAGGAGAGGAGAAAGCGTTAGAGGCCTATAGACTGCAGGTAGACTGGACTACCAGACATACTGGTAGCATAGCTGGTCAGACAGGGAGAGTTGGGGCATATAAGGTCAAACCAAGTAAAACAAATCTAAATGGCCTTTTCTTTTACCAATAGGACTGTTGACCATCCTCTGTGAGGCAGAGCGGTATCCAGGGGCCTTGGAGCTGTCTGGAGGAGGGGCCATCATGCCATCCATCTGGCCCATTCCCATGTAGGCAGGGGGGGCAGAATATTGCTGCTCAGGGGGGGAGCGGGCAGGGAGGTGGCACGCACCCCACACCTGGTTGTTACCCACCTAAGAGAGAGACAAGTGGTTACTGAGCAACTGGGGCACAGGTGTGGCCCGAAAGTAGGCACTGAAGTTTAGGTCACAACCTTCAAACATGTTGTTACTCTTTGGCAGGGCTCTCCAACCCTGTTCCTGGAGAGATAACCTTCTGTAGGTTAACGCCAACGCTGTTCCTGGAGAGATAACGTCCAGTAGGTTCTCCCTCCAACCCCAATTATAACTAACCTGATCAACCAGCATATTATTTGAATCAGGTGGGCTAGAGAAGGGTTGGAGTTAAAACCTACTGGACGGTAGCGGTCCAGGAACAGGGCTGGAGTTAAAACCTACTGGACGGTAGCGGTCCAGGAACAGGGTTGGAATTAAAACCTACTGGACAGTAGCGGTCCAGGAACAGGGCTGGAGTTAAAACCTACTGGACGGTAGCGGTCCAGGAACAGGGCTGGAGTTAAAACCTACTGGACGGTAGCGGTCCAGGAACAGGGCTGGAGTTAAAACCTACTGGACGGTAGCGGTCCAGGAACAGGGCTGGAGTTAAAACCTACTGGACGGTAGCGGTCCAGGAACAGGGCTGGAGTTAAAACCTACTGGACGGTAGCGGTCCAGGAACAGGGCTGGAGTTAAAACCTACTGGACGGTAGCGGTCCAGGAACAGGGTTGGAATTAAAACCTACTGGACGGTAGCGGTCCAGGAACAGGGCTGGAGTTAAAACCTACTGGACGGTAGCGGTCCAGGAACAGGGCTGGAGTTAAAACCTACTGGACGGTAGCGGTCCAGGAACAGGGCTGGAGTTAAAACCTACTGGACGGTAGCGGTCCAGGAACAGGGTTGGAATTAAAACCTACTGGACGGTAGCGGTCCAGGAACAGGGCTGGAGTTAAAACCTACTGGACGGTAGCGGTCCAGGAACAGGGTTGGAATTAAAACCTACTGGACGGTAGCGGTCCAGGAACAGGGCTGGAGTTAAAACCTACTGGACGGTAGCGGTCCAGGAACAGGGTTGGAATTAAAACCTACTGGACGGTAGCGGTCCAGGAACAGGGCTGGAGTTAAAACCTACTGGACGGTAGCGGTCCAGGAACAGGGTTGGAATTAAAACCTACTGGACGGTAGCGGTCCAGGAACAGGGCTGGATAGCCCTGCTCTCTAACCTTATCAAATAGTAGAAAAGAATGTGGTGGCACCCACCTGGTTGTTGTTGTCGAACATGCTGCTGAAATGGTTGAAGAGGGCTGCAGGGCCGAAGTTAGGGGGCATCTGCTGGGGCTTGGCCCCACCATGGACCTGCTGCTGCTGCTGCATCCGAGAGCCGTTCATCAGACCCATGGAGGACTGGGGGTGGTGAGGGGACTGGGGCTGAGGGGTCATGGTGGTGGGCTGGGACGCTTGGGGCTGGTTCTGTTTGGGGTGCTCATGTTGTTGTTGCTGTGTGTTGTGGGGTAGGAACGGTTGTTGCTGGTTGGGGTGTTGGTAGTAGGGCCCTGTTGGGGGCTGCATGCGGTGTGAGACACGGGGAGCGGGAGCCGAGAAGTGGGGTACGGTGCTGTTTGGGTGTGTGGGGGCAGAGGAGGATGGGGGGAGGTGGGAGCTGGACTGAGGAGGGAGGAGAGGTGGAGGGGGGTCTGATGAAGAGGAGGTTAGGGGAGGAGGGGGTTGGTGCTGCTGCGGAGGTTTGGAGGGCGCAGCCATGGCAGGGGCGGTGAAACCACCTGAACTAACCCCATTGTTGACTGAGACGGGCTGGGCCTCCTGAGAGAGGGAGGGAGTCAGCTTCTCTTTGCCTGAGGGAGCAGTGGGGGTGCTGGGGGGTGACTTGGGGGGCTGAGAGATGGGGGCGACCTGGGGATGAGGAGGGTGAGGGGCGTATGTAGCCGTTAAGCCCGTGTGTTGGTGGGCGGGAGACCCCGTACCTCTCACCGAGTGACTACTACTGACAGTGGTGGCAGTAACCATGGAGACAGAGTTGACCCCTGTGTGCTTGGGGTCAGAGGTGAACAGCTGTTTCCTGACTGAGGAAGGGGTGGGGGCACTGGGTTGGGCCTGGGCCCCAGGAGGGGGGTTAGGGGTGTGGGGTGACCCTGTAGTCGTAGCTGTGTGACTGTTAGAGGCACTAGGACTGGAGACCGAGGACCCCGTGGATGATGTGTTATGGTGATCATTATGACTAGGCAAGCTGGATCTGGCCTGGTTGTTACCGCTACTACCACCGTTGTGTTTGGGGGAGCTGTTGGCACTACCGGGACTCACCGGCCGCACCGGGAATGGGCCCCAGGTGCTGGCGGCAGGGGAGAAGGTCCCACCGAACTGGGCCATGGGCAGCCTGGGGAGCCTGATCTGGTGCATGGTCTGGGCTGCCAGGAGGGCCAGCTGGGGATGGGCATAGGCCAGGGGGAGAGACACGGGGAAGGGCTGCCTCACCCCAGACGACAGACCCTTACCCATCTTACCCCCTGTCTGAGATGAAGACGAGGAGGACTGGAAGGAGACCCCAGAGGACGTGACCAGGGAGCCCAGGGCCTTGGCCCCGATAGTGAGGTTAAGGTTAGCCCCAGTGGGTGTGGGGAAGGGGGCTGAGGTGGTCTTGGAGCCCGGGGCCCTGATGTGGTTCCTGGGGATCAGGTCCTCTAGTTCCTTGGCTGGGTCCTGGATCAGAGAGTTGATCAGTTGGACCGCATGGCGTGTCGACTCTGTGCCACCTCTGGAACGTACCATCACAACACGGGGGGGGGGGGGGGTCAGGGGTCGCACAACAATGTACACATTCTCAACTCTTCACTGATTTCCTGGAGATACGGCAGGAGAATTGATAAAAACAAATAGTATTACACTTTGCTTTCTCTCCTTTCCTCCTGTTCAGTTATCTACTCTGACTAGTGTAATAGTGGGCTGCTGCCACCAGGGGGGTCCTCCCTCTCTCCCTCTCATCCACCCTCCCTACCTGATGGTGATCATTCTCTCTCCGTTCTTGTCTTTCTGCTTGTCCACATCGATGTGTGCTCCCGTCACGTCCTGTATAGCTGTGATGTTGCAGCCTCCTCTACCCATGATCCTTGACACCACTGAGGCCGGCACCGACAGCTTCTTAGACCTGCAGCCCGGAGAGAGAGAGAGGTTCATATGGGGTTTAGAACAGGGCCAAAAAAACAAGATCCATGCGGTGTCTCCCAAACAGTGTCTCCCAACCCGGGGTACTAGGACCCCTGGGGGTGCTTTAGAAGACTCATGAGACCATAGGTCTACTGGTAAAATGTACGAGGGGGTACTTCAGGGGTACTCTCGGCAGAGCAAAATTCAGTTGGTGGTACAGTAACAGAAAAAGGTTGGGAACCACTGGCCTAAAATGACCTATAGATGAACTTGAATCATTCCTAGATGGATTTTAAGATGGTGTGTGTCTACCCACCGTCTGACCACCTCCTTCCAGCCCTCCTCTCGCTTCTGTCCCCTCTTGGGGCTGGTGAGGCTCTTGCTGTTGGGGGATGTGACGGGCAGAGACATGGTCTTAAACTGAGACGGTAGAGAGCTGCTGGGGGTCAACTCACTCATGTCTGGTGCTCTGGGGGGAGGGGGAGGGAGAGCGGGAGTGGGGGAGGGAGAGCGGGAGTGGGTGAGAGAGAACGGGGGTGGGAAGGAAAAGAGAGAAAGGGATAAAGGTCAGATTCACAATTAATAAGGTTGCTGTTTTTAACTATGTATTTGTATTAGAAATTCACTGTTCTGTGTGATTTGATGGTGCTTGACCAGCTCCTTTATGAAAACTACAGTTCTTAGTCAAACCAATGTTTCTCCTCTAAAGTGCTGCAGGTCACTCACTTCTGTGTTGGTTTGGAGATGGTGACAGTGACTTGGTTGCCTGGGTGTAGCTGAGGACAGTGTCTCTTCTCCGGGCCTGGCAGCAGGCTGTGAGAGGGGCCCGAGGACGAAGAGGAGGAGGAGGAAGAGGATGACGAAGAGGAGAGGTCGGGGAGGAAGTTGAGCTCCTGGCTCTTGCCCCCACTGCTGCTACTCTCACTGGCACAGTCTGTGCTGTCCAGGGGGTCTGAGTCGCTGGTGCCCCCTGCCCCTGTTGCACCCCCACCCCCAGCTCCGCCCCGCGGCTCCCCATTGATCTTGTTGGCCTTGTGCTGTGCCAGCACCACCTGCTGGACAGAGATGGAATTATCACTGACTAGACACCTTGATTGACTTGCATAGACTGTTTGATGGTAGAATTTTGAATGCAAATGTGTATGCATTTACAGCCTGCCAGAAAAGCTTCACTCTATTGTCCTTGAATTAATATGGAGTTGGTCCCCCCTTTGCTGCTATAACAGCCTTCACTCTTCTGGGAAGGCTTTCCACTAGATGTTGGAACATTGCTGCGGGGACTTGCTTTCATTCAGCCAGAAGAGCATTAGTGATGTTGGGCACTGATGTTGGGCAATTAGGCCTGGCTCGCAATTGGAGTTCCAATTCATCCCAAGGGTGTTCGATGGGGTTGAGGTCAGGGATTTGTGCAGGCCACTCAAGTTCTTCCACACCGATCTTGACAAACCATTTCTGTATGGACCTTTCTTTGTGCATGGGGGCATTGAAACAGGAAAGGGCCTTCCCCAAACGGTTGCCACAAAGTTAAATCGCCTAGAACGTCATTGTAGGCTGTAGCGTTAAGATTTCCCTAAGGTGCGTAGCCTGAACCATGAAAAACAGCCCTAGACCATTATTCCTCCTCCAACAAACTTTCCAGGTGTCATTATGCAACGCCAAACACAGATTCGTCCATCTGACTGCCAGATGGTGAAGTGCGATTCATCACTTAAGAGAACGCGTTTCCACTGCTCCAGAGTCCATTGGCGACAAGCTTTACCCCACTCTAGCTGATGCTTGGCATTGCGGGGTGGCTACTTTGAAGAATCTCAAATATAACATATATTTTGATTTGTTTAACACTTTTTTGGTTACTACATGATTCCATATGTGTTATTTCATAGTTTTGATGTCTTCACTATTATTCTACAATGTAGAAAGTAGTAAAAAAAGAAAAATCATTGAATGAGTAGGTGTCCAAACTTTTGATTGGTATTGTATGTACACACATACAAACAAAAAATTAAATCAAAATGTGAATCTATATTTTAAATACACCAACCGCCTGTGGGTCCTGCAGTATGATTTGTTAGTTACCTGTGGGTCCTGACATATGATTGGTTCGCTGGAGGACGAGTCCTTGGTCTTGTTCTTCTTGCTCTTGCGGTTGGCGCTGGTCGTCGTGGCAACACTGGCCCTCTTCTTGCCGAAAACACAGCTGAAGGAGGCTGAGGTGGCGGGGATACCGATGGTGGTGGTGGTGGTCGCACTGGGAGGGTCGATGGGCGGGTCCACTTCTGGAGAGGGGAAGGGATCGATGGAGGGTTGAAGGGATAGTTCCACAATATTACATTTTGGACATTTGTTTACATACTTTGAAAACAGTCTATGGACAAGGATTGACTGAAATCTACACTTCTCTTTTGTTAAACTAGCCACAGCAAACAAATGTTAATAATCTGCATTTTGGGAAGAAAAGATTAGATATTGAAATAAAGATATAATTTACCCTCAGCGGAGTCGTCCTGCTTCTGCTCCTGCATCTCACCGTCCTCCTCCTTGGTTGTCTTCTGCTCCTCCTCTTCCTCCTCCTCCTCCTCCTCCTCCTCCTGCTTTCTCTTCTGTTCCTCCTTCTTCTTCTTGCGTTTCTCCTTGCGTTTCTCTCTCTTGGCGGCCAGGGCCTGCTTTTTACTCTCCTCTCTGGACTTCTCCAGGTCGAGCTCCTTGAGGAGAATGCTGGCGTTCTTGTTGGCCTCAGCAGCCTGCTGGTCTTTGGCTTTGACGATGGTCTCCATGCACTGGTGGCACTTCTTCAACAACTCCTGAGAGCGACGGAGGGATGGAGAGAGTTGGCGGAGATAGTGGACACAACTCTTTCTAACCCACCGCCATATTTATACAAGATATGGCGCATTTGACAGTCAGTGACATCCAGCCAACATACAAGGTCACAGAGTGATCATTCCAAAATGGTGGAGGTGTTACCTTGTCAGTGATGGTGGCGATGTACCTCATACACTCAATGTCTGAGGGGAACTGGTTGACCTCTTTTACCAGGTACTGGACCACCTTTACATGACCCTGAGAAACACAGACACAAAGAGAGAGAGAGAGAAAAAGAGAGAGAGAAAGAGAAAGAAAGAGAAAGAGAGAGCTGTCAAATAGGCCAATATTGTTTCAGGCTGGGAGCAATACAGGTAGTATTGGAACTAGGTAGTTAGGGGGCCAGGTGTAGCAGAGGGGAAGGGTCATCCTGCGACACGACCTACCTTGCGGAAAGCAGCCATGAGCGGTGTGATCTTCCGGTTGTCTGCAGCGTCTACGTCGGCCCCGGCCTGCACCAGCAGCTGAACCACGTCAAAATGGCCGCCGTTGGCCGCCAGCCACAAAGGGGTGTTCCCTTTCTTATTACGCACGTCAATGTGAGCCCCTCTGGAGGGAGGAGTGAAGAGACGACAGATAAACAGGATAAAAAGAAGATGAACGAGATCATTAAAACATTACCTTTTAGGGAAATTCCTGGCTTCAAAATGAATACTCAGACAAAGACTGATTAATTCTGAATTCATTATTAATTGATCGGTTGGTTGGTTTAATGCCCACCTGTTGATGAGAAGCTCACAGAACTTGTAGTGGCCCTTGTCTGCAGCGATGGTGAGGGCTGTGTCCCGGGACGAGGGCACAGGAGGGGCGTTGACGTCAGCCCCTTTATCCAGCAGCACCCGGCCTACCTCCGCATAGCCCCCCGACGCCGCCTCCATCAGAGGGGTCAGACCAGTCTACCAGGGGAGAGGGAGGTCAACATCATTTACAATATGGGGCAAATACCTCACTCAAATCACTTAGTCATGCACTGATTTCAATGGGAGACGGAGTGACAATTCAGAAGTTAGGGTTCACCAGACCCTATATGTAACTTGGCTCTGGACTCCCGTGATATACTACTATAATAAGGACGGCTAGCGGTCCATGTGCAGTCCCGGTCCGGTCTCCTCACCTTGGCTCTGTGCTCTACGTTGGCCTTGCGGTCCAGCAGCAGACTGACCACCTCAGCGCGGCCCTGGAAGCAGGCCAGAGTGAGAGCAGTGTTCCTGTTGGTCTCGATCTGAGCGTTGATGTCTGAGCCCATGTCCAGCAGCAGCTTGACTGCTGGTACGTGACCGTTCATTGCTGCCAGCATCAGGGGAGAGATACCCAGCTTACTGCCCGTCCTAGAGACAGAGAGAGAGAAAGAGATTGAGGGAATATTTGATCAAAATGAGTGAAAAAAACAAACCACCCAGTGCAAGTTTCTGATGTATTTATTTCATAAATAAATGTATTCGATGTAAGACCTGGAAAAGTAGTGGTGTCATGTAAAAGTAGTGGTGCCGGTTAAAAGTAGTGGTGCCGGTTAAAAGAGGACAGAAAATAAGATGTGGTCCCCCATGTCCTGCCCAGTACCTGGAGTTGATCTCTGAGCCGGCGTTGAGGAGGATTTTGATTATGTTGACATAGCCTCCGGATGCCGCCAGGCTCAAAGGGGTGTAGTCTGACACGTTACGATGCTCTTTATTGGCTCCTCGCAACAGCAACAACTCCACCACCTAGGAGAGTGGAGGAGAGGAGACAAGGAAATGCAAGTTCTGTAAGTACTGGGACATAGTCTTTATTATGTTTTCAATATGCTATTTCAGTGAAAGGTGAGTGGATTCAGTGAGTCGTTTCAGTGTGGTGATTGACAGAAGGGAAGTGAGCGTGTACCATAGAATTACATAGACATTTTTATTTAAATTAAAACACAAATTTAAATCAGATCTCTGTGATTTGTACCTCTTGTCGTCCCCCTGAGCAGGCCAGGGAGAGGGGCGTGTCTTTGGTTCTCTCTGACTGGGCCTCTATGTCACCCCCTTTATCCAGAAGGACCTCCACCACCCCTACGTGGCCCGCTGTTGCAGCCAGGATCAGAGGGGTGAACCCTGGGGAGAGGAGGAGAGGGTCAGAACCAGATATCCAGATTCACCCAGTACAACGTGAAGCACTTTGAACACGGTATAAATCCTATCTTGGATGTAAGGAAAAAAAAAAAAAATCCTGATTCATCAGAAGAAAAAAAATGTCTGACAGTTATACAGGCCCAACTAACATACAGGCCCAACTAACATACAGGCCCAACTAACAGTAACTTTGTGTGTGTGTGTGTGTTACCTTTCTTGTCGCGGTGCTCGATGTTGGCTCCTCGTGCGATGAGAACAGACACCAGCTCCTCGTGTCCTCCGGCACATGCCAGCGTCAGCGCTGTGTCATGGTTACTCTCCGTCTGAAGGGAGAGGGACACACACATTTACAACAACGCTGTGTGTAGGTGTGTGTCTCTCCATCTTGAATGTGTGTATGAGGGACCATGGGCTTTACAGTACATGAGCAATGATATCCACAGCGTGTGTGTGTGTGTGTGAGCAGTGACTTACGTGTGCGTCGATGTCCACAGAGGGGTAGAGGGGCAGTGGGGAGGGGGGTGAGCCCATGTTGGAGGGGGTCTGTGACAGGGGGTCAGACAGGGGGGTGGGGGATATAGTCGTGTTCATCATGGGTACTCTACTGCTCACCGCTGCTGAGAGAGAGGAGTAAGTATCTGTTACTTTTCAGGCCTTTCTTCTGGGGAATTTGTTAATCAGTTCATCAGTTCTGTTCTTTCAAATCAGTGCCGTTGAAGGAAAGGAGACAAGGAGTATTCTGAGGAAATGAGTTAAGACCATTGAGATGCACCCACCCACAGCAGGCAGAACTGAACAGCTGTAAGACCACGCTACACACACTCACCTGCCATGATGTCATCCAGCGTGTCTGTAAGCGTCTGAGCGGGCGTAGCCACCATGAGTCCGTCTGGGGCCTGCTGCCCTACCATCCCTGGTACTAACCCCAGACCTTGACCCTGACCCAACATCTGCTGGCCCACCAGTACCTTCTGCAGCTCAGGGCTGGTACTGCCAGGGCAGGGGTAGTCGGCTGGGCACGGACTGTACTCGGGTAAGGGCTGGATGGGCACGAAGGCGGTCTGGAGGGGGGGGGGGAGGGGGGTGGAGATGGGAGTGGGGGGAGCACAGAGGCTGGGGGGAGGGCGAGGGAGGCAGGGGGGGCTGCTGTCCATCCCTGTAGAGGATGGTGTCCACCTGGGGTAGTTTAGCGTAATCTTCCTCCTCTCCTTCCACCTCGTCGTCATCATCATCCTCATCATCCTGGAATAGAAATGATGCAAACTATCTAAAAGTATGAAACAGTTCTCTCACAAAAAAAAAGGATTGTTTCTATTAGATATGAGGGGATGGATAGGTCTGTTTCTATTACATATGATGGGATGGATAGGTCTGTTTCTATTACATATGAGGGGATGGATAGGTCTGTTTCTATTACATATGAGGGGATGGATAGGTCTGTTTCTATTACATATGAGGGGATGGATAGGTCTGTTTCTATTACATATGAGGGGATGGATAGGTCTGTTTCTATTACATATGAGGGGATGGATAGGTCTGTTTCTATTATATATCAGGGGATGGATAGGTCCGTTTCTATTACAGTTGAAGTCTACATACACTTAGTCGGAAGTTTACAACCACTCCACAGATTTCATGTTAACAAACTATAGTTTTGGCAAGTCGGTTAGGACATCTATGTTGTGCATGACACAAGTAATTCTTCTAACAATTGTTTACAGACAGATTATTTCACTTATAATTCACTATATCACAATTCCGGTGGGTCAGAAGTTTACATACACTAAGTTGACTGTGCCTTTAAACAGTTTGGAAAATTCCAAAAAATGATGTCATGGCTTTAGAAGTTCCAAAACATTTCAGTCAATTGGAGGTGTACCTGTGGATGTATTTCAAGGCCTACCTTCAAACTCAGTGCCTCTTTGCTCAACATCATGGGAAAATCAAAAGAAATCAGACCTCAGGAAAACATTTTTAGACCTCCACAAGTCTGGTTCATCCCTGGGAGCAATTTCCAAACACCTGAAGGTACCACGTTCCTCTGTACAAACAATAGTACGCAAGTATAAACACCATGGGATCATACCCCTCAGGATGGAGACGCGTTCTGTCTCCTGGAGATGAACTTACTTCGTGCGAAAAGTGCAAATCAATCCCAGAACAACAGCAAAGGACCTTGTGAAGATGCTGGAGGAAACAGGTACAAAAGTATCTATATCCACAGTAAAATGAGTCCTATATCGACATAACCTGAAAGGCCGCTCAGCAAGGAAGAAGCCACTGCTCCAAAACCACCAAAAAAGCCAGAAAACGGTTTGTAACTGCACATGGGGACAAAGATCGTACTTTTTGGATAAATGTCCTCTGGTCTGATGAAACAAAAATAGAACTGTTTGGCCATAATGACCATCGTTATGTTTGGAGGAAAAAGGGGGAGGCTTGCAAGCCGAAGAACACCATCCCAACCGTGAAGCACAGGGGTGGCAGCATCTCAAGACATCAGTCAGGAAGTTAAAGCTTGGTCGCAAATGGTCGCAAATGACCCCAAGCATACTTCCAAAGTTGTGGCAAAATGGCTTAAAGACAACAAAGTCAAGGTATTGGAGTGGCCATCAAAGCCCTGACCTCAATTCTATAAAAAATATGTGGACAGAACTGAAAAAGCGTGTGCGAGCAAGGAGGCCTACAAACCTGACTCAGTTACACCAGTTTTGTCAGGAGGAATGGGCCAAAGTTCATGTCAGGAATTGTGAAAAACTGAGTTTAAATGTATTTGGCTAAGGTGTATGTAAACTTCTGACTTCAACTGTAGATATGAGGAGAAGAGAATACCAGAAACTCCTGATTACTCAGAAATAATAGAACACAACCAAAAACAACTCCTAACCTCCTCCTCATCATCTTCTTCCTCCTCCTCCTCCTCCTCCCTGTTCCCCTCCTCGTCAGACCCTGTATCCGACCCGGGCTGTGTGTGCGTGTTAACCCCCGGTGGCGCTGTGAGGGCTCCAGGCATGGTAGTGTTGGCCCCTACACCTGGCCCCGGCCCCGGGCCCTGGCCTGCTTCCTGCTCCTCCTTCAGGCCCTTGGCCTCCATGTACTCTTTGGTGAACTGCTGCTGGGTCTTCAACTGCAGCTGGCGCTCCACCTTCTGCAGCTCCTTCAGAATCTTCTTCTTCTTCTGCACCTAGAGAACACGCATGCCACGGGGGGGGGGGAAATCAGACCCATAGTTTATGGTCAGACCTCGCTCATCCATTGGTTGAGAGACTAGATGGGTGGAGCCATTATCTATCAACATATTTCCTAGACCCATCTGGTCCCTTCAAACCTGGGTGGTGTCCATTAGGGAAATCAAATTTGATTGGTTACATAAACATGTTTAGCAGATGCGGGTGTAGCGAAATGCTTGTGCTTCTAGTTCCGACAGTGCAGTATATCTAACAGTAATATCTAACAATTACACAACATATACCCAACAAATCTAAGTAAGGAATGATTTAGGCCTATATACATATGGACAAGCGGCATGGACTAAGATACAGTAGAATAGTATTGAATACAGTATATACATACGAGATGAGTAACGTAAGATATATAAACATTATTAAGTGACTAAGATACTGAAGGATAGTATAGAACAGTATATACATGTGAGATGAGGGATGTCAGATATGTCAACATTATAAACATTATTAAAGTGACTAGTGTTCCATACCTTAGTGACCAGTGATTTCTAGTCTGTGCCTTTAGGCAGCAGCCTCTAATGTGCTAGTGGTGGCTGTCTGATGACCTTGAGATAGAAGCTGTTTTTCAGTCTCTCGGTCCCAGCTTTGATGCACCTGTACTGACTTTGCCTTCTGGATGACAGCAGGGTGAACAGGCAGTGGCTCGGGTGGTTGATGTCCTTGATGATCTTTTTGGCCTTCCTGTGACATCGGGTGCTGTAGGTGTCCTGGAGGGTGGGTAGTTTGCCCCCGGTAATGTGTTGGGCAGACCGCACCACCCTCTGGAGAGCCTTGCGGTTGTGGGCGGTGCAGTTGCCGTACCAGGCAGTGATACAGCCCGACAGGATGCTTTCAATTTTGCATCTGTAAACGTTTGAGGGTTTTAGGTGTTAAGCCAAATGTCTTAAGCCTCCTGAGGTTGAAGAGGCTCTGTTGCGCCTTCTTCCACACTGCCTGTGTGGACGGACTATTTCAGTTTCAGTGATGTGTACGCCAAGGAACTTGAAGTTTTCCACCTTTTCCACTGTGGTCCGGTCAATGTGGATAGGGGGTGCACCTTCTGCTGTTTCCTGAAGTCCACGATCATCTCCTTACTCCGATGAGTGAGAGGTTATTTTCCTGACACCACAGTCCCAGAGCCCTCACCTCCTCCCTGTAGGCTTTCTCGTCATTGTTGGTAATCAAGCCTACTACTGTTTTGTCGTCTGCAAACTTGATGATTGGGTTGGAGGCGTGCTTGGCCACGCAGTCATGGGTGAACAGGGAGTACAGGAGTGGGCTGAGTACGCACCCTTGTGGGGCCCCAGTGTTGAGGATCAGTGAAGTGGAGGTGTTGTCTCCTACCTTCACCACCTGGGGGCCCGTCAGGAAGTCCAGGACCCAGTTGTACAGGGCGGGGTTCAGACCCAGGGCCTCAAGCTTAATGATGAACTTGGAGGGTACTATGGTGTTGAATGCTGAGCTGGAGTCAATGAACAGCATTCTTACATAGGTATTCCTCTTGTCCAGATGGGAAAGGGCAGTGTGCAGAGTGATGGCGATTGCATCATCTGTGGATCTATTGGGGCGGTAAGCAAATTAAAGTGGGTCTAGAGTGGCAGGTAAGGTAGAGGTGATATGATCCTTGACTAGTCTCTCAAAGCACTTCATGATGACAGAGGTGAGAACTACGGGGCGATAGTCATTAAGTTCAGTTACCTTTGCCTTCATTAGGTACAGAAACAATGGTGGCCATCTTGAAGCATGTGGGGACAGCAGACAGGGTTAGGGATAGATTGAATATGCTCGTAAACACACCAGACAGCTGGTCTGCGCATGCTCTGAGGACGCGTCTAGGGATGCCGTCTAGGCCTGCAGCCTTGCGGGGGTTAACACATTTAAATGTTTTTCCCACGTTGGCCACGGAGAAGGAGAGCCCACAGACCTTGGTAGCAGGCCTCGTCCGTGGCAACGTGTTATCCTCAAAGCGGGCAAAGAATACGTTTAGCCTGTATGGAAGGGAGCCGTCGGTCTCAGCGACGTGGTTGTTTTTCCTTTAATAATCCGTGAATGTCTGTAATCCCTGCCACATGCGTCTTGTGTTTTAGCCATTGAATTGCGACTCCACTTCATCTCTATATTGATGTTTAGCTTGTACGATTGCCTTGCGGAGCGAATAACTACACTGTTCATGTTCTTCAATATTCCCAGTCACTTTGCCATGGTTAATGGCGGTGGTTCGTGCGAATACTACCATCTATCCAAGGTTTCCGATTGTGGTATGTTTTAATAGACACAGTGGGAACTACATCTCCTATACATTCCCTTATAAATTCGGTCAGTGTCCGTGTATTCGTCTAGATTATTGTCGGAAGCTACCCGGAACATATCCCAGTCCACGTGATCAAAACAATCTTGGAGCATGGATTCCGATTGGTCAGACCAGCGCTGAATAGTCCATATTACAGGTACTTCCTGTTTGAGTTTCCAGAGATTGGACATTAGTGAGTAAAATACTTGGGATTGGTGGCTGGTGTGCACGCTTCCAGAGTCGGACCAGGAGGCAAACCCAAGTACCTCTTGTTTTTTTATGGGTCGGCATCTTGGATAAATTAAATTACCCTGGGGAGCACGAACAAAGGATCTGTTCCAGGAAAGTCGTAATCCTGCTGGTTCTGGTGAGCTACCACCGCTCTAACAATCAATAGTTCTTCCCGGCTGTATGTAATGGCACAAAACAATTCTGAGCTAATAACGTAAAAAAAAAGTACATAAACAAAATACTGCAGAGTTTCTTAGGAGCTAGTCGCGAAGCAGCCATCTTGGTCGGCACTCATCTTGGGGACCAAAATAAATAAATAAATAAATTAAACGGGGATGGAAGGACCTGGTATAAGGAATGCAAATTTTCGCTTTGTGTGCCCTATACTTACCTGTATTGAGGGTCTATGACAGCATTTCCCAACCTCGGTCCTGGGGACACCAAGGGGTCCAATGTTTTCCCCTAGCACTACACAGCTGATTCAAATAACCAACTCATCATCAAGCTTTGATTATTTGAATCATTTTGCTAGGGCGAAAACCAAAACGTGCACCCCTTGGTGTCCCCAGGATCGAGTTTGGGAAACACTGGTCTATGACCTCATCCCCTCTAATAATTCAATATAATATACCTATGAATGATCCTCTCAGTGTCTGCTCTCACCTGCTCCTCCCGGCTCTTCTTCAGCTCTTCGATCTTGTCTTTGGTGAGCGGCTCTCCCTGGATCAGTTCTAGAGACTGCAGCTGGGCCTTCTCTATGGCTGAGATCCTCTGGCCCAGCTCATTAAGCTTCCCCTCAGTCTCCTCCACGATACACTCCAGGGGCTGGCACAGGTGGAAGGGGGGCAAGGCCTCTGCATCCCCGGGACCCGGGCCGGGACGCACCCCCCCTGGACTGGAGGGGATGGCAGCCTGTCTCTGCTTGGACGAACCTGGAGAGGAGGGGGGGGATGGAGGAAGAGGAGGGATAGAAGGATTAAGTCACACTACAATAAAGCCGATTCATCATCAGTTGACGTTACGTCATCGTTAAACACTTTTGATATGTATACTGAACAAAAATATAAATGCAACATGTTTCCTGAGCTGAATTTTTGTTTTTGTTTACATCCCTGTTAGTAAGCATTTCTCATTTGCTAAGATAATCCATCCACCAGACAAGTGTGGCATATCAAGAAGCTGATTAAACAGCAGTCATTACACAGGTGCACCTTGTGCTGGGGACAATACAATGCCACTAAAATGTGCAGTTGTGTCACAACACAATGCCACAGATGTCTCAAGTTAAGGAAGCTTGCAATTGGCATGCTGACTGCAGGAATGCCAACCAGAGCTGTTGCCAGAGAATTTAATATTAATTTCTCTACCATAAGCCGCCTCCAGCGTCGTTTTTTCATAATTTGTCAGTACGTCCAACCGCCTCACAGCCGCAGA
Source organism: Thymallus thymallus (assembly GCA_023634145.1). Taxonomy (NCBI): domain Eukaryota; kingdom Metazoa; phylum Chordata; class Actinopteri; order Salmoniformes; family Salmonidae; genus Thymallus; species Thymallus thymallus. The sequence goes on from CM042384.1 coordinate 26,017,353, forward strand.
CCATGTGTATGGTGTCATGTGGGCAAGCGATTTGCTGATGTCATCGTTGTGAACAGAGTGCCCCATGGTGGAGGTGGGGTTATGGTATGGGCAGGCATAAGCTACGGAAAACGAACAAAATTGCATTTAATCGAAGGCAATTTGAATGCAGAGATCCGTCGCCATCACTTCATATTTCAGCATGATAATGCACAGCCCCATGTCGCAATAATCTGTACACAATTCCTGGAAGCTGAAGTTCCCGACAATATCCAGCAACTTCGCACAGCCATTGAAGAGGAGTGGGACAACATTCCACAGGCTAAAATCAACAGCCTGATCAACTCTATGCTAAGGAGATGTGTCACGCTGCACGAGGCAAATGGTGGTCAAACCAGATACTGACTTTTTCTGATCCATGCCCCTACCTTTTTTGGTAAGTTGTCTGTGACCAACAGGTGGATATCTGTATTCCCAGTCATGTGAAATCCATAAATTAGGACCTAATGAATTTATTTAAATTGACTGCTTTCAGTAAAATCTTTGAAATTGTTGCATCTTTATATATTTTTGTTCAGTATAGAACAGACCAAGGCAAGTCGCTCTGTTTATAACAGGCCAAGCCAAGGCTTTCCGTTTATAACAGGCCAAGGCAAGGCTCTCCGTTTTACCTTTGCTGGTGACGGGTGGCGGGGGTGTGGTGATGTTGGAGGGGGTTCTGTCTGGCTCCTGGGGGGGCACCACCATGGCCAGTGCCTGGAATGGGACACGAGGAACCTGGGGAGAGAAGAGAGGTCATAAAACAACAAACACTTTGACAACTAGTTAAACGCATCATTTCCATGCCGGCATTTCCTGTTTCAATAGAGCAAAACAATTCATACCAGAGAGTGGTCTTACCTGAGAGGGGTCTTGTGAGGGGGGTGTGAGTTGGCAGATGTCGGGCGCGGGGACAGACAGGATGTTGTTAGGGAAGTCTAGCAGGTAGGACACCACGTTGGTGTGGCCGCCCTTAGCAGCTTCAATCAGCATCGTCGAGCCGTCCTATTGGAGGAGAAAGTCAAACTTTACTTTCTCTATTCTGATACTCTTGCTACTATGGCTGAGTTAAACAGCTGCCTTATGAGTTTGATGGTGTTGTTTGATGATGGTGTGTGTGTGTGTGTGTGTTATCTTGAGTCTGTGTGTGTACGTCAGGTGTGTGTGTGTGTGTGTGTTCTACCTTCAGTCTGTGTGTGGGGTCAGCTCCATGCGCCAGCAGCAGCTCTACCACAGCTAGGTGTCCTCCAGCGCAGGCCAGAGACACCACGGTGTGATCCTTGTTAGCTGTCGCTCTGTTCACGTTAGCACCTGGACACAAAACACAGGAAAGAAACTTTCATTCACTTCTAAGAATCAATAGTTTCAGAACAATAATAGTTCAAAATTCATGATTCATCATTAAGGATGGACTTGTACTTGTTTTTTAATGCAGTCCAACCCAAAGAATGTTAGAACCAGGGGTTGGAACCAGTTCAGGAAACAGAACCGAAAAACCGGATAACAACAACATTTTGAGGAACAAAAGGTGATTCTGGAAAAAGCCATCAAAGCACCTATGCAAAGCACTCACTCTGTCACTTCAACTTCTCCTTCCAGTGTCTACCATAGTAGGACATCTTTTTTTAAAACCTCTACAATGCCTTTTTAAAACGATGCAGTCTAACCTAACCCACCCTTGCTGATGAGGAACTGCACGGTGCAGAGGTGTCCTGCTCTGGCTGCCTTCATCAGGGGAGTCCTCCCCCCCTCAGACTCATGCTCCTAGAGGACAGACAAACAGGACGTGGATTTTAGGAGAGGACATGGGTCCACACACACACACACACACACACAGTTTTGTATTGCTATCCTTGTGGGGACCAAAGAATGGATTCCCATCCAAAATCCTATTTTCCCTAACCTCTAAATCTAACCCTAACCATAACATGAAACCCTAAAACTATACACCTAACCGTAACTCCTAACCCAAACCTTAATTCTAACCCGAACACTAAAATATTATTTTGTCCTTGTGGGGACTGGCAAAATGTCCCCACTTGTCCAAATGTTCCTTGTTTTACTATCCTTGTGAGGACTTCTGGAACCCACAAGGATTGTAAAACACTCACACACACCACACACACTCACAGAAAGAGTAGAATGGAAAGAGATCAAAGGATAGAAGAGAGATGGAAAGATAAGAGGGAGATGGTGACAGACAGATGGATGGATAGAATGAAAGAACGGGATAACAGGGGGCTTGTGTACCAGATCTGCTCCAGTCTGCAGTAAAACGTCAGCCACGTCGGTGTGTCCGTTCTCACACGCGTACGTCAGCGCTGTGTCTCCTGTCGCCGTGGTAGCGTGCACGTTTGCCCCTATGTATAGAGAGAGAGGTCAGAGGTCAGAGCTGACCCAAAAGAAAAACTAAAAAGCCCTGTTAAAAAGGTAGAAGTTGTCAACTTTACTAACAACAGCCATCTAGTTACTAGGCTAAGACCTGGAGTCTCACATAAGTTCCCTACAAAAATACTGAAGATCAAACAAAGAATCAATAATAAGCAGCCAGCAGGTATTTGACCAGCTCCAGGTTTGTGTGTGTGTGTGTGTGTGTGTACCTGCGGCCAGCAGGTATTTGACCAGCTCCAGGTGTCCCTCCTGTGCAGCCTCCATCAGAGGCGTGGAGCAGCCCAGCTCGATGTCGGCCCCGGCCTTGATGAGGAAGTCAGCCACCTCCAGGAACCCTCCACAGCAGGCCAAGGTCAGGGCTGTCTCCTGGGTCTCTTCCGTCTGGGCGTTGATGTTCGCACCTGGAGGGGGAGGGAGGAGAGAGAGATGGAGGGAGAAATAAAGAGAGAGATAGAGAGAGGTTAGTGTCTGTATTAGGAGTGAGACCCTCTCCAACAGGCCTGACAAAGCACTTCATTGGACACATTGAACAGTGGGCAGGTATTTATTTTCCAGTTGCTAGTCATCTCCCAGTTCATTACCCTGAGCCAGCAGCAGTGCCACCATCTCTTCATGGCCTTCTCTGGCTGCCTCCATCAGAGGGGTGTAGCCTTCATCATTCACCTAGACACATTAAAACATCCACTGTTACAGGACTCAGTGGCTGAATCCCAAATCCCCCGCTTCCCCTAGGCCCTCCCATTTGCACATTCACGCATGCACGCCTCAGCCATTTGTCCCAAAGTTGAAGGAGTGAAAATGACCAAGGTCATAGGGGCTAATTAACCCCTCCAGTATGCACTTCAACTGAGCCTGCAACGCTGCCGGCGTCATAGCGAAGTGGATTCCCATAAGGCACTGAGTTGTTTTCGTGAAATTTCACAAAAGAATGGAGAGGCGTGCCTAATTATATGACCCGTGCATTGGTTTGTCTAATGTAGAGACTTGACAGCTAAAAATACCCCCCGAATTAAAAGTTAACTGAGGGTTAGATCTTGTAAAACGACAGAATTTCATGCTTGTTTAATTATTTAAAAAGTGCAATATGAATCGCATCATTCAAGTCAGGAGTGTGTCCTGAAGTTGATGGGTTTATTGATCTCCTCGCCACTCTCTGGAAGTCTCCCTCAGTGGGACAACGGAGGGCCCTCAGAGCAGGTTGGTAGGGGTCAGGCGGTGGTTTGGGATTCACTGTCTCTCTGTGACCCTAACCCATCAGAGGGCTGTAACCCTCATCATTCTCTCACACACACACACACACACACACACACACACACACAGTTATAGGACTATCTGTGTGTGATGCTACTCACCTCCTCTAAGTTGGCCCCTCTCTCTATGAGCAGAGCTGCTAGGTCTACGTGCCCGCCGCAGGCTGCCAGGGTGAGGGGCGACTCGAAGGAGTCAGCGGGCATGTTGACCTGCGCCCCGCTGTCCAACAGCAGCCGTGCCACCTCCACATGCCCATCCTGGGACAGGAGAGACACACACACACACAGGGACAACATAAGCACCTGAGTGGGTTATGACACACACATTCTAACACTGGAGACATACACACACACACGCAGCGAGAGAGAAGAGGGGGGGCTGTGTGTTGGGTCATATGCTCACCATGCAGGCTTCCATCAGCGCTGTGTGCATCTCATCAGTTTTATGCTCCTGATCTGCTCCAGCTTCCAGCAGAAACCTCACCATGTCCAGATGACCTGGAGGGAGGGAGGGAGAGAGGGAGGGGGAGAAAGGCGAGAGAGCAATAGAGATTGTTACTTTGTTATGAGACTATGGATGTTGCTTTTGGGGGGGGGGGGGGGGGCACACAAGAAATCATGTAAAACAGTCAAAGGGAACAGTTGAATACGTAGATAAGATGTAAAACAGTCAAAGGGAACGGTTGAATACGTAGATAAGATGTAAAACAGTCAAAGGGAACGGTTGAATACGTAGATAAGATGTAAAACAGTCAAAGGGAACGGTTGAATACGTAGATAAGATGTAAAACAGTCAAAGGGAACGGTTGAATACGTAGATAAGATGTAAAACAGTCAAAGGGAACGGTTGAATACGTAGATAAGATGTAAAACAGTCAAAGGGAACGGTTGAATACGTAGATAAGATGTAAAACAGTCAAAGGGAACGGTTGAATACGTAGATAAGATGTAAAACAGTCAAAGGGAACGGTTGAATACGTAGATAAGATGTAAAACAGTCAAAGGGAACGGTTGAATACGTAGATAAGATGTAAAAGTCAAAGGGAACGGTTGAATACGTAGATAAGATGTAAAAGTCAAAGGGAACGGTTGAATACGTAGATAAGTGAAGAAGAGCTTCACCTTTGTAGCAGGCGAGTGTGAGGGCGCTCTCCTTGAACTCGTTGGAGTGTGTGTTGATCCCGGCGCCGTACTCCAGCAGAACCCTGGCCACATCCACGTGGCCCGCGCTCGCCCCCTCCATTAGGGGGGTGTGGCCGTTCTCGTTGTGGTCCTCGATGTTGGCCCCCTCCTTTAGGAGAACCTTCACCACATCTACGAACCCCCCGGCACACGCATACGTCAGGGCCGTGTTACCTACAGGGGGAGAGACCATACGTCAGGGCCGTGTTACCTACAGGGGGAGAGACCATACGCCAGGGCCGTGTTACCTACAGGGGGAGAGAACATACGCCAGGGCCGTGTTACCTACAGGGGGAGAGAACATACGCCAGGGCCGCGTTACCTACAGGGGGAGAGACCATACGTCAGGGCCGTGTTACCTACAGGGGGAGAGACCATACGTCAGGGCCGTGTTACCTACAGGGGGAGAGACCATACGTCAGGGCCGTGTTACCTACAGGGGGAGAGACCATACGTCAGGGCCGTGTTACCTACAGGGGGAGAGACCATACGTCAGGGCCATGTTACCTACAGGGGGAGAGACCATACGTCAAGGCCGTGTAACCTACAGGGGGAGAGAGAGAGGTGAAGGGAGAGAAGGACTAAATACAACATGTTAGTGATGTTTTGACTCAATGGAGCTTGAAGGAGCTAGACGGAGCATAGGGACATATTGTCGAAGCAGAAATCTAAACATTTTGGTTTGGACGAGAAATAACCACACGGACATTAAGCAATGCAGATGGAAAACGATAAAGAAATGTGTGTGTGTGTATTCGTACCGGTGGAGGACTGTGCATTGGCGTCAGCGCCGTGGACCAGGAGCAGCTTGACGATGTCGACGTAACCCCCGCTCGCAGCTGCCATCAGGGGCGTGATGTCACCTTTAATCCCCCGGTCCTCCACGTTGGCATGCATGGCCAACAGCACCTAACAACAAATCACAGCAGGGGTCAAGGGTTAGAGGTCATACAATGTAAATGTACAGTATGCTGTAGAGAGGTAGTGAGGGACTGAACCGGATTCTGACATAACCCGCAAAAAGAGACTGTTCACAAAAGTTACTACACACACACGGACACACCTGTGCGAGTTCATAGTATCCAGCAGAGCATGCTAGGCAGAGCAGACTCTCTCCCTCCTCAGTGTGTTCGTTGACGCTCCGCCCCTCGTCTAGCAGCTTCCTCACGGCGTTCACGTCTCCGTCTGAACACGCCTCCGCTAGGCTACGGCTGAAAATAACCAGACTGCTACAATTACTGCCCCTGTGACAGGATAACACACACCCCTTACAAACACACACACAACTAATGCCCGCACACAAACAGCTCATAATCACACTTCTACTATTACTGTGACAGAGAAACTACTTGACATATGATGCTTGACTAAACGGTTTGATCGAGTGACATATTATGATTACGGAGGTATACCTTTTCTCTTTTCACATATTGATAGATATATTGATATTTGGACTGGGGTAGATACATACTTGTCAGCCTGGCCAGCGTTGAGAGTGTTCTCTGCTCTCATGCGTGTCAGTGCGGCAGCCGCCTCGTCTAGGGCACAGCTCACTGACGACGTCAGCCTCCGCAGCACCTCGGGATCTGCAAAGGCTTTACCATCCGCAGTTGACAGTTTACCAATGCCTTCCGGGTTAAAGGTCAACACAGGCATGGGGGCAAAACCACACCAAAGAAGCCAGGCAGGTGATCGTAGAGTCAAGTCCAGCCACAGACAATCCAATCCAATCCATGGTTAGTAGACGCATTCATATATATAAAAACAAAAAACACACACACAAGCATGGGTTAGATCCAAATCAGGAGAACTGAGATTTGACAAGCTTAACAGTCTTGGGTATGTACACTGTGTACAAAACATTAGGAACACGTGTACTTTCCATGACAGACTGACCAGGTTAATCTGGGTGACGGCTATGATCCCTTATTGATGTCACTTGTCAAATCCCCTTCAAAATCAGTGTAGATGAAGGGGGGAGACAGGTTAAAGAATTATTTTTAAGCCTTGAGACATGGATAGTGTATGTGTGCCATTCAGAGGGTGAACGGGCAAGACAAAAGATTTAAGTGCCTTTGAACGGGGTATGGTAGTAGGTGCCAGGCGCACCAGTTTGAGTGTGTCAGGAACTGCAACGCTGCTGGGTTTCATGCTCAACAGTTTCCCACGTTTATCAAGAATGGTCCACCACCCAAAGGACATCCAGCCAACTTGACACAACTGTAGGAAGCATAGGAGTCAACATGGACCAGCATCCCTGTGGAACACAGACACCTTGTAGAGTCCATGCCCCAACGAATTGAGCCTGTTCTGAGGGCAAAAGGGGGTGAAACGCAATATTTGGAAGGTGTTATAAAGTCTTGGTCAAGCGGTATTTCACCACACTAAGTAATGTGAGAGTATCTCCACCTTTCCCTCTGAGAAGCTAGGTGGAAATTACCCAGTCCTCAGATCTAACCCCAAGTGCCTAGGGGCTAGACTAGTGTCTATGCTAGGGGCTAGGGTGCTACCTAAAGGGCTAGGGGCTAGTTAGTGTCTAGGGGGCTAGTTAGTGTCTAGGGGGCTAGCTAGTGACTAGGGGGCTAGCTAGTGTCTAGGGGGCTAGCTAGGGGCCAGAAGGGTAGGGGTGAGGGGATTAGTGCCCTATAGGCTAGCAGGGCTCGGTCTTCTGCCTACTTTATGTGAATTATAGATGAGACCTAGACTAATGGACTAACAGTGTGTGTAGGACGTGTTGGACAAGACAGGCACACAGGGAGAAAAGCAGGAACGTCATACAAGTGAGTGGCAGGGAGGGAGGGAGGGAAGAGAAAGCCAGCAGACGAGAGGAAGAGGTTTGAGATGCAGGGAAGAGGAAGGAGAGCAAGAAGCAGGCAGAAGGAAAAAACAAAGTGCTTGTTCTGTTAACCTGAAGGATCTCTTTCACAAGGACTAAGACCCCCTTCCTATCCAGGGAGGCCATCCATGCCAAAATACTGTGTGCGCGTGTTGACATGGCAGAAAGTGAGAGCAAGCTAGCAAGAGCCCAATGCCCCCGCCCCCCCATGGGTTTGCCTCTACTCTACATTAGTGAAGGTTTTAGTTGTCACATGCACAAGTACACTGAAATTCTTAACTTGCAAGCCCTACACAACAGCGCAGTGAAGTAAACTCCAAAAGAATCAGAAAAAAAGCAAAGTTGGGTCAGAGCTCAAGACAGCAGCCATACAGTATGGCAACATCTTTGTACCAGAAAAGTTTAGAAGACAAACCTGGTGTTAGTGGGTAGGTCCTACCAGTCAGTGTTTATCACCACTACCCTCTGCTCTGCCTGTGTGAGTGAGTCTAAACTTAGCCTACACCCGGCTGTCAGAAGGATTTCACAATGTTTCCCCAGGCAGGCAGGGCAGGGCCTGTATTGGACGGCTGAGGTATGGGTGGTTGATCGTTCTATTGTCCTGTCTAAACAACATCACGTCGGCTTTTGACAACAAGCAGTATTGTGTGGCTGTTTTTACTGATCTGGCTAAAGCCTTTGATTCTGTTAACCACTGCATCCTGCTACACCAGGCCTGGGCAATTATTTTCCATGGAAGGCCACATTAGAATACATTTTTGCCATCACAGGCCAGAATCATATTACAGGATTATACATCATGTGTATGACTGTGTTGACAGTAGGGTTGCAAAGGGTCGGAAACTTTCCGGAATTTTCCATGGGAAGTTAAGCCCTGGAATTTGGGGAATTTTGCTTAAATTCATCAAAAAAGTTAGCTTATAACAGTTAACCTTTTTTGTTGGATACACAAGGCAATTCTAGGTCTTGTGGCATATTCCAACCCTCTGCATGCACAGTGCATTCTTCCATCACATGTACAGCTGATTCTAAAGATATTGTACCCTAATGAGATGCTATTGAGCCCACACTACTACACTGTCTGAGCCAAGGACTACATGCTTCTGGTAAGTTTTGATTAAAATACTGGGTGGGGTGAATATATTTTATATGACATACATTACTTTTTATTAACTAGTAAATAGCAGCCTACAGCAAAGTGTGTTTAAATCATGTCTAACGTTAAACATTTCTGCTAGTTAGTTTTTGCTACCATGTGGGTTTTAGCTTGCGTGAGCCTGCTGAGGAGTGTTTCCACATGTTTCATTTTAAAACATTTACCTTACAAAAGGAGTTGTTTAATCTAGCTGCTTAACTATTTATCTGTACATGGAATTTTATTATTTTTTATGTGTGGAGACATTTCACTGCAGCTAATGTAGGGAGGAAAAGCTGTGTACATTTGCAAATACTGTGCCAAATCATATGTGAAGAATGCAACAAAGATGCAGAATCATCTGGCCAAGTGCATAAAGTTCCCTCTGTGCTCACAACAAGCAACCTCTGACAAGTCTCTCTACTTCTATTCGAGGTGAAAATTATGAATGAGACACCTTATTGATAGATCATCGAACAGCTCATGGCCTTCCTGCAATCAGAAGTTTTTGGACTCAATGGAGGAACGTATTCAGAGAAATGCTGATTAATTTCTTGCTCGAGCTGTATACGCGACTAGTTCACCTCTGATGCTCACAGGCAATGTGTATTGGAAGAGATTTCTGAATGTTCTTTGCCCAGCATTCACACCTCCAACCAGACATGCTTTACCTACTAATTTGCTGGATGCAGAGTTCAACAGAGTTCAAGTGAAGCAGACTGTATTGCAATCCTCTCTGATTGGTGGTCGAATGTTCGTGGGCAAGGAATAATTAACTACATAATCTCCTCCCCTCAACCAGTATTCTACAAGAGCAACGACACAAAGGACCACAGTCATCAATGACTTTGGACCACAGAAAGAATTTGCATTGGTGACAGACAATGCTGCGAACATGAAGGCTGCTTGGTCTAAAGTGGAGGAGTCCTACCCTCACATCACACACATCCTGTCTGATGTTCAGACTCTGCTTGAAGATGTAAGTGAAGAAATCCATACTGCCCTGCCCACTTCACTGTTGCTCCAAGCAGAGGAAACTGCTGTTCTGAAATACATCAAAAAGACTTCTGCCTGAAGCCCATACACGCTGCAGCGTACATGTTGGACCCCAAGTATGCTGGCAAGAGCACGCTGTCTGGTGTAAGATCAACAAGGCCTATGGTGTCATCACTACCGTGTCTCGCCACCTTGGCCTGGATGAGGGCAAGGTTCTTGGCAGTCTGGCGAAGTACACTTCCAAGCAAGGGCTTTGGAATGAAGATGCAATATGGCAGTCGTACCAAGATATCTCATCAAGGGACTTTGTGGATCTGAGGCTCCCGGTTGCCTCCATCATCCTCCAAATCCCACCAACATCAGCCGCCTCAGAGCGCAACTGGTCCTTGTTTGGGAAAACGCACACCAAAGCATGCAACATGCTGATCAATACAAGGGTTGAAAAAAAATGTGGCCATCCTCAACAAGGTTGGAAAGTGATAGTGAAGATGAGGCCTCAAGAGTCTGATGGTCAAGAGGTGGACATTGAGGAAGTCAATAGAGAAGACATGGACGCCTGAGAGGAAGACAACCAAAACTTTAGTTTCTAGACTATCATTTTACAGATGCATGTTGAAAACGTTTTTGGGAGATGCGATGGATCATTGGGGATAATTCAATATTCCCTTTTGTTGTTCAGTGAAATCATCCCATGTTAAGAGCCAACTTATTTAATTAAAGTACAATTTGTAACAATTTTTATTTTAATGTTTTATTTCTACTGGAAGGATTTAATCATTTGCAATTATGTCTACTTATGATAAGGTAAGAAGTTTATGTTTCTGTCTCCATATGATATGGAAAATATGCAAAAAGCATCTACAATTAAATGGTATTAATATTAACTTGCATACATGTCCATTAATTCACATATATTCCTGTTAATTTTCATGGAAAGTTTCCACCTCTGAATATTCCCAGAATATTGCAATCCTAGTTGGCAGATACAGCTACTGTAAATAACGTCCAGATATGCTACTTACTTTACTTTTTTAACATGAACAGAAATAAACCACATCCATGTTCTCCTTTTGGTAGGTATTTTCATTATTAAACATGCAATGAACTACACGGAGGGAAAAGTACACTGTGCATTCAGCACCACGGACAGAACTCTTGTTAACGGGTATGCACAAAAACACAAGAAAGAGAGAGACCTCAACATTACATTCAAACTACCCAATCAGTGTGAGGAGTGAAGTCTCTGATGGGCATTGACTAGAGCAGTGAAGTCAGGTATAGTTTCTGACGTCGCTATGCGCAGGATTGCTGAGAGCCTTGTTATATTTCATCACTGAAAAATGCATTTCCACAGGTAGAGGAATAATATGCAAATTGACCCATAAATCCACCTATATAACATAGGCCTAGGACTACACACTAGATTTTTTTATTTTACCTTTATTTAACAGTTAAGAACAAATTCTTGTTTACAATGACGGCCTAGGAACAGTGGGTTAACTGCCTTGTTCAGGGGCAGAACGACAGATTTTTACCTTGTCAGCTCGGGGATTCGATCCAGCAACCTTTCTATTACGGGCCCAACACTAACCAATTCATCCCAAAAATGGTCGATGGGGTTGAGGTCAGGGCTTTGTGCAGTTCAGTCAGGTTCTTCCACACCGATCTCGACAAACCATTTCTGAATGGACCTCGCTTTGTGCACAGGGGCATTGTCATGCTGAAACAGGAAAGGGCCTTCCCAAACTGTTGCCACAAAGTTGGAAGCACAGAATCATCTAGAATGTCAGTGTATGCTGTCGATTTCCCTTCAACTAAGGGGCCTGAAAAACGGCCCCAGACCATTAATCCTCCTCCAAACTTTACAGTTGACCCTATGCATTGGGGTAGGAAACGCTCTCCTGGCATCCGCCAAATCCAGATTCGTCCGTCGGACTGTCAGATGGTGAAGCATGATTATTCACTCCAAGAACGCGTTTCAATGGCGGCGAGCTTTACACCACATCAGCCAATGCTTGGAATTGCGCATGGAAACCCATTTCATGAAGCTCCCGACAAACAGTTCTTGTGATGACATTGATTCCAGAGGCAGTTTGGAACGCGGTAGTGAGTGTTGCAACCGAGGACAGACGATTTTTACCAGTTCAGCACTCTGCGGTCCAATCCTGTAAGCTTGTGTGGCCTACCTCAACGCGTTCTTGCTGCTAGAAGTTTCCACTTCACAATAACAGAACTAGAGCGGGGCAAACTCGGTAACATCCTATTTCTAACAGGGCAGAAATCTGACGAACTGACTTGTTGGAAAGGTAACATCCTATGACGGTGCCACGTTGAAAGTCACTGAGCTCTTAAGGCCATTATACTGCTAATGTCTGACTATGGAGATATGTAGGCTACGCACGCACGCACGCATGCACACACACACACGTTGACATTAGGAAAATGGACATCTCTTTCTGGCTTTGCCCTGTTTGAAACGCCTCCCATCTTCCTCCTTCCCCTGAAGTAACCAGTGATCTAACATGGTCGGATGGTGGGAAATCAGTGATCTAACATGGTCGGATGGCGGGAAATCAGTGATCTAACATGGTCAGATGGCGGGTGACAACTATGCTGTGCAAGATGCAGATAGCCACACGTTCACTTCAATGGATCAAGCAGAACTGACACTGCAAAGCAAGGTGTAAGGGTCAGGTTTGGGAGAAGTACTACAGGGGGCGAGTTGGGTTCTGGTAGGGTGGAATGGGGTTGCTGGTGGGGTCATTTCATGAGAAGTAGGGTTGGATGGAATACTAGGCCTAACTCTTAGGGTGACTTGAGTTTGAATTGAACAACAGGTCAGGATTAGGGCCCAGATATAGGTTCAGGGTCGTACCTGCAGCCTCTAGGAGGGCCTAGAGGCGGGCCTAGGTCTCTGGGTAAAGGTCAGTGGTAGGGTGGGGTTAGAGGTCAGGGTTTAGAGGTCGTACCTGCAGCCTCTAGCAGGGCCTCGAGGCGGGCCTGTGTCTCTGGGTCTACGGTGCGGAGGTCCACTCCGTCTGTGGCGCTGGACAAAAGCAGCTCTGAGGCGGTCTTCATGATAGGGTTCTCCAAGTCCTCCTGGTCCAAGATAAATGACTCCACCTGGGGTAAGGAGAAGAGGGAGAGAGACGTGTAAGCAATGCACAACATATAAAGTACATAACAGCAGACCGGGAAATCTCACTCTTGATGTTGCATCTTGATCTGCAGCCGACCCCCAAAATGTGTAATATTATATTGCTTAAAAATGTGTATCCTTAAGTTTAATTTAACTCTGTTCATCAACAACTAAGACTGGAGTCTCATGTAAACTAGCACAGCTCTCCAGTTTGACTGGTGTCCTCCACAACTCCAGTCTTATTTGCATGACAGTATGTTTTTCCTCCAACACCACGTCATGAATGAGTAAAAACGAGTGGCTCAGATAACCAACTGCAGCTGAAAGGTTTTGGACGTGACGTGTTGCCGGGTAGAATAGATACTCCATCTACTCTAGACAAATGAGGGGTGTGGTACCATATTTATTAAACATGTTTTCCAGAGAATTATGTAAAACATTGTTCATAAAGTGGAGGTTCCGTTACACGACTCTCCATTTTAATGTATGTCTGTATGAAACAGTTTGACAATATCTTATAACCACATTGTGACGTTTTGGTCTTCGGCAAGGTTCCCCCCCTGGTTGCTCGTGCACACAATTTCTTTTCTCAAGGCAAGCCGAAGTCGGTAGCCGAAGTATATGCCCCTTCGTCGGTGATTGGTCAACAGAAGGAATTTGTCAATGAAGCGTTTGTTGTCATTAAATGAGACTAATCGTTTTCATGAAATTAAGCAACAAAAAAAATCTCCTTGGCATAAACTTGTAAATTAACGACAGATTTCCAGGTCAAGTCACAAACAGTCAGGTCAACCTCTTGGCCCCAAGTATGAACTATGAGACAGCTGTAGGGTTAGGGTTAGCATGAACTATGGAACAGCTGTAGGGTTAGCATGAACTATGGGACAGCTGTAGGGTTAGCATGAACTATGGGGCAGCTGTAGGGTTAGCATGAACTATGGGACAGCTGTAGGGTTAGCATGAACTATGGGACAGCTGTAGGGTTAGCATGAACTATGGGACAGCTGTAGGGTTAGCATGAACTATGGGACAGCTGTAGGGTTAGCATGAACTATGGGACAGCATGAACTATGGGACAGCTGTAGGGTTAGCATGAACTATGGAACAGCTGTAGGGTTAGCATGAACTATGGGACAGCATGAACTATGGGACAGCTGTAGGGTTAGCATGAACTATGGAACAGCTGTAGGGTTAGCATGAACTATGGGACAGCTGTAGGGTTAGCATGAACTATGGGACAGCTGTAGGGTTAGCATGAACTATGGGACAGCTGTAGGGTTAGCATGAACTATGGGACAGCTGTAGGGTTAGCATGAACTATGGGACAGCTGTAGGGTTAGCATGAACTATGGGACAGCTGTAGGGTTAGCATGAACTATGGGACAGCTGTAGGGTTAGCATGAACTATGGGACAGCTGTAGGGTTAGCATGAACTATGGGACAGCTGTAGGGTTAGCATGAACTATGGGACAGCTGTAGGGTTAGCATGAACTATGGGACAGCTATAAATCAAAATGTATCAAATGCGCTGAATACAACAGGTGAAGACCTTATCGTGAAATATTTACTTACAAGCCCTTAACCAATGCAAAAAATGTTAAAGTAACAAGAAAATGACTTAACAATAACGAGGCTATATAGAGGGGGTACCGGTACAGAGTCAATGTACGGGGGTACAGGTTAGTAAAGAGGCTATATAGAGGGGGTACCGGTACAGAGTCAATGTACGGGGGTACAGGTTAGTAAAGAGGCTATATAGAGGGGGTACCGGTACAGAGTCAATGTACGGGGGTACAGGTTAGTAAAGAGGCTATATAGAGGGGGTACCGGTACAGAGTCAATGTACGGGGGTACAGGTTAGTAAAGAGTACACGTCCTGGTAATCCGTTGGGCCCCGCGAATTTTGACCTGTTTAAAAAGGACTTGCTCACATTGGATACGGAGAGCGTGATCAAAGTCTTGTATTCATGCTTTGCCTGTTTGATGGTTCATCTGAGGGCATAGCGGGATTTCTTATAAGCGTCCGGATTAGTGTCTTGTTCCTAGAAAGCGGCAGCTCTAGCCTTTAGCTCAGTGTGGATGTTGCCTGTAATCCATGGCTTCTGGTTGGGAAATGTACGTACGGTCACTGTGGGGACGACGTTGTCGATGCACTTGTTGATGAAGCTGGTGACTGAGGTGGTATACTCAATGCCATTGGATGAATCCCGGAACATATTCCAGTCTGTGCTAGCAAAACAGTCCTGTAGCGTAGCATCCACGTCATCTGACCACTTCCTTATTGAGCGAGTCACTGGTATTTCCTGCTTTAGTTTTTGCTTGTAAGCAGGAGGATAGTATTATGGTCAGATTTTCCAAATGGAGGGCAAGCTTTATATGAGTCTCTGTGTGTGGAGTAAAGGTGGTATAGAGTTTTTTTCCCCCTCTGGTTGCACGTGACATGCTGGTAGAAATGAAGAAAAACTGATTTAAGTTTGCCTGCATTAAAGTCCCTGGCCACTAGGAACGCCGCTTCTGGATGACAATTTTCTTGTTTGCTTATGGCCTTATACAGCTTGTTGAGTGACGTTTTAGTGCCAGCATCGGTTTGTGTTGGTAAATAGACGGCTACGAATAATAATATAACTCTTGGTAGATAGTGTGGTCTACAGCTTATCATGGGGTATTCTAGCTCAGGCACCAGCAGTTGGCAAATACACACACCCCTGCCCCTTGTTTTACCAGATGTAGCTGCTCTGTCCTGCCGATACATGGAGAAGCCAGCCAGCTCTATATTATGTGTGACGTCGTTCTGCCACGTCTCGGTGAAACAAAGATATTCGTTTTTTAATGTCGTATTGGTAAGAGAGTCTTAAATCGTAGGTCGTCCTGTTTGTGTTCCAATGATTGCACGTTAGCAAATAACATGGAGGGAAGTGGTGGTTTACCTACATGTCGGTAAATTCTTACACTGCCCTTCCCCTTTCTTCCATCTTTTCTTCACATTGATTAAGGGGATTTGGGCCTTGTCTTGACAAAGCAGTATATCCTTTGCGTCAAACTCATTAAAATAAAAAAAATCTTTGTCCAGTCCGAGGTGAGTAATCGCTGTTCTGATGTCCAGAAGCTCTTTTCGGTCATAAGAGACAGTAGCAGCAACATTATTTACAAAATTTGTTACAAAACAATGTGAAAAAAAAACTCAACAAAATAGCACAGTTGGTTAGGAGCCCGTAAACGGCAGCCATCCACTCCGCCGCCATTATAATAGGGTTAGTATAAACTATGGGACTGCTTTATTGCAGGCAGGGACAGTGAAAACAAAACCTACCTCAAGGAGTCCCTGTCCTATATGTAGGCCTCAGGCCTGTGTTGGAATTCCACTTGTTGACCTAGACAGACATTCTGTACATAGCGATGTGTCTCTTCAGATCTGATGCAAAGTCCATCCCTCCATCTGTAGCGTCTGCCTCAAGTGTAGCATTGCAGCCTGACACATTCACATTGGCCCAGAGGCCTTACTACGGACACGGTCTGGGCATTGAGGAAGACTCCGTCAAGCCAAGGCTTCAGATACACTGCATTCAAAAAGTATTCAGACCCTTTGACCTTCCCACATTTTGTTACGTTACAGCCTCATTCTAAAATGGAATAAATAAAAAATGTTCCTCAATCTACACACAAAACCCCATAATGACAAAGAGAAAACAAGTCTATAATTTATTGCTTGAACAAAAAAAAGGGTCTGAATACCACTCGAAATTGAGCTCAGGTGCATCTTGTTTCAAATGATCATCCTTGAGATGTTTCTACAACTTGATTGGAGTCCACCTGTGGTAATTCAATTGATTGGACATGATTTGGAAAGGCACACAACTGTCTATAAGGTCCCACAGTTGAGTGCATGTCAGAGCAAAAACCAAGCCATGAGGTCGAAGGAATTGTCTGTAGAATGTCCTTGAGTGGCCCAGCCAGAGCCAGGACTTGAACCCGATCAAACTGCAGAGAATAATGGGAGAAACTCCCCAAATACAGGTGTACCAAGCTTGTAGCGTCATACCCAAGAAGAATCAAGGCTGTAATCGCTCCCAAAGGTGCTTCAACAAAGTACTGAGTAAAGGGTATGAATACTTATGTAAATGTATATTCTGTTTTTTTAAAATATATATATATATAAATTTGCACAAATTAAAAAAAAACTGTTTTTACCTTGTCATTATGGGTTAGTGTGTAGAATGATGAGGGGAAAAAACTATTATACATTTTAGAATAAGGCTGTAACGTAACAAAATTTGGAAAAAGTCAAGGGGTCTGAATACTTTCCAAATGCACTGTACATAAACAACTGAGGAAAAAGAAACAAACACACTTAACATGTATGCATTCACTGTGCTGTGAGTTGCTTTAGATCAGGGATGGGCAACTCCAGTCCTCAGCCTGATTGGTGTCACACTTTCCCCCCGGCCCCAGCTAACATACCTGACTCCAATAATCAACTAATCAGTTGAAATCTTCAGTTTAGAATGCAATTAGTTTAATCAGCTGTGTTCACTAGGGCGTTGGGAAAAGAGTGACACCACTCCAGAGTATGTGAGTGAAGCGGAAGCGAGGAGTGGCCAGTTTGACTGGAGCTTGGGGCGAGTTTTCCAAAGGCTGGAGGGTCGGCCTTCTCGCCCGCTCCAATAGCGCTCACTTAACGAGCTCAGGGCATGCCCGGCCCAACATGCATTTGTAGGCTACTTGTGTCCTGCTATAGCCCCTTGCTTTAGCTACTGTCATGAAGTTCGCTAAATATTTTCATTAAGAAACTGATAAAACACAGAGGTGCAAAAGCAAGGTGACTTACAAAGATGAGGACCAAGAACAAGAGAGGGAGTCTACAAATAAATAATCATTGTGGAATCTGAAAAGACCTGTGCGCATGCTAACGAAAAGGAACGAGGTGGGTAGCTAGCTAACTCGGTCATTGTAGCAAAGTATTTATAGACCAAAATTGTGATCTGTCAAAAGTTTAGTTAATTTTCGTTATATTATTTATACAATGCCTAAAAACCTTTAGGCCTACCTATAGAAACATTATACAAAAATATTTTGTCCCAGGATTGGTAAAAGACTAATAATAATAATAATAATACATTTAATGGATTAACAGAAATGACTAAACAAACATTGTAGATGAGAAATAGGAATGGCCGGTAAATGTTCCACTGGTGATATACAGTACCAATCAAAGGTTTGTGGACACCTACTCATTCAAGGGTTTTTCTTTATTCTTACTATTTTCTACATTGTAGAATAATAGTGAAGACATCAAAACTATGAAATAACACATATGGGATCATGTAGTAAACAAAAAACAGTGTTAAACGAATATATTTTATATTTAAGATTCTTCTAAGTAGCCACCCTTTGCCTTGATGACAGCTTTACACAATATTGGAATTATCTCAACCAGCCTCATGAGGTAGTCACCTGGAATGCATTTCAAGTAACAGGTGTGCCTTGTTAAAAGTTACCTTTGTGGAATTTCTTTCCTTCTTAATGTGTTTGAGCCAATCAGTTGTTTTGTGACAAGGTAGGGTTGGTATACAGAACATTTTGGTAAAAGACCAAGTCCATATTAATGCAAGAACAGCTCGAATAAGCAAAGAGAAACGACTTTAAGACATGAACGTCTTAAATTTCAAGTGCATTCGCAAAAACCATCAAGAGCTATGATGAAACCGGCTCTCATGAGGACCGCCACAGGAAAGGAAGACCCAGAGTTACCTCTGCTGCAGAGGATAAGTTCATTAACTACCAGCCTCAGAAATTGCAGCCCAAATAAATGCGTCACAGAGTTGAAGTAACAGACATCTCAACATCAACTGTTCAGAGGAGACTGTGAATCAGGCCTTCATGGTTGAATTGCTGCAAAGAAACCACTACTAAAAGGAAACCAATAGGAAGAAGAGACTTGCTTGGGCCAAGAAACACAACCAATGGACATTAGACCGGTGGAAATCTGTCCTTTGGTCTGATGAGTTCCAACCACTGTGTCTTTGTGAGAGCAGAGTAGGTTAACGGATGATCTCTGCATGTGTGGTTCCTACCATGAAGGAGGTGTGATGGTGCTTTGCTGGTGACACTGTCTATGATTTATTTAGAATTCAGAAGGCACACTTAACCACTATGGCTACCACAGAATTCCTGTGTAAGGGCTATTTTGACCAAGAAGGAGTGATGGAGTGCTGCATCAGATGACCTGGCCTCAAGAGTTTAACACTTTTTTGGTTACTACATGATTCCATGTGTGTTATTTCATAGTTGAAGTCTTCAATATTACTAAATTATGAAACAATGAATATGCACAAATTGGCAGGAGAGCACGCATTCTGAGAGAGAAGTGCATTGTGCATCTTACCCACACTCCCCTTCTTGGACTGTGCCATACCGAAGCCTCCGCAATGGATTAGTTAACCGAGATGGGCATGAATGAGGCCGGTGTCTTGAGCCATAAAAAAAATATTTGCTGCTGCTCTACAAAAAAAACATTTTTTGTCGACAAGTAGCCTATCGACCAAACAAACGTCCAGTCGACTAATTAGGGTCAGTCCTAATTAGTATTTACAGAGAAGGAGATGCAGTGAACTTTGCAGGAGTAAGACACATTAGAATATTACTTTTCTGCACGTAAAGCCCCGGCAGTGTCGCGGGAGAGAAAGAGCCAATAGGATGAGGCTTTCTTTTAAATGGTTTACGTGGACTATGAGCCTTTAACTAAGGGAGAATGGGAAGGGATCCGGTACTTTGTACATGCAGCTCAACCAGGCTACAAACAGCCTTGCTACAGTACGATCAGAGACACCCTCATGACCCAAGCCCTCCAAGAAATTGAAGCCAAGCTGAGAGACCTATTGCAACTAGGTGATGGTTTCGTTGTGTCAAATGACATTTGGACTAGCAGAAGGGGACACAGTTTACTGGGGGATTCTCGCTAGTTTCATAGACAGTAAATATGAAGGTCACATGGTGTTGCTGAGCTGTGACCACATTCAAGGATACACACAGCAGAGGTAATTTAGCAGAGGTCATCAAATGGTTCTGAGGAACTAGAACGTGCAGCGACAGCTGATACAAAGTGGTGAATGACAGCGCAATGATTGGGTGAAAGGGGATGAGATGGTGCGTAACCAGATTGGAGAGATAAGCTACCTCCTTCTGAAGGAAACTGAGGCTATCAACGCATCTGCCATGCCTGTAGCACCAGCAGCACCTAACCCTGCCCCTGAGCAAAACGAAGTGACCAAAATAACTACTTCATTCAGCAGCAGCAGACCTCTTTAAAGGCCAAGAGAAGAAACGTAGGAGGAGGACATTATCACCTTTTGGAAAGACAACTCCGCATCCCTGTCCGGCCGGGCAAGAGTGTTTAGCCTCCCCAGTGGCTTTGCAAAAGCCGAGAGGGTATTCTCCGCTGCTGGCCTGCTCTCTAGGCACCATCGCATGGAGTCTGAAGCCACAAGAGTCTGGCCAAACTTGTTTCTGAAATTGAATTCAACAGTGCTACTTCATTTTGATTTAACTCTAAATAAGTCACAGCTTATATGCGCAATTTAGACTATCACGATTTAATACAACAAAATATTGTTTAAAATGCTGAGTGCTTCATTTTCCTGCCAGCCTAAATAATTCATTTTCATTCCTTCTTCCACGCTACCTGTCTGGCTACTTAGAGTGTTTATATGCTGTTCAATACGACATGCAGCCTATTTGAAACTATTTAGAGTGTATTTGAAACGATGAGCGCTTCTTACAGTCACATTTTCATGGTGTTTATAACAAAACACTTTATTCAAATCCTATAGTTTGGTTTCCATACTTCAAAACCAAAATGGTAGGTCCACTTAGTCAAAAAAATAGATGGGGTGTTGGTTAAACGGGGATTTTAAACCAAAAATGTATGGAGATAGTGTAGCGACTTTTTATTCCCTCCTGTGAGTGAGGAGCGTTTTTTTAGCGGATTTCCATACCCTGCACCACTCTCTCCTGAGGACTGGAGTTGCCCATCCCTGGTTTTGATAGAAAGTGTACTTAATGGCAGATATAGTCCATGTCCACTCCATGCTAACCAAAACTTAATAATTAAATTCCGTAGGGAAAGGTTAATTTATTATGCATATGGTATAGTGTAAGTGCAGCTCTCTGTGATGTGGATGGGAGAGAACAGAGCCTGTTTCTCCGGTCAGGAACCGTTGTTTGATGAATGTCTTGGCTCTGTACAGTACAGCGAGTTACCCTGAGCTGAGCACAAAAGGCCAGCCTAGTTATAGAATATCTAAGATACAGGGACTCCATGTAGGATGTGTGACGGACACAGATTCCAATCTCAGTTTTATACCTCGCAACGTCGTCCGCAAACCAACTCAAGCATTTTCTGTGTACAAACTCTCAAATGTTTTCTAAAATGGTGGTTCATATTATGCTGATTCCTTTAAGGGGATTTGCAACCGAAAACTGTCTTTTGACTAGAAAAATGTATTTGTTTGCTTTGTATGTGTAATAACTGAAAAGAGTTCGATCTGGGTCAAGGAGCAAAACAAGAGTTCCATAATAAACATATCAAAAATATGCATGGAGTGACATCCTTTTCATATCAACCCCACCAGCCAGCATAAGGTTTTCTTGAGTGGGGCCAAGCAGGCTCTCAGAAGTTTGTGTACTGTAAACAGTGCAAGCCAAGGGCTAGATTTAAAAACCATATCCATCAGTTTCTAGCTCTGAGAGAAAGGCTGTCTTGACTGTATGGTATGGGGCTGTACATGGCTGTAAAGGGGTACTCCAGGGGGGTACGGTATTGGTGTCTCTGGGAGTGTTGGCCCATAGCTGACCCTTAAACACAGAACAGCACAGCAGCAGGAAGAAAACAGCATGCAGCAAATTCAGTACATACAGCACGGGCCCCCTGGCACAGCTCTGTGCTGGGACAGCAGCTGCCCAAGGTCAGGGCCAGAAAGAGGGGCTTGTCTGTGTACCCAACAACATGCCGACTAACCTATCCCAGTTCAAAACTAGCGCACTGTTTACTAGCATTGCTTGGCAAAGATTTATGAGGAACGTGACGTGAGTGCAGATAAAATGAGGGAATAGATCCTGTGAATTCAACATTAGCAATATCCCAAGAGCATGAATGATCTGTTTGAACTTCAGAATATTTAAAATATTTAATAAATTAAGAACAACTGGTCGCATTCCTAGTAGTACAGTATGCAAAGATATGCAATGAAAACAATGTGCCACCTGCAACTGTCAAACAGCATTGGGAGTCTGTGTGGAGGAATGTACAGTTGAAGTCGGAAGTTTACATACACTTAGGTTGAAGTCATTCAAACTCATTTTTCAACCACTCCACAGATTTCATGTTAAACTATAGTTTTGGCAAGTCGGTTAGGACATCTACTTTGTGCATGACACAAGTAATTTTTCCAACAATTTTTACCAGACAGATTATTTCACTATATCACAATTCCAGTGGGTCAGATTAGTTAACTGTGCCTTTAAACAGCTTGGAAAATTGTCATGGCTTTAGAAGCTTCTGATAATCATTGATTGATGTCAATCAGCCTGAGTCAATTGGAGGTGTACCTGTGGATGTATTTCAAGGCCTACCTTCAAAACCAGTGCCTCTTTGCTCGAATTCATTGGAATATCAAAAGAAATCAGCCAAGACCTCAGAAAAACAATTCTAGATCTCCACAAGTCTGGTTCATCCTTGGGAGCAATTTCCAAATGCCTGAAGGTACCACGTTCATCTGTACAAACAATAGTACGCAAGTATAAACACCATGGGACCACGCAGCCGTCATACCGCTCATGCCGTTCTGTCTCCTAGAGATGAACGTACTTTGGTGCGAAAAGTGCAAATCAATCCCAGAACTACAGCAAAAGACTTCTTGTGAAGATGCTGGAGGAAACAGGTACCAAAGTATCTATATCCACAGTAAAACGAGTCCTATATCGACATAACCTGAAAGGCCGCTCAGCAAGGAAGAAGCCACTGCTCCAAAAAAGCCAGACTACGGTTTGCAACTGCACATGGGGACAAAGATCGTACTTTTTGGAGAAATGTCCTCTGGTCTGATGAAACAAAAATAGAACTGTTTGGCCATAATGACCATCGTTATGTTTGGAGGAAAAATGGGGAGGCTTGCAAGCTGAAGAACACCATCCCTACCGTGAAGCACGGGGGTGGCAGCATCATGTTGTGGGGGTGCTTTGCTGCAGGAGGGACTGGTGCACTTCACAAAATAGATGGCATCATCAGGAAGGAAAATTTGTGGCCATAACAAAATAATGAATTTGTAATTTCACGATAAACCATGGTAAAATTCCAGACGGTTAGTACTACCGTTTCAAATTTTTATTATCATTAAAGCAGTGTTTGATAAACTCACGGTAAATACTGTCCGGCATCAACCAAAGTAAGCAACAGTCTGTCGCAGGCGCAGCATGCATTTTTACATTTTAGGTGACACTCTAGTTTAGTGTATACATGTTCATACTTGTCCCCTGTGGGAATCGAACCCACAACCCTGGCGTTGCAAACGCCATGCTCTACCATCTGAGCTACACGGGACTACATTAAACGTGCGTTTTGTTTTGTGTGAAAAGGCATTGACAGTGCTCAGGAGATTTTTCAGACTTCTAAGAGGACCAAATCTGAAGTGTGGTTGTTTTTGGGGTTTTACAAGAGTGCTGAGGGAAACTTAATCGAAGATGGTCACCCTGTCTGCAGAACATGCAAAAAAAATAAAAATCAATTTAAAAAAAATGGGGGCAACAATTAAAATCTCTTGAGTCATCTTCGTGACCACCACCCACTACTTTATAGCGAATGCCAGGTAAATTAACTTTTAGCTCAATGCATGATGTGGGGACTTCGGAAAGGGGGAAAATGTCATGGTTTGTCTGTCTAACTTGCTAATAGCTTGTCAACAGTGTAAACTGAAGCTTTCAGTGTTACCTACTCTTGTAAAAACACTACACATTGTTCTGCTGCTGTATGTGTCTAGTGTCTGCAGACTATTCACCCATTGCACACGATAACACGTTACAACACAGAATATAGACTGTGTGTGTGTGTGAGTGAATAATAATTAAAATGTAACACCAATAATAATAATAATACATTTGCTATTCCCCTGTTTACAGAGTGGGCGTGCAGCAGGCAAACCCAGTGATGCTACTGGTCCCTCCTCACCTACAGTTGGGACACAGACAGTCAAGCAAGCATTTAAAAAGGCAGGCTGCTTATGCACCCACATCAAAAAATGCTCAAGACCTCACTGCAGCCCTTTCATATTACATTGAAAAGGACATGATACATTTTTACATTTCAATCTCAAGTGAACCAAGATGCATACATACAGGATGTTAGGCCAGCAGCACCTTATTTCTTTATGAAGGAGAGAACGGACATACAATCAGTAATATTCATTTGATTTGTTTACATATGGTTGTATTGTTCATACATGCACATTGCTTTACTTGTGTTGCTTTTATATGCACATTCGATTTGCTTACTTAAGGTTGTGTTCATTATAACCTGCACCAGGGAAACTTACAAACTTACTGAAAAAAAACAATTATTCTCTCTACTACTGGTGATCCTAACTGACCTAAGACAGGGAATTTTTACTAGGATTAAATGTCAGGAATTGTGAAAAACTGGGTTTAAATGTATTTGGCTAAGGTGTATGTAAACTTCCGACTTCAACTGTAGCTATACACTTGAATTCATAAAACAATTACTTTTGGGGGATGTAGTTCCAAGAGGGCTCTCACAAACAACAATGGACATCAGTCCTGTCCATCAATGAACTACACTTCCCAGCACAGTGTTGCATCCGGAGAGCTGGAAAGGCCTGGAAAGGCATCTGCTTAATCCTGGAGCTCAGAGTTCAGCAGCAGCCCACAGGAGTGAGCTCTCCACTAGGCTAACGTTTCACAACAATTCCTCCCTTTCAGCCAGATCCTTGGGGCTTTTTAGGAAGGCCACAAAACATGACACAGGTATCAGACATATACTATACATTTAGCCTCAACTAATTGCCAACACACAGCCGGTAGAGCGAGAAAGATGAACGCCTGCTCTCGTCTCCTATCCCCAATCTCATTTTAAAATCCATTCCAGACGTAATGCTCACTATTTACTTGTGGCTTATGGTATGGTCAGGTGGTGTTAGGTCAACAGGTAGTGTCTACACCCTGTTAACATGCCAGGCTACATAGCTTCCATCCATCTAACACCATGACATGGGAAAGTGCTCTCTGCAGCTGCACATGTTACGACAGACAGACTTATTACATGACAGAAAAAAACTCACTGCCTCATGAATAAATAAAACCCTTTGTTAAAATGTATGGGAAACGTATTAGTTGATTGATTTTCCCTGCACCATTATCAGGTTGTCATCTGGTCTGGCAGTTCCAAAATGTGTCACACACACATGATCCTTGCCTGGAAACCCGATTTCATTGAATTCTATGTTGGGCAGAAATTAGTGTTTGAATGAAGAAGATTCTCACAAACTATAAGCCAGAATGTTGAATAAAATTATATTTAACTTACTTTACCAGTTGTCTTTGTGGTTGGTCCTTTTGCAGGTAGGAATGAGACATTAAATCCACAGGAAAGTATAATTACATCAACTTTTCAAAGCGCTGGTAGTGCGTTCATTTTTCTATCACCTGAAGCATGTGCACAAGATGAAAAGCATACTAGCCGAGCTAGTGCATGTGTTTACATGGTTCTGCACATGCTTCAGGTGATAGAAATAAACGCACTACCGGCGCAATGATGGAGTGATTTAACAAGCAGTCTAGAATGTTTATTGGTGTAGGCCGTCATTGTAAATAAGAATTTGTTCTTAGTTAAATAAAATAAAATTCCAGGCAAACATGATCTTAGACTGTGTTCCTAGAATGGGAGTCCATAGACTGTCACATGACGCCATGCCATGCCATGCAAGCCTAATTACATTTCAACAGTTAGAATGGCAAAGCAGGCATGGTGTCTTTGTAGCCTGTGAAGGAAGTGGACAGAACAGCCAGACAGGTAGCGATGTGTCAGTCAGATGACAACTTGATAGTGTCACTTGCCACCACAAGTCCACAGACAGGTTAAGGTAGGGCATGGTATGGTATGGCAGGGCATCCACAGGTGTGGCTTTAAAAGTCACACCTTCACCTAACCTGGAAGCAGATGTTGATTGGTTGGTGGTGGCCACTCAGATGGCAAACGTGTCAGGTAAATTGTGTTGTCATCATCATTACAGATGACAGAACAGGAACTAGTGGTTTGTTTGAGTGTGACCATGTTGTAGCTCGCGATCTCAGCTCAACTGTCTGGTGTCAACCTCAACGGTGATGCCCTGTAAGCCTGCCAACACATGTAAAGTTGGCCACAACTCAGAAAGGGCACTGTTATCAATTGTAACAACGCAGGAGAGTGATCTAGACTTGGCCATTTAGTTGCCACTGCCTCGAGAGGCTGAGCCCAATGCCATCGGATCCCTCTGTATTTTATTTATGACAGCCCGATGACCGACCACTCAACTAGCTAAGACTTTAGGTACCTAGCTGTCTAAAACGTGTGTTGAGAAATTTAAGCACAGTCGGATTTAAATGTAATATATTTTATAAAAAGGTGACGTAATTGCACCAGTACGATACAATTGTAGCTAGTTTTGATATTGGCAAGATTGACAGCCCGTGCTTGTTCTGACTGAGTGTGAATACGTGTTCTCCCACCAGTGTGTACAGTGTCCGAAGTTGGGAATGTGTGTCTGTGCTGCGAGACGATCGCTAACTTACTACCTAGCACTGACGATGGCATGATCGCTTCCACCCGAACTAGGCCGTGGTCACAGCCTACGCCGCATAAATAAAACATTCCATCGGTTATCGTGTAATTATGTCGGTGTCTTACACTATTCGCCGTATGTCTGACAACCCATGAGAAATTGAGTTTCGTTGGAGACATGTTCGAGCAAATTCGTAGTTGTTTATTTAGGTTATTTCGTCAGCCTAGAAGGGGGTGGTTTCCCACAGCTAACTAGATGGCTAGGCAGAGGGATTGAACGTTTGCTAGCTAGCTAGCAGGCTAACTAGCATATATAGCTAACGTTACCTCTGAGACCTCGTCTTCGTCGCTGTTGGAGCCGGGACCAGAGGATAGGACTGCAGCCGCAGCCAGTTTGAAATCAAGTCTATCTGTAGGAGGCCCACCGGGCTCGCCAAACAATCGTATTTTCTTTCCGCCCACACCAATCCCTATGCCCCGGAGTCCGACTCCTGGTGTTGCTCCTACCATCCCTACCGCTGGGGTGCGAGGAGTCACCGAGTCGATCTCGTCCTCGAAGCCGTCCGTCAGCATTCTCGTCCCGGCTACTGCATCCTGCATACTTATCTTGACAATCCGTATATTATCGTTCTTATTGTTGACCTTAACTTCCTTCAGGGGTATCTCTTGTGGAATATTCGGGTGTTTTCACTTCTGGGAATCCTTAAACTCTCCCGAAGCGAGGGTTGAGGAGAATCTCTTTCCCCCTGCCATTAGCTAACTTTCTAACTAACAACCTAACCCCCTGCTCGCTGTTTCCCAGAAACCCCGCCTCTAAACAAAATACTGAATTCGCCATTGGTTGACGTCAAAAACGTACTGACAATGATTGGTTTACCTTGGTTCTTGTCAAGCGGAAGCACGCGACGTCAGTTAGGTTTACCGATATCACGAGTCTCTCAGAACGAACGTCAAAACGTGTAGTGGCCTCACTTGCACTGGTACTGGTATTAATAAATTGGTATAAACTGAAATGTTTCAGGCATTTACTGTCATGTCAACATGATATTTCTAACGCCATAAACAGGGTCATCAAAAGGAAAGTAACTGAGCTGAATGACTACCGACCAGTAGCACTCACTTCCATCATCACGAAGTGTTTTGAGAGGCTGGTCAAAGAACACATCCCCTCCTCAATTCGACTACCACCTTGACAGTGCCATGGACGACGCAATCGCCATTGCACTGCACACTGCCCTCACACACCTGGACAAGAATGGATGCTGTTAATTGATTACAATTCGGCCTTCAATACCATAGTGCCCTCTAAGCTCACCACAATGTTCACAGCCCTGGGACTGAACTCCTCCCTATGCAACTGGGTCCTGGACTTCCTGACAGGCCGTCCCCATGGTGAAGGTAGGCAACATTACCTCCTCAACACAGGGCCCGACAAGGGTGCGTCCTCAGTCCCCTCCTGTACTCCCTGTATACCCACGACTGCGTGGCCTCACACAGTTCCAACTCCACCATCAAGTTCGCTGACGACACAATAGTAGTAGGCCTGATTACCAACAATGACGAGGCAGCCTACAGAGAGGAGATGTGGTGCCAGGTAAACAACCTCTCCCTCAACGCCAGCAAAACAAAGGAGTTGATTACGGACTTGAGGAGGAACCAGGCTGGGCACGCCCCCATCAACGTGGCCAAATTGGATACGGTCAAAAAAAAAAAGTTCCTCTGCGTACAAATCTCCAAGAAGCTTAAATGGTCAAACCACACGGACACCGTGGTGAAGAAGGCACGGCAGCGACTCTTGAACCTCAGAAGGCTGAAGAAATGTGCCCTGTCCCCGAGGGCCCTCGCAGTGTTCTACAGGAGCACCATCGAGAACATACTGTTGGTCTGCATCACAGGCTGGTACGGCAACTCTACCACCGCTGACCACAAGGCTCTACAGATGGTGGTATGCTCAGCCAAACGCACCATTGGGTGCACACTGCCTGCCCTTCAGGACACCTACAACACCAGGTGTCACAGGAAGCCCAATAAGTACATCAATTACCTCACCCAACTGAGCCATGGCCTGTTCTCCCCGCTTCCATCATTCAGACGCAGGCAGTATAAGAGCATCATGGTAAAAACTGTCAGACTGGCTAATAGCTTCTATCCCCAGACCATCAGGCAGCTCAATAGCCACCACTTGTAAATATTATTATTATGTTTATTTATTATTGTTTCATTTACTTCTATTTTTGACCTACACTGTTGGAGCTCAATGATTCCACTGTACCCTGCAATTACATCTGCGACCCTGTGCATGTGACTGATAAACTCATCTAAAATCTAATAACACCAAGAGGAAAATAGAAAGATGGACACTAACTAAAGTGTACAGTAGAGTACATTATTCTATGTGATTAGCATAAACCCATTCTGCAATTAGGTTACTTGTTAGGCTGCGGTACTGACTGTAATCCCATGTGACTATTAATGAGTGGTGATTGATGGAGTACTTCAAAGCAGAGGTCTTCACAGGTACACCCAAACCGAATACCGAGACCCGACCCGGGACCCTTTCGGATTCAGGTACAAAATGTAAACTTGTAACTCGGGTCCAGGTCTGGTCCTGTTTGATTGTCAAATGTCTTGGGTCTATGTAACTACTACAGCTTATATATCCGGGTTGGTGTATAGTAGGTCTATTAGTGATTTGGACTGAAATAGGTGCCAGTACTCATTTTGGATGCTGGTACTGTTTATATTTAGGAGCAGGAACTCTGCAATACTTTTGAGCTAATATTCTATAAGAGGTGCAGGAAAGCATTAGAACATTTGAGGTGCCAGTACTCAGTTCCGGTGAGCTCCTGCCCAAGTCAAGCTATGCCTACTAGCCAATATACACTGAGTGTACAAATCATTAACAACTCTTTCCATGACACAGACTGACTAGGTGAATGAGGGCAAAAGGTGCAACTCGATATTAGGAAGGTATTCTTAATGTTTTGTACACTCAATAGGTATAGACCTATACAGCAATTTAGCTGCTAAACATTATTATTTTTATTAGAATATAATCCTTCTGTTCCTCCCCTATGCACAACACCACTTTTTTTCTGGGTTGCCGAGATTACCCATCTGGTAATGGAGGAGGTAAGAGATAATGTGTATAAATTAATAATAATTTGGTAGTTGCTTATATTTGTCCTATATCTGTAGGTAGGCCGTCATTGTAAATAATAATTTGTTCTTAACTGACTTGCCTAGTTAATTAAACGTTAAATAATACTAAAAAATAAAATGCACACGTGAGAATTGGAAATGTGTTTTTTACTCCCACTGAGACACCCTCGGAGAGTGGGGTCTTGGGCAGGGTCAGCCGTTATCAACGGCGACCCTGGAGAAATGGGGTTAAGTGAATTGCTCAAGGGCACATCGATCATCTGTGAAGTGTGCCTGGTAATGAAAACAACCTATACTAGAACGTGCCTTAAATCTCAAGCTTCAAGTTCACAGATTCACAGAGGAACACACATTTGAAGTAATTTAGTTAAAGGCCCAATGCATACGTTAAAAAAAACATAAAACATTATCAAATCATTTCTGGGTAACAATTAAGTACCTTAGATTTCCATTTAAAATGGGCAACGATATCTTTTTAGCAAAAAACTATTTCTCAAGAATTTTCCTAGGACTGTCTGAGTGGGGAGGGGGAAACTGAAAACTAGCTGATAATGAGGGGATTTTATTAATCTGGCCCGGGCACCTGGGTAGGTATGTTTTGCACCGGGTGAAAGTTGATTGCATTCATTTTGAAACCGGTCTGCCTCCCAGGCATGAACCAGGGGCCCGTTCAAAGCCCACGGCGAAGTCGGCTCAAAAAAAAAGTTACCTAATTTAGAGTAATGAGTAGGAGTCTGTGACTTCACATGCAAAAGTGATTGCTTTAAATAAAAGCGCTTTATCTGCCATCACAATGAAAACTATACTGAACAAAAATATATAAGCAACATGCAACAATTTCAAAGATTTTACTGAGTTACAGTTCATAAATGGAAATCAGTCAATTGAAATAAATTAATCTATGGATTTCACATGACTAGGCAGGGGTGCAGCATGGGTGGGCCTTGAAGGGCATAGGCCCACCCACTGGGGAGCCAGGCCCATCCATTTTTTACCCCCAGACAATCCTGCAGGTGAAGAAGCCGGATGTGGAGGTTCTGGGCTGACGTGGTTACACGTGGTCTGCGGTTGGACCTACTACCAAATTCTCTAAAACGACATTGGAGGCAACTTATGGTACAGAAATTAATATTCAATTCTCTGGCAACAGGTCTGGTGGACATTCCTGCAGTCAGCATGATAACTGCAAGTTCCCTCAAAACTTAAGACATCTGTGGTATTGTGTTGTGACAAAACTGCACATTTTAAAGTGTTCTTTTACTGACACAGGAAATCTGAGGGTGGAGGGGAGAGGTCATGAGCAGATGAGCTTCCACATTTTTCAGCATGTAAAAACAAAAAGATAGTTTTAGAGTTAGACAAACTTGGATTTTTTGGCAGGGACATATACAGGATGCTACCCTAAACAAAATAACCTTCACTCCAAATCAAAACTCCAAACTAACAACCTGATTTTTGGACGGAATTACCTGGAATTATCTGAATGCTTCCTACACCCAAGGATTATTATTCCCAGCAATACAGCAAATGCTCTGGCAAACAAACAGAAACCTGAAAACACCATCCAACCTGGAACTGAGTGAGTAATGCCTAGTCTGAAGCTATTTTTTACTTTCAAAAGCCAAGATGAAAAATACATTACAATGATATATTTTACTTTATAAGGGCTGAATGCTAAGGCTACCAAGCTTGCTAGGACAAAGAGATACAATTTCAATTAGCACTGACATGTGAAGCGAGAGGTGTAGAAGCCTTGGAGCCCAACAAATGGCAGTCAACCCCACCCAAATCCAGAGGCCTTGAAGCCCCCACCTGCTGTTCAGAGACCATTCACTGGCATTTTCTACAAGAAATCTGCCTCCAGAAATAAAAGCTTCCCCAAGTGGGTGTGACCCTACTCCCGTTGCCTGCTGCACTTCTGCTTGGATTCCACCTGGCGATCTGTTCACCTTCTGCCCTGGTTGTTTCCCCCTGTCTGGTACAGATACCGCCACCAAACTGATATCTGCTTCACTGATTTCTGCTCTCGTAAAAGCCTGGATTTTCTGCACGTTAACACTAGAAGCTTATTACCTAAAATGGATCAATGGATCAATTGCAAGTGTGAGTTCACAGCTCCAATCCAGATGTGTTGGTTATTACTGAGACGTGGTTAAGGAAGAGTGTTTTGAATACTGATGTTACCCTTTCTGGTTATAACCTTTTTCGGCAAGACAGATCTTCCAAAGGTGGGGGAGTGGCAATTTTTACCAAGGATCATCTTCAGTGCTCGGTTGTCTCCACCAAGTCTGCCCCCAAACAATTTGATTTTCTGGTTTTAAGTATTAAACTTTCAAATGCTGGGTGCTATCGTCCTCCATCAGCACCGGCCTGTACCCTACCTGCCCTAAGCTCTCTCCTGGCCCCTTACACTAAGTCTGAATTTGTTCTGCTAGGTGACCTAAACTGGGACATGCTTAAACCACTTGACCAAGTCCTAAAGCAATGGGACTCCCTAAATCTTTCTCAGATGATTAGCAATCCCACAAGGTATGACTCCAAACACCCAGAAAAGGCTACACTTCTTGATGTTATCCTCACAAATAATCCTGATAGGTATCAGTCTGGTGTTTTCTGTAATGAATGTAACTTAGTAATCACTGTTTTACAGCCTGTGTTCGTAATGGCTGCTCAGTGAAACGACCTGTCCTGACTTGTCATAGACGCTTGCTAAAAAACTTTAATGAGCAAGCCTTCCTTCATGAACTGGCTTCTGTAAAATGAAATCGAATCAGCTTGATCCCCTCTGTCGAAGATGCTTGGACCTTCTTTTTTGATATTTTCAGTGGTATTGTTAACAAAATGAGAATTAAAAACAGGTTCAGCCCCTGGTTCAACCGTGATCTTGCAGAGTTACTCCACCTCAAGAATTGCATTTGGCGAAAGGCCCGGCACACGCTTACTCAGGCTGACTGGCTCTCGTTCAGGCAACTGAGAAATAAGTGCCTCTCTCTGTGGGTCTAACCCAATGAAATTGTGGAAAACGACCTGGAGAATAAACCCTCCTCCTCACAGCTGCCCAGGATTCCTATTTGACTCAGCCATGCCTCCTTGCCTGTCCTTGCCCGTCCAACATTTCTTAATCTGCCACCCTTTCTAATGCAACTATCCCCG
This sequence comes from Thymallus thymallus, assembly GCA_023634145.1. Lineage (NCBI taxonomy): Eukaryota > Metazoa > Chordata > Actinopteri > Salmoniformes > Salmonidae > Thymallus > Thymallus thymallus. Next base: position 26,050,437 of record CM042384.1, read on the forward strand.
ATGCTTCTCCCTCTTTTCCCCTGCCCCGCTACTAAGTTTTTCCCTGGAGGCAGTTACTGAGTCCGAGGTACTAAAGGAGCTCCTGAAACTTGACTCCAAAACCATCTGGGCCCTTTCATCTTTAAGGTTGCTGCCCCTATCATCGCCAAGGCTATCGCCAACCTTTTTAACCTGTCTCTCCGTTCTGGGGAGGTTCCAATTGCTTGGATGGCAGCCACGGTTAGTCCTTTATTTAAAGGGGGAGATCAAGCTGATCCTAACTGTTATAGGCCTATTTCTATTTTGCCCTGTTTATCAAAAGTGTTGGATAAACTCAGTCAATAATCAACTGACTGGCTTTCTTGATGTCTATAGTATTCTCTCTGGTATGCAATCTGGTTTCCGCTCAGGTTATGGATGTGCCACTGCAACCTTATAGGTCCTCAATGATGTCACCACTGCCCTTGATTCTAAGCAATGTTGTGCTGCTATTTGTATTGACTTGGCCAAAGCTTTTTAAACGGTAGACAATTCCATTCTTGTGAGCCGGCTAAGGAGTATTGGTGTCCCTGAGGGGTCTTTGGTCTGGTTTGCTAACTACCTCTCTCAAAGAGTGCAATGTTTAAAGTCATAAAATCTGCTGTCTCAGCCACTGCCTGTCACCAAGGGAAAACCCCAAGGCTCAACCCTAGGCCCCACGCTCTTCTCAATTTACATCAACAACATAGCTCAGGCAGCAGGAAGCTCTCTCATCCATTTATATGCAGATAATGCAGTCTTATACTCAGCTGGCTCCTCCCCGGATTTTGTGTTAAATGCTCTACAACAAAGCTTTCTTAGTGTCCAACAAGCTTTCTCTACCCTTAACCTTGTTCTGAACACCTCCAAAACAAAAGGTCATGTGGTTTGCTAAGAAGAATGCCCCTCTCCCCACAGGTGTGATTACTACCTCTGAGGGTTTAGAGCTTGAGCTAGTCACCTCATACAAGTACTTGGGAGTATGGCTAGACAGCACACTGTCCTTCTCTCAGCACGTATCAAAGCTGCAGGCTAAAGTTAAATCCTCTCGCTCCTCTTTCACCCCAGCTGCCAAACTAAACCTGATTCAGATGACCATCCTACCCATACTAGATTACGGAGACATCATTTATAGATCCGCAGGTAAGGGTGTTCTCGAGTGGCTAGATGTTCTTAATCATTCGGCCATCATCTCTGTATAACCGTCGCAAGACCCACTGGTTGACGCTTATTTATAAAACCCTCTAAGGCCTCACTACCCCCTATCTGAGATACCTACTGCAGCCCTCATCCTCCACATACAATACCCATTCTGCCAGTCACATTCTGTTAAAGGTCCCCAAAGCGCACACATCCCTGGGTCGCTCGTCTTTTCAGTTCACTGCAGCTAGCGACTGGAACAAGCTGCAACAAGCACTCAAACTGGACAGTTTTATATCAATCTCTCAATTCAAATAGTCAATCATGGACACTCTTACTGACAGTTGTGGCTGCTTACGCACATCCAGGTACACCTGTGTAATGATCATGCTGTTTAATCAGCTTCTTGATATACCTGTCAGGTAAATGGATTATCTTGGTAATGGAGAAATGCTCACTAACAGGAATGTAAACACATTTGTGCACAACATTTTGGAGAAATACATTTTGTGTGTATGGAACATTTCTGGGATTTTGTATTTCAGCTCATGGAACATGGGACTAACATTTTACATGTTGAGTTTATATGTTTGTTCAGTGTAGTTAGAAAATTCAAACATGTATTTTGTAGAAAATAGATGTATGTTTCTGGACGATGCACCATGCTGCCTGGTTGACAACATGAATGAGTGGTGCAGATTACTGTTACATTTGAGAAGGGCACTCCTCCCTCACCGCTTTTGCCCGTTCACGTCACAGGACATAGACCGATGCTCGATGCTCTGCGGCTCAGCATAATCGAATCCGCCCATTGGCAGAGAGGTTTGGAACTCTCTTTGTTATTGGTCTATTAACCAATTTACTGCATGGTGATGTCACCATGGAAAGCTGAATCTTTTTGTATTTTCAACCAGCAACTATAAGGAAATAACACTGATCAAATGTTTACAAACTTTTACAGTGTTAGTTTCATCAGCTGTTGTACAATATGGTACAAAACACAGGAAAAAAAAATATGTTGACTGCACTGGGCCTTTAATGTTAAATTTTTAGATTAGGAATGTACCTTAGAGTAATGTAAGTGCATTTCTTTCTCAAGAGCAATGGAAAGCAATTGAAATGTTAAATCTGACAGCAAGAAATAGCTTTCCAAGTTTCCCAATAAACTAGCTAGGTGTCATATAGTCTTCAGCGTTGGTACAGTTTTAATATTCACTTTACACTTTTCCTCAGTAAAATGGGGCCACAGACAGGCTACGTCATCCTTTTTTGGGCGTGGACCTACTTAGCAAGCTAGAAGCTGGCTGCTGTGGTAGCTAGCAGAAAAAGACCGACCTGGAGACCGAAACACAGCTAGCTAGCTATACTAGCAATCCTGGTTGTGATACTATTGCCACTGTATCCAAATTAACAGGTAGCTATGTCTGTTTTTCAACGAATGCGATTTGTGATATTACGTTTACCTTGTGAGTCCTTGCTTGCTGTTCAGATTATCCAATTTGATCACGCTACTGGTAGCAAGCCAGGTAGCTAACGTTAGCTAGCTAACGCCAGGCCTGCCATTTGTGTCCGACTGTCTGAGGATCAAATTACGATCTAATAACGTTAGCCACGTTAACTTAATCTAGCTATTTAGTTAGATGCAAAGTGCAATCGTGTGTTTCATGATAATGAATTTAGCTACTGTAGCCACCTAAACGTTTTTAACTACCTACTAGAAACAATTCTAAATTCACAATGTGTTAGCCTTGTTAGATAGCTACCAGCTAACATTTGCAGCAATTCAAAATGTCTAACGTTACAAGACATGATTAGTTAGTTAACTGCATTCACTTAGTTACAAGTAAAATACAATTTAGATGGCCAGCTAGCTAACTAGATACCTAGTTAAACAGTATTAGCCAAGTAGGTAGGTGAGTAAAGGTATTTAGTTAATTAACGTTATCTAAGCATTACAAACATACCGATATGCTTATTTACCTTCCTCAGGTTTAAAATAATACCAACCATGTCTGATGGAGAGGGTTACGTGGTGCGTGTGAGAGGCCTACCATGGTCCTGCTCTGTGGATGAAATACAGAGGTTCTTCTCAGGTAATAACACCTTTACTATAACACTTGTATAGGTTGATACTATACTTTTTTATAGCCTACACCTCTCACAGCTGAGATATCTGTGAGTCCCTCTAACCTCTTCATGGTATATAGATTGTAAAATTGCCAACAATGGCACCAGCATCCATTTTACCTCCACACGTGAGGGCCGACCCAGCGGAGAGGCCTTCGTTGAGCTTGAGAACGAGGATGACCTGAAGATCGCTGTGAAGAAGGACAGAGAAACCATGGGCCACAGATATGTGGAAGGTGTGTGTGTGTGTGTGTCTCTCCGTGTGTGCTCGTTTGTGTGTCACTGTCCAAGTCTTCCTGAAGTTTCAGTGTTCGCAGCAGAAGCATAACATGTGCCCTGGGACTTCACTTTGGGCTACAATTCTCAGCCGTTTCCATTGTGTAGTACTATCAGTAGTGACTTTGGTCTGTATGTGTTGACTTGACTTGTATTTCCTTAGTGTTCAAATCCAACAACGTGGAGATGGACTGGGTGATGAAACATTCTGGTACAAACAGCCCAGAAACGACTGGAGATGGCCTGGTCAGGCTCAGAGGCCTCCCTTTCGGCTGCAGCAAGGAGGAGATCGTCCAGTTCCTCTCAGGTACCAGTAGCTTGGTTCACATGAACAGCCCCATAACATCCTGTAGGAGTAGGTAGACCGTCCACAGCCTTCATCAATGATCCAGGACCATTTACATTATTCAGTAATTTAGCAGACAGTGTTATCTAGAGCGACTTACATTATACAGGCTATAGTTTGTCCAGGACTTCCCCCATCACCTAAGTTTCTCTATCACTGCTTTGGTCCCAACCAACACTTTTTTAAATGAATTATTCGGTACAATAATTTGGCCAATCAGGCTTGACATGCTAGTCTCCTCTGTCACTTTCCATTGACAGTTGTCATTTGGTGTTTTCCCTTGAACCCACTATATCATAACAAAGATGTCAGTCATCCTATTGGGACAGTAGTTATAGAATGGGTGGGCACTATAGGTAACCCAAGTACTGCCAGAGACACTCCTTTTCATTCCTTCACACCTACAGTCTCTTCCTCTTCTGTATCCTCCCTCTCTCTCGTTCTCTCTCCTTTGTCCTTTTCTCTCTCCTTTCTTTTCTCTCTCTCTCTCCTTTTCTCTCTTTCTTTTCTCTCCTTTTCTCTCTCTCCTTCCTTTTCTCTCTCTCCTTTTCTCGCTCGCTCGCTCTTTCTTCTCTCCTCTCATCCTCCTTTATGTTCCCCCAAATGCAGTACAAGTAAGTACCATGAATGGTCACTGACTCATTGGTTAAAAACACTCACCTGGTATGTACAGTACGTCATAATGTATAGTTTTCATTATCTCTTTTTTTCTTCTATCTATCATACAAAAAATAAATAAAGCAACAATAGAGAAAGCTATCTTTCTGTAACTGGGCATGTGATTTACTGTGTCCCCCACTGGGGTTATCTGTCCTTGGGTTGAAGGGTTGGAAATCGTGCCAAATGGGATAACATTGCCGCTGGACTTCCAGGGGAGGAGTACGGGGGAGGCCTTCGTGCAGTTTGCTTCACAGGATATAGCTGAAAAGGCTCTAAAGAAACACAAGGAAAGAATAGGGCACAGGTGGGGATGGTTGGTTGGTTGGCTGGATAAAGTTGCTTTTCTTATGGTGTACAACTTACAAACATTAACCATACGTATAACTGACTGACACTCAACAGAACAATAAAAAAAAGTGATCTGTTAATTTAAGACAACACATACTCCGATATATTGACTGTAAAGACACATAGTTACAATGTTAGATCGGAGCACACTAACACTCATTCACTCACAGCAGTCTTTGGGGAAATGAAGCACATTCTCTTGTTCTTAAACCATTGGGAGATAGATAATATTCTGAGTTTAGTGCCGAGGTGTCTTGTAAGCTCTCAGGTTTGTCACCAAGTTTGTTTGAGAGTGCAGAGTAAAAATTGCATTTTAATTTGGGCATATCCATTTTACCCTGAGTCTTAGGAGTGAAGCTGATTTGTTCCTGGGCACTAAACATCAGTACAGGTAGCCAATGGACAGACAGATACGATTCTCCCAGGTGTGCTAACTCACTTAGGGCCATTCAACATGAGGACAAGGACCCCGCCCACTGTCACTCACAGGTAATGCTCAGACAGTGGGTCTCCATGGATAACAACAGGGACACAGATTGTACTGTAACATCAATGTTAACTGTATCGGGTACCTGCAGGTGACCATAAGAAAAGTGCCTGTTGTACTGTCAAGGCTTCCCTCTCATACTACACACTATACTGTTACCCACTAGTTCAAGAGTCCTCTACCTACGGAGCAGTAGTGCCAATGGCAGCACCTGGCCTGAATAACCCAACTTTATTAGTACCCTCAATGACAAGCAAATACACAAGAATGTCAACTCAGCAACTGCATATTGAACACCCAACTTTATTGGTACCCTTTACATTTGAACAGACACATTCATTCAGCCTTTGGAGCTGTACAGTAGCTAGCTCTAGCCTCCTGTTTGTGGTGGGGTCTTCATGGTGGTGTGTGTACTGGATGTGTCTCAGGTACATTGAGATCTTCAAGAGCAGCCGTGCCGAGGTGAGGACCCACTACGAACCCCAGAGGAAACCTATGGGGATGCAGAGACCGGGGCCTTACGACAGACCGTCTGGGGGCCGCGGGTACAACATGATGGGGGGCCGAGGAGGGGGCTCCTACGACAGGGCTAGACGCGGAGGCTATGGTGGAGGTGTGTTTGTCTACCCAGTGTATGAAGATACTTTTGTGTTTTTGTTTTTGATCGATTTTCAGTCGAAAGGGTCATGATGGTCTCCCAGTCATCCTCTTTGTATATTTCTATTATATGTCTCTCATGTCCTAGACCATTCTCTCCATAACTAAGGTGTATGTGTCTAACCTCAGGTGTGTCTGATGGGAGGTATGGTGATACTAGTTCCTCCTTCCAGAGCACCACAGGTCACTGTGTTCACATGAGGGGTCTGCCCTACAGAGCCACAGAGACCGACATCTACAATGTGAGTTCTAGGTTCTAGTGTTTTTATTGAACCTTTATTTAACTAGGCAAGTCAGTTAAGAACAAATTCTTATTTACAATGACAGCCTACCTACAGGGTCAGCCCCTAGAGCAAATTAGGGTTAAGTGCCTTGCTCAAGGACACCTTGTCGGCGCAGGTATTCAAACCAGCGACCCTTTGGTTACTGGCCCAACGCTCTAACTGCTAGGCTACCTGCCGTCCTAAAAGAACTACGGACGATGGTCTGTGTGTGAGAGAGTATAACGTCCTGCTCCCTCTCTCTGTAGTTCTTTTCTCCTCTGAACCCAGTGAGGGTGCATGTAGAGATCGGTCCTGACGGCAGAGTGACAGGAGAGGCTGATGTGGAGTTTGCTACACACGAGGATGCTGTGGCAGCCATGTCAAAGGACAAGGCCAACATGCGTGAGTCTGTCTTTCGTAAAAAAAAAAAAATGTTTAGGGAGCTGGCCACAGCTATTATGAAAGGCCCTCTAAAAACCTATCCTCGCTCCCCCTTCCCAGCATTTCGGCCTTATTTTCCTACCTTAATGATTAAATACATGTACTAACCAGCTGTCTGTCTTGCAGAGCACCGCTATGTGGAGCTGTTCCTCAACTCTACAGCGGGGGGCAGTAATGGCTCATACGGCAGTTCGATGCAGGGAGGTATGGGGAGCCAGTCCTCCTATAGCAGTGGAGGGCTGAGCTCTGGATACTCTGGAGGCTACAGCAGCCAGGGAGGTTACAGTGATTATAGTGAGTATCAGCTCTGTAAAACACACACACCTGTACACATGTACCTCCACCACTGTTGACCAGCCTTTCATGTCTATGTATCTGCGTATGACCCAAACGATCAAGCTTTACTGTGTGACCTCTCTGAACTCCTCGGTCCTATAGTGTGTGTATCTCTCTCCTGTCAGGTAATCAGGGCGGTATGGGCAGCAGTTACTATAGCGGCGGTGGACGAGGAGACAGGAGTTCCAATGGCCTGGGAGCAGGATGGGGGATGTAGTTCTTTAACCAAGCATGTGTTCCGCTGCAAGGACTGGAATTGTAGTTCTCACCTGGATGTTGCGTTTTATACTGATCGTATTCATGATTGAAGCTCCTTTGAAGTTAGGTTGGTAGAAATTAGAGACGTTTTGTTTTCACCCTCTCTTATCCTACTGTTAATGGCACGACTGCAGCAACACCAACTGTATGGTACCGTGGGCGGAATGCTTGAATCATCGTTACCAGGAAGTGTGTGTGTTTTAGTGAAGATTCAAATAACCAACTGTGATTATGACCCAGTCTGTTTCTTTAACCCACAGTATCTCACCTTATGTTAACTTGAGCTTTTATTTGACCATGAGGTGACTGACTGCAGGGTTGGGGTAAACTCTGTAGTCAATTCAGGAAGTTAACAATTCCAATTCCGCATTTTTGTAATTGAAAAGCATTGAAGGGCGTTGAAACGTAATTGACCCCACTTCTGTAAATAGACTTCTAGATGTTCCTTGTCTTTTCTCCAGTAGGTGCAAAATCTGAAAGTCTGAAACAATATTAAAATAATGGTGTGAAGTTAACATTTTACATGGTGAACAAAGCATGTTTTGAGTTTGTTTTATAATGAAGTGATTGTTATGGGAGGGGTTACAGGGAATTCTCAGAGGGATGGATACTTTAGTTGGCAAACAAACCTTTTGTTTTTCTGTTTATAAAGGTTTCTTTCTACTTCCTACGCTGAATTATCTTTATTTCTTGTAAGGTGCACAAGAGTGAATACAATTAAGATCGATACATGAGTTTGTCTTGTTTGAGGTGAGTAGTTTCTTAGACAGTCAAGAAACACATTCAGAGAAGTTTTTATTAAATTAGATATCTATATAGGAAACAGAAAATGTCTTTAGTAGCACTGGTCATAATCAATACACATTCAAAAATAGAACTCTTGCTATTGATTTGTTAACATTCTGTAATCATTTACAATAATTAATAAAAAAGAAAGCCCTGGGTCTAACAAGTCTTCAGCTAGGCAGGTTGAGGAAATGTGCCGAAAATAACTTTACACTTCCATTGAAAAGGAACCATGTGAAACTATCTATACAATCGCCTCAAAAATAGACCTTTTCAAAACTCCTGATTTAAATTACTATAAAGTGAATCAACGTTGCTGTTCTTTAACTATTTCAACACAATGCTATTGAGGGTCAGTTTGTCTACTGACATTCACCCACAATTGTGACATTGTTGCATATTGGGTCATTCATAATACAACAAATACTGATGCATGTTCCAATACAACTATCATTTTCAATTCAGCGTCCTTGAGGCTATATGGAGTATAATTGGGAACGCCGTTAGTTCACAACATAATGACAGTTAGCTGGCTGACTCGTATTCTTTATCCATCTTACTTTGTGAGTTTAAAAGATGAGAAGGCAGTATTAGTCCAAAATAAAGCAGAGGGTAGAACCCTCTACAGTTCAAACAGACAACTGTGCCCAAACATCCTGAATTTCTGTTATGTGGCAAAACAGAACTTTATAAACAGAACTTTAGAAACCAAATCCCTGTACATGATAAATGTTCTCAGTGGCCTAGATCACTGCAATGATCTAAGAGAGAGGTGAAGCGTGTCTGCTTGCTTGTGTGTGTGTGTTCTGTGAGGAGGAGGAAGTGGTGTGTGTTCTGTCAGGAGGAGGAGGAAGAGGTGCTCCTCTGCAGCAGTAGGGAGTGGCAGATGTCACAGACCCGTACAGGTCGAGGGTAGGAGGGCAGGGCCAACTCATTACTAGAACAACTGTTACAGTAGATATCTCCACAGTTCCTACAGTGGTGCTGCAGACAGGGAGAAAAACATGGACATTTAGTATAACTGTATTTGTGACACATGAGAGCATTTCATAGAAAGGCATTTCTAAATCTTTCTCTACATCTGCCAGAGTCCACAAATGAAGGAAAGACAGAAGAGATGGATGGACAGAGCTTTACAGGGCTCCCAAGTGGCGCAGCGGTCTAAGGCACTGCATCCTAGTGCTACAGAAACCCAATTGGTCCAGCGTCGTCAGAGTTTGGCCGGTGAATTTGTTCTTAACTGACATGCCTAGTTAAATAAAATAAAAAAATGTACCTTTCTGCGAGCGATGGAGAACTCCTTCTGACAGTGTTTACACTGTGTGACCTCATCGTCTTTTAGCCAGGCCTGGCCCTGAGGGACACAGACAGACAACAATGCTCAATCACTAATTATTACAGAAATGAGTGTCTGTTGTGTAGGTGGCGGTTGTAGACTTCTCCTTGTACCTGTATGACCAGCGAGACCCCAAGGAGTACCTGTGTCTCTTCTGTTCTTCACTAGTAAACTCCATAGAGATTTGGTTTAACGGAGGGAAAGGGGAAGTGTTCATGTAGGACAGGGAACACCTTACCTTCAGGGCTTTATTGACCTCTTTGATGTCCTCCATCTTCAGTTTAGACCTACGAGAGCGAGACGAGAGAGTCACAGAAAGATAAAAGAGGGAACACAGAGGACTAGGAATGGGCCTAGTGCAGTACTCACTGGCTGAGGTGTAGGCCCATCTCCTGTAATGCGGTCTCCTGCTCCTGACAGGTCTGCTGGAGCTGCTTCTTCTCCCGGCGAACATCTTGCAGCTCCTAGAAACACACAGGAACAAGCTCAGAAGAAGAACGGGAGGTAGACTTCTCTTTTCTCTCTCTCTGTGTGTGTGTGTGTGTGACGCTGACCGTGTGCAGACCCTGTATCTGTTGTAGTTGGGTGCGTAGCTCGGTGCTGTTGTCCTGTTCTCTCTGTAGAGCTCTAAGAATGGCCTGTCTCTGCACCTTCTCACTGCGCAGATCACTCTCCAGACCCAGCCTAGGGAGACGGGGGGGAGTGGGTCACGTGTGTGTGTGTGTGTGTGTGTGTGTGTGTGTGTGTGTGTGTATTCCCATGCGTACGTACCTCAGTGTGTCCAGGTCAGACAATTGTTTCTGTAGCGAGTCTACTCTGCCTTCCAGCTCGGTCCTCATGTCTCTCTCCGTCTGGTCACTCTGTCTGCGATCACACTCAGAGTTCTGCAGTCTGAAAATAAATGGGCTACAATTAGTATTCAATCATGTTTAAACACGGAAAACATTATATAAACCACCCTGTGCCACACACACACACCTCTGCTCCATCTCCTTAATGGTGGTCTCCATCCGGCTAATCTTCTCCTCCAGTTGTCCCGCCTCTTCCTCCTTCCTCTGGGCCTCTCGCTCACAGTCCTGCACACACATTCTGTTAAGAGGTGTGTACTCACGAGGGCGTTGCTACGTAAGTGCGTTCGTTTTCACGTTTGCGTGTATATCTGTCCGTCACCTGAGCCTTGTGGAACATCTGCAGGTTGAGGGTTTTGACCTGGTCTAGTTGTTGTCGGAGGGCTTGCAGTGTTTCCTGTTTCTCATGTGTGTCTTTCGCCAGCAGCCTCATGGCCATCTCCATCTCCTGCTTTAGGCCTACCTGCAGCTCCAACTCCCGCTCCAACTCCTACACACACACGCACAGAGGAATAAAGGTACACACACCTATTGTAGAGGCAGTTAGGATCTCAAAGAAATGTAGAGCTAGTTGTTCATCTCGCTGTTTTTCCACACACACACCTGTCTGATGCGTTTCTCCTCCTGGTACTGTTTCCAGACCACACTGTACATCTCATCCAGGCCTTGTCGTGTCTGTCTGTATGTCTCCAGCTCTACTGCACTGTCCTTCAGGGTCGCCTAGGAAACCAAACAGTGACGTGACATGCCAGCTCTTCATATTGTCCGAGTTGGATGACAGTTACAGACTGAAAACGGTTGCAGAAGAAGAAGAAGTGAGTCCTGACCTCCTCTTTCTTCTGGCTGCTCTGGACGATGGTCTCATTCTCATGTCTCAGTGTTTCCTGTTCCTCCCGTAAAGAGTTAATTCTGTCTGTCGCTGATGTCAGCTGTAGGGTTAACACATCCATAAGCACTATGTACATTATAACGCATTCATAAGCACTATGTAGGGTTATAACGCATCCATAAGCACTATGTACGTTTATAACACATCCATAAGCACTCGGTTAATCGCATTGTCTGAAAGTGTTAAAATACACTTAAAACATCCAAATAAATAATCTATACAGCTAAAATTACCATGCCATGTAAAAACAAGTTGACATTGAGGTTAAAGACTGCTTCTCAATTTACCTAATTTTACGAACCATTACTTTAGAACCAAATCAAGACGTTAATATTCTTGTAATGTTTTTTGTATGAAAAATCTTCAATTACACACTTTGAGCAAATCCTGTAATTTGAATACAAAATAAAAACTTAACAGCCCTTCGTTAACACACCCGTAACGACTAACACAGTCATAAGCACTATGCAGGGTTACAGCACATCTGTAAGGACTATATAGGTTTATATAATACATCTACAAGTACTATGTAGGGTTATAACTAGGGAGAGGAGTCTTTCCCTTTAAGATGATTTCACATGTATCTAGATACATGGGCTACGATACAGGAACTTTTTCGTTGGAAACGATTTGGTGCGATTCGTTTTAATTAGAGGAGCGAATCGATGCGATTCTGTCCGATGTGATACGATTGGAAGCACCAATATTTGTTGCATAAACACATTCATTTTATATTCTAAATTAAAATCAGCTTCTGATGGTGCTCATGAGCTGGATCTGTCTAAGCTGACTTGTGTGTGTGTGTGTGTCTAATGATCTATACTGAACAAAAATATAAAACGTGGTGGTCCCATGTTTCATGAGCTGAAATAAAAGATCCCAGAAATGCTCCATATGCACAGAAAGCTTATTTCTCTCAAATGTTCTGCACAAATGTGTTTACATCCCTGTTAGTGAGCATTTCTCCTTTGCCAAAATAATGCATCCACCTGACAGGTGTGGAATATCAAGAAGCTGATTAAACAGCATGATCATTACACAGGTGCACCTTGTGCTGGGGACAATAAAAGGCCACTCTTAAATGTGCAGCCTTGTCACACAACACAATGCCACAGATGTCTCAAGTTGAGGGAGTGTGCAATTGGCATGTTGACTGCCAGTACGGCAGTACGTTCAACCAGCCTCACAACCGCAGACCACGTGTAACCACGCCAGCCCAAGACCTCCACATCCGGCTTCTTCAACTGTGGGATCGTCTGAGACCCGGACAGTTGATTAAACTGTGGGTTTGCACAACCAAAGAATCTCTATACAAACTGACAGAAACCGTCTCAGGGAAGCACATCTGTGTGCTCGTCGTCCTCAACAGGGTTTTGACCTGACTGCAGTACGGCATCGTAACCGACTTCAGTGGGCAAATGCTCACCTTTGATGACAACTGGCAACGTTGTGAACAGAGTGCCCCATGGTGGTGTTGGTGTTATGGTATGAGCAAGCATAAGATACGACAACGAACACAATTGTATTTTATCGATGGCAATTTGAATGCACAGAGTTACCGTGACGAAATCCTGAGGCCCATTGTCATGCCATTCATCCGCCGCCATCACCTAATGTTTTAGCATGATATTGCGACATGGGGCCGTGCACTAATCTGTACACAATTCCTGGAAAGTGAAAATGTCCCAATTCTTCCATGACCTGCATACTCACCAGAAATGTCACCCAATTGAGCATGTTTGGGATGTTCTGGATCGACAGCATGATCCAGTTCGACAAAATCCAGCAACTTCTCACAGCCATTGAAGAGGAGTGGGACAACATTCCACAGGCCACAATTAACGCTGAGACTGGTGTTTTGCGAGTACTATTTAATGAAGCTGCCAGTTGAGGACTTGTGAGGCGTCTGTTTCTCAAACTAGGCACTCCAATGTACTTGTCCTCTTGCTCAGTTGTGCACCAGGGCCTCCCACGCCTCTTTCTATTCTGGTTAGAGCCAGTTTGCGCTGTTCTGTGAAGGGAGTAGTACACAGCGTTGTACGAGATCTTCAGTTTCTTGGCAATTTCTCGCATGGAATAGCCTTCATTTCTTAGCAAAGACCTCAGAAAAAATATTGTAGACCTCCACAAGTCTGGTTCATCCTTGGGAGCAATTTTCAAACGCCTGAAGGTACCACGTTCATCTGTACAAACAATAGTGCGCAAGTATAAACACCATGGGACCACGCAGCCGTCATACCGCTCAGTAAGGAAACCCGCTCTGTCTCCTGGAGATGAACGTACTTTGGTGCGAAAGGTGCAAATCAATCCCATAACAACAGCAAAGGACCTTGTGAAGATGGAGGAAACAGGTACAAAAGTAGTTATATCCACAGTAAAACGAGTCCTATATCGACATAACCTGAAAGGCCGCTCAGCAAGGAAGAAGCCACTGCTCCAAAACCACAATAAAAAAAGCCAGACTACGGTTTGCAACTGCACATGGGGACAAAGATCATACTTTTTGGAGAAATGTCCTCTGGTCTGATGAAACAAAAATATAACTGTTGGGCCATAATGACCATCGTTATGTTTGGAGGAAAAAGGGAGACGCTTGCAAGCCGAAGAACACCATCCCAACCGTGTTCCACCGGTCTAATGTCCATTGCTTGTGTTTCTTGGCCCAAGCAAGTCTCTTCTTCTTATTGGTGTCCTTTAGTAGTGGTTTCTTTGTAGCAATTTGACCATGAAGGCCTGATTCACACAGTCTCCTCTGAACAGTTGATGTTGCAATCTGAGGTGCAGTTAACTCTAATGAACTTATCCTCTGCAGCAGAGGTAACTCTGGGCCTTCCTTTCCTGTGGCGGTCATGAGAGCCAGCTTCATCATAGTGCTTGATGGTTTTTGCGACTGCACTTGAAGAAACTTTCAAAGTTCTTGAAATTTTCCAGGTTGACTGACCTTCATGTCTTAAAGTAATGACGGACTGTTGTTTCTCTTGGCTTATTTGAGCTGTTCTTGCCATAATATGGACTTGGTCTTTTACCAAATAGGGCTATCTTCTGTATACCACCACTACCTTGTCACAACAGAACTGATTGGCTCAAACGCATTAAGAAGGAAAGAAATTCCACATATTAACTAGGCGCACCTGTTAATTTCATCTGCCACCCCTTCTAATGACACTATCCCCGATGCATCTCCCTCTTTTCCCCTGCCCCGCTAAAAAGGTTTTCCTTGGAGGCAGTTACTGAGTCCGAGGTACTAAAGGCGCTCCTGAAACTCATGGTAAGGTTGGGTCAGATGGGTCAGATGGTTTAGACCCTTTCCTCTTTAAGGTTGCTGCCCCTATCATCGCCAAGCCTATCGCCGACCTTTTTAAACTGTCTCTCCGTTCTGGGGAGGTTCCCATTGCTTGGAAGGCATCCACGATTAGTTCTTTATTTAAAGAGGGAGATCAAGCTGATCCTAACTGTTATAGGCCTATTTCTATTTTGCCCTGTTTATCAAAAGTGTTGGGAAAATCTTGTCAATAATCAACTGACTGGCTTTCTTGAGGTCTATAGTATTCTCTCTGGTATGAAATCTGGTTTCCACTCAAGTTATGGATGTGCCACTGCAACCTTATAGGTCCTCAATGATGTCACCTCTGCCCTTGATTCTAAGCAATGTTGTGCTGCTATTTTTATTGACTTGGCCAAAGCTTTTGATACAGTGGACCATTCCATTCTTGTGGGCCGGCTAAGGAGTATTGGTGTCTCTGAGGGGTCTTTGGTCTGGTTTGCTAACTACCTCTCTCAAAGTGTGCAGTGTATAAAGTCAAATCTGCTGTCTCAGCCACTGCCTGTCAACAAGGGAGTACCCCAAGGCTCAAACCTAGGCCCCACCCTCTTCTCAATCTCATCAATTTATATGCAGATGATAGTCTTATACTCATCTGGCCCCTCCCCGGATTTTGTGTTAAATGCTCTACAACAAAGCTTTCTTAGTGTCCAACAAGCTTTCTCTACCCTTAACCTTGTTCTGAACACCTCCAAAACAAAGGTCATGTGGTTTGGTAAGAACAATGCCCCTCTCCCCACAGGTGTGATTACTACCTCTGAGGGTTTAGAGCTTGAGCTAGTCACCTCATACAAGTACTTGGGAGTATGGCTAGACGACACACTGTTCTTCTCTCAGCACATATCAAAGCTGCAGGCTAACGTTAAATCTAGACTTGGTTTCCTCTATCGTAATCGCTCCTCTTTCACCCCAGCTGCCAAACTAACCCTGATTCAGATGACCATCCTACCCATACTAGATTACGGAGATATCATTTATAGATCGGCAGGTAAGGGTGTTCTCGAGTGGCTAGATGTTCTTTACCATTCGGCAATCAGATTTGCCACCAATGCTCCTTATAGGACACATCACTGCACTCTATACTCCTCTGTAAACTGGTAATCTCTGTATAACCGTCGCAAGACCCACGGGTTGACGTTTATTTATAAAACCCTCTAAGGCCTCACTACCCCCTATCTGAGATATCTACTGCAGCCCTCATCCTCCACATACAATACCCATTCTGCCAGTCACATTCTGTTAAAGGTCCCCAAAGCACACATCCCGGGTCGCTCCTCTTTTCAGTACGCTGCAGCTAGCGACTGGAACGAGCTGCAACAAAACACTCAAACTGGACAGTTTTATCGCAATCTCTCAATTCAAAGACTCAATCATGGACACTCTTACTGACAGTTGTGGCTGCTTTGCGTGATGTATTGTCATCTCTACCTTCTTGCCCTTTGTGCTGCTACCATGTTGTGTTGCTACCATGCTGTGTTGTCATGTGTTGCTGCCTTGCTTTAGGTAGTGTTGTTTTGTGTCTCTTTTCGTGATGTGTGTTTGGTCCTATATTTATATTTTATTTTTAATCCCAGCCCCCTGTCCCCGAAGGTGGTCTTTTGCCTTTTGGTAGGCCGTCATTGAAAATAAGAATTTGTTCTTAACTGACTTGCCTAGTTAAATAAAGGTTAAATAATTGAAATGCATTCCAGGTGACTACCTTATAAAGCTGGTTGAGAGAATGCTAAGGGAGTGCAAAGCTGTCATCAAGGCAAAGGGTGGCTACTTTGAAGAACCTCAACATGTTTTGGTTACTAAATGATTCCATGTGTTATTTTATAGTTTTGATGTCTTCACTATTATTCTACAATGTAGAGAATGGTCAAAATAAATTAAACCCCTTGAATGAGTAGGTGTGTCCAAACCTTTGACAGGTACTGTATATATATATATATATATATATTTGATGAAACATTTAAATTTGGCCTTACTGCTATCAACCCATAGAAATGAATAAAATTAAAGCTTCTTAAATGGATAAACAGAATTATATTAAGGAAGTATGTTCTGAAGTGTATGTCCTATATCTGCATTTTGCTCCGTTCATCTGTGACATTGACTCTCGGGGTTAATAAACACATTCATACACTCCTCTGACCTCCTCAATGAGCTTGCTGTTGGTCTTCTCTATGGAGTCCATCTTGGCCTGCAGGTCAGTGACGGAGCAGCTCAGGTGTCTATTCAGCTCCTCAATGTAGTGCTTCTGGTCCAATATGGCCGTCATCTTAGCATCGCTGACAGAGAGGAGAGAAGGAGAGGTTACAGGAGACAAAGAATAACAGAGAGAGGAGTTTATGTTGATGGTTTATCTTTGTATCACTGAGAAGAAAGAGGAGGAGTTTACGTTGATGGGTGCATGCCTATCAGACGAATACAACCTTACCATGAAATGCTTACTTACAAGCCCTAAACCAACAATGCAGTTCAATAAAGAGAGAAGAACATAATTACCAAATAAACGAAAGTAAAAAAGGATAAAAAAGTAGCACAAAATAACAATAAGCGGGCAATATACAGGGGTCAATGTGCAGGGGTACAGGTTAGTCTTACTTACTCCTTAGTGGTCTCAGTGGCCATAGAGTCCTTCAGGTACAAGGAGAAGTCTATGACTCCCACCTGAGAGTCCAGGTCCTCTCCTTTGATACAGAGGTTAGCGTCAATGACGTTTAGCCCCACCAGCATCCCTCCCATCACTGTCCCCTCCTCCTCAATCATAAACGCTCCTGGATCATAGAACTCCCTGTGGGCGGAAGGAGGGAGAGAGAGAGATTTAGTAAGTTCGATACAATAACTACTGTAAACGTGAATAGGACACAAAATGCTTACCGGTATTACATGTTAATTACACAGATTCAGTTGTAGCAACAGAGCCTTGCGTTGTACTCACCCCAGGAGGTCCTTCCGGTCCAGCAGGGCTTTCAGGTAGTCAGACAACTTCTTCTGCATCAGGGCCAGATGCAGCCAGGCCCGAGCCCGACCCAACCCAGTCTTTAGCCCTGGCAGATCTCTGGCACTTGTGGTAATATCAGTAGACTCAGGACACAGCTTCTGAACCAGCTCCAGAGGACCCCAGATAGACTTATTCTGATTGATGAATGACTTCTTCACTACAGAGAGATGAGGAGAATGTTTAGGTATTGTTCTTTAAAGGGCGAAAATGGGTATGTCTCCAAGTAACACACCTATTAGCTCTCCAGGTGGAGGGTTGGCCTGTCACCTCTGTTTTCGAGCAAGTCTCACCTTTCAGTCCATGTTTGAGGCAGTGCTCCAGAACCACAAAGAACTGCTGCAGAGGAGTGAAGTCAGAGTCCAGGGTTCTGCCCAGACTCAGAGAAGACTGGATCAAGATCTTAACACTCAGCTTCATCATAGTGAACAGGTTGGAGCGCTCCACAGCCATATGGTCCTTCACTGCTACAAATAGAGAGAGGGAGAGACAGAGAGACAAATTAAGAGAGAAAGACAGGAGAAAAAGAGGGGGAGAAAGAGAAAGGGAGAGAAAAAAATAATCAGTTTCTTGTTTAAAAGTATGTTTAAAAATAACACACTAAGAAATGACCACGGACAAATATAGACTGTTAGAATACAGTCGTCTATATTTATGATGTTGAATGACGCCGTTCTGATTTCCTCGCTAGGCAGGAGTCATGTGTTGTGTTGACAGCTGAGATACAGAAGAGGGAAGTCGCAGGTTCAGCACTTAACTACTTACTAAGTTTATATACTTCCACATTGGCGTGCAATACAATAACCTTGCTACGTACCTGGTAGGTTTTGGTTAGTGTTGGTGTCATTGTCGGTAGAGTTTTGTTTAGTCGGACTCGTCGGAGAGCTCGCGGCAGATCCCGACGATGTGGCGTTTCTCAAAGCTGCACCGTAGCTGACCCCACTGCTGATCGTCTCAGTCGCCTTCCGTGCCAGCGACAGGATCGGTGTTGACCAGTTGCTCTCGGTCGTCGGTTTGTCTTTTGAAGCATCTTCATCGCTACTAATGCCAACAGGGTGGCTGTCTGGAAGAACTTCCAAAACTTTGGGTTCCTCTTCTTTGGCGTCGCTTTCCTCTGCAACTGTGTTTGTTTTACCTACCCCGTCGGCCATTTTTCCATAATGGAACACGTGACTCCAGGCCAGAGCAGTCACCTATGATGCCTGCGAGAAGTCCAAAGTAATCGTCATGATTTTCAGTAAGTGTTTTTTATTCGTTTCGCATTGTTTGAATGTTTTCTTTCCATATGAATAGTCTAAATAATATTTTACGACTTTTTAAAGCGAAGCTAAGTATTTTATTTTATATATTATTATTATTATTATTATTATGTATTATTTATTTTATTGCAACTATAATATCAATATTACACATGAATACAGGGACAGTCGTGTGTATACAATGACTGGTTAGAGCGTTGGGCCAGTAACCGAAAGGTTGCTGTTTCGAATACCCGAGTCGACAAGGTGAAAAACCTGCCGATGTATCCTTGAGCAAGGCACTTAATCATAATTTCCTCCAGGGCCTTACCCTGTAGGTAAGCCCTCATTGTAAATAAGAATTCGTTCTTAACTGACTTGCCTAGTGAAATAAAGGTTTAGTACTACTGTCCCGTGTAGCTCAGATGGTAGAGCCTGGCGCTTGCAACGCCAGCGTTGTGGGTTCGATTCCCACAGGGGACCAGTACAAAAAAAAGTATGAACATGTATGTCCCTCTGAGCGTCTGCTAAATGACTAAAATAAAAATGTTTATGATGTTATAGATGTGTAGCATTTTCACGCCACTAGACGTCACTATTGATTTGTCCCCTGTCCTTCAGGTGTGTCTCCATTGCGTAGGTAGGCCTATGATGAAGCTGAGCTAAGGATACAGACCTAGAAGTGTATTCAGATCAGTGGCTTTTGGTTGACAACATATTATTATAGATTCAAACCCGTTTCAAACATGTTTAGCTGTTTTCCCGGTTATAGATTAAGTCTAGTCTTGACTAAGTAGATATTTCAATAGAACATTTCAATTGAACATGTTTTTAGTACAGGACCAGGCTTATTAAACTGTGCCTGGTAAACCGACCCTAAATGTCATACTTTGCATGCTTTTCCTATTAATTTAGTCACAGGTCTTTTAAAAAAAAAATTAGTCGTAAGTCCTTTATTCACATTCATTCAAATGATACAGAAAGAGGCACAATATGATCAGCAATATACCTATTACACCATGTTTATATGCTATACACCTTATTATAATGGTGTATACTTATAGAGTGGTTTAAACCAGATACATGGGTTATAAAGTAACAACAAACTAATGTAGGCTGAATGAAAATGTGTCTAATTTAGTTTACTGTTAGACATTTTAGTTAGAAAAATAACATAAAAGTGCATTGCTTCACATCATATTGTGCCTCTTTCAGTATCATGTTGTAATAGATATATTACAGTAGTCTACGTATAGGCGTGGTCGAGGCAGTCTATATAAATCGTGAAGCCTCTTGTCTGGCGCTCCTTTTACTCGTCCCCAAACTGCAAAGGCTGTGTTTGTGTGCGCCACTGCTACCCGAGACGCGCCCGGCATCTTGAAAGTCGCACTGAGAGCCGAAGGAATAGGCCAACCAGGAACGTTTGAAGAGAACAAATATTGAGTACGTGGACAAGAGAAAGAAAAACGAAATACAGTGATTTTGACAGAATTACGGTTGGTGGGGATTGAAGTTTGAAGACATGAGGATTCTACGAGTTGCCCTCCTGCTCGTCCATGCTTTTGGTAAGTGTCAAGTTACACTTTTATATATCTAGTCAGATGATATAATTCATTTTCTGTAGCGTATATACTTTAACATTGAATAAACTATTAGTGTTAATAGTTTCGCCTAGACTTGATTCCTCCTAATTGGTATTTTCCTATTCATTAGCGACAGGTCTTGGAGTTACACTTGTTGACTGTAAAGAGCTTCTCAAGCATGACCTTCTGAGCAAGTCTCATAAACTTTTAAAAGAAGAGTCAACGATTTTCATAAGGTGTAGGCCAGCCTATGCTATTCAAGAACGACGTGTGGGTCATCTTTCTATTTTAAAACATGCTTTATGTAACTGGATATACTTATTTTTAACTCATATTCTTGTACATTAGCTAACTGTCTGTCTATGCAACATTTTGTGTACCATAGCCAAGCAGGATTATAGTCTCCCCTGTACAAAATACTGTACATGCATGATGTTGTTGGGTGCCTCGCAGTTCTTGGAGCTGAAATGCAACTCCAGTTTTATATGCTCACTTGCACATCTATCAGTCCGGTGTTAATGCTAATCTGTAATTTATTTCGCCACTATGGCCTATTTATTGTCCTACCTTCCTAACCTTACTGCATGTTGCACTACATTTGCACTCTGTATATAGATTCTCTATTGTGTTATTGACTGTACGTTTGTTTATTCTCATGTGTAACTCTGTGTTGTTGTTTTTGTCGCACTGCTTTGCTTCGTCTTGACCAGGTCGCAGTTGTAAATGAGAACTTATTCTCAACTGGCCTACCTGGTCAAATAAAGGTGAAATAAAAAAATTAAATACAAAACTTGGAGGGGCCATTTGGCCTTATGCAGGGCTGTCAGTCTAGAGACATGTTTCAACTTGGCCACTCAAACCCCTCCGTTTTCTTGGCACCTGAATTAATTACTGTGTTGGAAAACAAAAGTGAGCAAAACTGCTTGAAAATATGTAATTTCAACCAGTTTTGCTATTGAAATTATGCGTTTTCAACCAGTGTTGCTCACTGGGTTAACTCCTCACAGTGTCAGTCAGAATCTAGTCTACATCTCTAAACCACAGACTGTTGAATGGTGTAGCATAAACAATGATCAAATGTTAATCTTGCATTTTTTGTTGTGCTTTCCAGTGGTGTCGAGGTTGGTGAGCGGAGCTGTGGTGGACCGGTATGAGAGTGAGAGGCCGCAGCACACGGCAGTTATCAACCTGTTGGATGTCCTGGAGGGAGGGATGGAGGAGAGTAACCACGGCGTGGAGGGTCCAGTGTTGGAGGATGATGGAAGTGAGGAAGAGGATGAGGATTACTATGATTACTACCATGAAGATGAAGAAGATGCCTCAGGGGACTATGAAGTGAAATTACCTCGAGGTATTTAATAACTCACTTTGATTTATGTTTATTTATTGCTCTGTTGTAAATCATCGTCCTATTGTTTATATGTTCTGGAATCCTCACTGACACACTTATTAGGATAACCTTTATAAACATGCGTTTATTACACTATTATTAATTTGTTTATCTGGCAGGTTGTCAGTCAGTTCCATTTTAACACCTGTTCCTATGTAATCTCTAGTTAAATTGACTGCATGGACCAGGTAGCCTAGAGGTTAAAGCGTTGGGTCAGTAACCCTAATTTGCGCCAGGGGCACTGTACTACTATGGCAGACCCTGTAAAACAACACATTTCACTGCACCTATCTGGTGTATGTGACAGTAAAACGTGTATTCTATGAGATGTGTTGGCTAGATCGGTGGATTCAGTTGATTAACATTTCTCGTCTGTGTTCTTTTCTTTTTTAGTTGCATTGTCGACTAAACCCAAAGACCCATCGGCCATCTTGGATTCTGAGAGGCGTGAGGGGAAGAGGAGGAGAGTAAAGGGGAGGAAGAACGGAAAGGGAAAGAAGAGGAACCCTTGTCTGAAGAAGTATAAGGACCTCTGTATCCATGGCAGCTGTCACTACCTGAAGGACCTTAAAGTTCCATCATGCATGTAAGAAACACCTCTCTGTCTCTGTCTCTCTCAATCGCTCCCTCTTGCTCTCCCTCCCTCTCTCTTTCTCTAACTCGCTCTGTTTCTCTCTATCTCCATTTCTATCTATCCAGAAGAACAATGTGCCTGTTGTACTGTATGTTGCATGAATCACATCTCACCCCTCTCCCTCTCTCTCTCCTTGTGCAGATGTCGTCCCAGTTACTCTGGGGAGCGGTGTCACCTGTTCACGCTGGCATCAGAGGGGAGGGACGTGGGAGGCTACAGCAGGACGACAGCTCTGGCTGTGGTGGCAGTGGTGTTGTCCTCTCTCTGTCTCACCATCATAGGCCTGCTGCTGGTGCTCAGGTCAGTACTACAGCCTTAACACACACACACACACACACACACACACACACACACACACACACACACACACACACACACACACACACACACACACACACACACACACACACACACACACACACACACACACACACACACAGCTGTATGACACAGGAGGTGTATTGAATGGAGCAGCTGTATAACACAGGAGATGTATAGAACGGATCAGCTGTATAACACAGGATGTGTATTGAATGGAGTAGCTGTATAACACAGGGGATGTATAGAACGGAGCAGCTGTATAACACAGGGGGTGTATAGAACGGAGCAGCTGTATAACACAGGGGCTGTATAGAACGGAGCAGCTGTATAACACAGGGGGTGTATAGAACGGATCAGCTGTATAACACAGGGGATAATAGAACGGAGCAGCTGTATAACACAGGAGTGTATAGAACCCGAGCAGCTGTATAACACAGGGTAGGTATTGTACAGAGCAGCTGTATAACACAGGGGATGTATAGACCCGAGCAGCTGTATAACACAGGGGGTGTATAGAACCCGAGCAGCTGTATAACACAGGGGGTGTATAGAACCCGAGCTGCTGTATAACACAGGGGGTGTATAGAACCTGAACAGCTGTATAACACAGGGGTGTGTATAGAACAGAGCAGCTGTATAACACAGGGGGTGTATAGAACCAGAGCAGCTGTATAACACATTGCATTATGCAGCAGCTGATGATTGACAATGTCTGTATTGGCACTGTATTGTGGAAATGGGCCAACAGGAAATGAATGGTACACAACCTGATTGATTGTAGGGGAAAGGGAAATTAAGCTATAACAAACATATGACAGGATGGTTCAACATTGTCATAGTTTAGCAATATTTTTCTCACCTCACAACAATTATGGCAACCGCAGGTGTTGTTCTTGTTGTTCCAAAACAGTTCCAGGATCCACAGGTCTTAACCCTGTTATTGTTTTTCTACAGGTTTCACAAGCGAGGAGCGTACGACGTAGAGAATGAGGAGAAGGTGAAACTGGGGTCAGCGCCCAACCACTGAAGAGCTGGAGAGAAAGGTGAGTTACCAGGTAAACCCAAACTGAAATGTTAGTTCCCCTCCTAAATTGATAGGAGTCAGACAGAAATTAAAACGTCATCAAACATTACTATTCATTACAGTATGATTGTGAAGCAGTGGCTGGATTTAGATTGATGAAAGATTAGTCTGGGTTTTGTTTTCACACTTTGGAGTGTTGAAGTTCTGAGTGTTGACGGTCTGAGTGTTGAAAATCTGAGTGTTGAAGGTCTGAGTGTTGAAAAAGAGCTCATTGTTTCTCCCTCTTTTATTTCAGGACAGGATACGGAAATTCTACCTCAAAATAGAAAAGAAGAAGTAAAAAAACAAAACAAGAGAGAAGCCAGAGAGACTTGGAAGGTATAGAGAGAAGCCAGAGAGACTTGGAAGGTATGGCAGAGAGAAGCCAGAGAGACTTGGAAGGTATGGCAGAGAGAAGCCAGAGAGACTTGGAAGGTATGGCAGAGAGAAGCCAGAGAGACTTGGAAGGTATGGCAGAGAGAAGCCAGAGAGACTTGGAAGGTATGGCAGAGAGAATCCAGAGAGACTTGGAAGGTATGGCAGAGAGAAGCCAGAGAGACTTGGAAGGTATGGCAGAGAGAAGCCAGAGAGACTTGGAAGGTATGGGAGAGAGAAGCCAGAGAGACTTGGAAGGTATGGAAGAGAGGGGAACTGGATGGGCGTGACCTGGACACATAGCCCCACCCCTTCTCATTGACGGACAAATGTGATTAGGTAGCTCAGGGTTCTGTGGCAGGCCCTGCAACCTATCAGGAGAGAGCCTGCCTAAAACTGGATCTCTGATTGGCTTGGAGAAAAGACTGGCGTGGTGATGAGGAAATGGAAGCTGAGAGGAAGAGGAGGAACATTTCTGGGTCCGTATCCACAAAGCGTCTCAGAGAAAGAGAGCTGATCTAGGATCAGCTTTGCTTGTAGATCATAATGAATAAGATTATATGGACAGACCCTATATCAGCACTCCTTCCCAGAGATGCTTTGTGGAAACCTCCAAGGACTCAGTGATGCTTCTTGTTAAAAAGACTACCACGACTTTCAGACTAAAAGGACACCATATTCTCTTCATCTTCCAGAAACAGAGAGAACCCTGGTCTTTCTTCAAAAGGAGGGTTGTTTTTACCAATCAGCATTTGTATTTTCCTATTTTCCTTCGTTCGTTGTTGTTTTCTAGCGTACTGTAAAACTTTTATTTATATCATATACTTTTAATTTATTTATTTATGTGTTGTTGCTGTATTTATGCAGATTTGTAACTGTTTCTACCACCAAAGATGCACTGCCAGTAGGTCATCATTGTGTTTTTATATTTAAATGTTAAATCATATTTATTGATGAAAATTAGGATAAAAGGAATTAAACATGTACAGTACTTTTGGAGAAATAGACATTTCAAAGTAAGAGTCCTCTTTAGTCTCATAGGGATACCTGATTGCTGTCTTTAATATCAGCGCTCTGGTTCCAGGCTGCTGAGAACACACACCACTGTGGTTGATTGGTTGACTTATTGATTGACTTTTTGATTGATTGATTAAACAGCGCTGTGGTGTATTCCACCAATGTACCACTGACAGGTCTATCTGCGTGTACCATTATGACGTGGTTGCATTGGTCTTCTGTGTTTGATTCAGTGAAGAAGAAATGCAAAACATCCAGACATAGAAGTGAATTTAATAGAATCTACTCTAGAATCCCAAAATATAGAATATAGGAAATATTCTAGAATGTTTAAAATCTAGAATCCAGTTTAGATTTTTCTGTATTACAATCAGGATGTGGAATAGATACAATGTGCCTTGTCCAGTCCAGACGTTGTAGTGAGTGTTGAATGGTAGAAACATTCACACAAATGCTGGAGTTTTTTATTGTCTTTGAGAAACGAGTTGGACACAAATCTCCAAAAATGTTATCTCCAATTTCAGTTATTTATTTATGTTTCCATGCCAGTTACTTATCTTGTTGTCTTGTCTTAGCATTGTGGGTGTGGTTAGGGATATACTCAGTGATTTACTGTACTGTAATACCCACTGAGATCCATGCTAAGATCATGATGAAATGTGAATTAAAGTGTTTTTTAAAAAACAATAACCTTCCTCAAGAAAAACATCCTGGAAACAACCTGCAGTTTTGAAGTGATTTATAGTCAAAAAGTTTTTTTTTGTTTTTTTTCTCAGAAAATAAAGTATTTTTTCTCAGAATTCAAAACGTAATTGTATTTATTATGCTTTGTCTGTGTCACTAAGGCTGTGTTTACACAGGCAGTCCAATTCTGAATTTTTTTCCACTAATTGGTCCTTTCACCAATCAGATCAGATATTTTGCCAATAATTGGTCAAAAGATCAGAATTGGGCTGCCTGTGTAAACACAGCCTATAGCTCATATCCATAGCAGCTGCTATCTATACACTGATGAGTGATTTAAACTCAGTTTAGGGTTAGTTGTTTTGGATTGGAAGAAGGTAATCTTATTCAAGATCTGAAGTCGTTAAGATACTTTTTTTTTTTTTTACCTCAAGCCACTCCTTTCTGTATTAAAATATATATATATATTTATTTTTTTATTTTATTTAACCTTTATTTAACTAGGCAAGTCAGTTAAGAACAAATTCTTATAGATTAATAACATTTATATACTAATGCCCTCGGCTTTACCTTGATAGTTAAGGTCACCATTACTATAGCTATCTGGTTAACTTCCTGTGTGAGTGTGTCAGTATGGCCTCATATTGTAGTGATATTTAAAAAGAGAGACAGGTCAGGGACGATAACACTACTGTGTCCTTTTGGCCTTTCAGTCACTGGCTGTAATTATAGAAAGGATAATATTTGTCCCCGTCCGCTGTCCACCCCCGTTCCCCTCCGCCGCCCCCCTCCCTTTCACCCCTCCTCTCCTCCCTCCTTCCCACCACGCTTCAGCTAGTCCTTTCAACCAGAGCACCTGTATCCTGGCCAAGGGTCACTTTCAGGATGTGAAGCCAGCTCTTGCAAGTGTTCTGAAGAGTTCCCTCTTAAGTAATTTCTAAGTAACTTAAGTTTATTTTGAACTTCTAAAAAACATTTTCTCTTCCCATAAATCATCTCCACATGTGTTCACGCCAATGACAGAAGAGCTGGCAAAATCACAAGGAGACCTGGCTACCCAGCTAGAAGGCTACTCAGCTACAAGGCTACTTAGCTACAAGGCTACTTAGCTACAAAGCTACCCAACTAGAAGGCTACTCTGCTATAAGGCTACCCAGCTATAAGGCTACCCAGCTAGAAGGCTACCCAGCTAGAAGGCTACAAGGCTACCCAGCTAGAAGGCTAGATAGATAGATAGATAGATAGATAGATAGATAGATAGATAGATAGATAGGTACTTTATTGATCCCCCGGGGGGGAAATTTCATTATCAAGCAGCTACAACAAAACACAGGGCAGGTGCAAAATGCCACAACGAAAGTACACAAAAGACAGATACACGGTACATGATACATAGAGCGGCAGTATGAGAAAGTATAGAAATACAGGATATCTGGAGTGCAAAAAAAAGCTATAAAAGGACATTGCATAGTATGAGTGGTTGGCTGAATATGTACACTATACATTGGTGGATGTTGGATGGTTAACTATACTATACAGGTTGATGGCAGAGAAATACTTCAGTAGCTAATGCGTATGATATGAGCGAGGGTAATAATAGTTTACTTAATAGACAGACTGGGTAAATGAACAGGTAAGTGAAAATTTTGCATGGTTAAATTAGCTGTACAGTTAGGTATACAGTTATATTTACAGATAAGTGAATACTTGCATGTTTACACAAACTGTACAGGTAAATGACAGGAAGAGATACTTTAATAGCTAAATGTGTGTATGATATCATTGGGGTAATAATAGTAATTCCCTTAAAATACAGTCCTTAGTGCGCAGGGTTTAATTACAGACAACTGCACTTATTGCACATTTGATATACTAAAAGCAACTACAACTACAAGGCTACCCAGCTACATGGCTACAAGGCTACCCAGCTACAGTAATCTAATATATCCACAGCTGTTCTCCTTCGATCTACAGTAATCTCATATATTCACCACAGGAGGTTGGTGGCACCTTAATTGCGGAGGATGGGCTTGTGGTAATGGCTGAAGTGTAATCAGTGGAATGGTTTCAAATGCATCAAACACATGTTATACCATTGGCTCCGTTCCAGCCATTATTATGAGCTGTTCACCCTGCAGCAGCCTCCACTGATATCCACTCCTTCGATCTACAGTAATCGAGTATATCCACAGCTGTTCTCCTTTGATCTACAGTAATCGAGTATATCCACAGCTGTTCTCCTTTGATCTACAGTAATCGAGTATATCCACAGCTGTTCTCCTTTGATCTACATTAATCTAGTATATCCACAGCTGTTCTCCTTTGATCTACATTAATCTAGTATATCCACAACTGTTCTCCTTTGATCTACAGTAATCGAGTATATCCACAGCTGTTCTCCTTTGATCTACATTAATCTAGTATATCCACAGCTGTTCTCCTTTGATCTACATTAATATAGTATATCCACAGATGTTCTCCTTTGATCTACAGTAATCTAGTGTCACGGTTGGGTGTGTAGATAGACCAAGGCGCTGCGCAATGATAGTTCGACATCTTTATTTACTGATAAATATACTTGATGAAGAACTATACAAAACAATAAAGAATATATCACAAACGTGAACACACTTACTCACAAGACAGACATTCAGGACAATGAACCACACCTAGGTGTGGAACATACAAACATAAGTAGGATCCCTAATTAGAGACAATGCATAGCAGCTGCCTCTAATTAGGAATCCAACACAAAACACCACATAGAAATAGAACACCTAGAACTGTCAGACTCTGACCAAGGCCACATAGAGAAGCAATAGGCTTCTCTATGGCCAGAGCCTGACATCTAGCATATCCACAGATGTTCTCCTTAGATCTACTGTAATCTAGTATATCCACAGCTGTTCTTCTTCGATCTACAGTAATCTAGTATATCCACAGCTGTTCTTCGATCTACAGTAATGTAGTTTATCCACAGCGGTTCTCCTTCGATTTACAGTAATCTAGTATATCCACAGCTGTTCTCCTTTGATCTACAGTAATCTAGTATATCCACAGCTGTTCACCTTTGATCTACATTAATCTAGTATATCCACAGCTGTTCTCCTTTGATCTACAGTAATCTAGTATATCCACAGATGTTCTCCTTAGTTCTACAGTAATCTAGTATATCCACAGCTGTTCTTCTTCGATCTACAGTAATCTAGAATATCCACAGCTGTTCTCCTTCGATCTACAGTAATCTAGCTGTTCTTCTTCGATCTACAGTAATCTAGTATGTCCACAGCTGTTCTTCGATCTACAGTAATCTAGTATATCCACAGCTGTTCTTCTTCGATCTACAGTAATCTAGAATATCCACAGCTGTTCTCCTTCGATCTACAGTAATCTAGTATATCCACAGCTGTTCTTCGATCTACAGTAATCTAGTATATCCACAGCTGTTCTTCTTCGATCTACAGTAATCTAGAATATCCACAGCTGTTCTCCTTCGATCTACAGTAATCTAGTATGTCCACAGCTGTTCTTCTTCAATCTACAGCAATCTAGGATATCCACAGCTGTTCTTCTTCGATCTACAGTAATCTAATATATCCACAGCTGTTCTCCTTCGATCTACAGTAATCTAGTATGTCCACAGCAGTAATTTGAAGATACGTAGTTATGATGACAGGACAGACATTACTAAGTGGCTGGTTACAGTGGGTGGGGTGGAAGGTGGGAGGACGTTAACCTGCTGCACTCTAGCCAGGAACAGGAACAGGAAGCCTTTGGAGGAGCAGATGTAGTTGGGACACCTGATCTGAGCCCACACCGCATCATTCCACTACACCACCACAGCATTAGTCACACAGCCAACAGATGGCACGCTCAGAGACGCTGCCTACTACTGTAACATATGAGCAACTCTACTACCCCTCCTGAATACGCACGCACGCACACACACACACACACACACACACACACACACACACACACACACACACACACACACACTATACTATAACACTTAGTCCATCCACCACTGAGCACTCCTGAATACCAACACCCCGCAGAGCTCATGTAGAGCTCAGACCAGCCCTTGCAGTAAATACCCTGTGGCTATACAACAATGCTGTGGTGCTGTGTAACATAACATCGCCTGGCTTAATGGTCTGGTTTAGTCTATGGACTCAGCAGGACTCATAGACAGACTCAACCAACTGTTACTCAGACAGTGAAATCACCTCCTGTCCGGATGCTGTTTCTGCTGCTGGTGGTGTGGGTATGTGTACGTGTATGTGTATGTGTGTGTGTGTGTGTGTGTGTGTGTGGGTGACCTGCTTCCCTCAGTCATGGGCCTGGCTGTTTGATGAGGGGTCTTTGTTGGTTTAGGGACCCCTCTGGAATGCAGTGAGGGTGAGAGGGTAGGAGACATGAGAGTGTTGTTCAATGGTTAAATGGGTCTCCTGACAGACTCAAAAGTCAAATAGACTTCCTGTTTTGGTGAATTTAAATGTTAGTACACTTCACACAGTAAAATGTCCAATGATTCCGATTTTCTTTTTCTTCAGATTCTTTTGACAGAGATTCTTGGTGACGGGGAAGGAGAACTGGTTGAAGCCAGAAATCCAGCTGCAACACGCAGGGTGTGTCTCAAGAGTGTTCTGCTTAAACCATATGTTGAGCAATAGGGAGAGTGCTGTGCTCCGTTTGGAATCGATGCAGCCCTGGAAACTGGAACAACCACTTCTAAGATGGACGCAATGCCATACATCTGAGGCTGTAACATCTGCTATCATTCTCAAACTGAAAATGGCTTTGACAGATTTTTGTCAAGCTATTGCTGAGTAGTGCAGGGATTACACAGTGTGTGTGTGTGTGTGTGTGTGTGTCTGTGTGTGTTTTCATAAGCCTGTCCTCACAGAAATAGTTGAGTGTAGTCATGGTCACATAGCTAGCTGCTATTCCAGGGACTGACAGACAGACAGGCAGGCAGGACAGACACACGCTCCCAGAGAGAGACAGAACTACAGAGATTCTTCTACGGCTTCTCAGAACACTGATGAGTGAATGTCATGACATAATGCGTAGGTTGTCTTGTCCTGGAATCAACTACTCATATTCATCCACACCAGTTGAATCAGGTGTGTTAGTATGGTGACACACAAACAGGCTACAGCAGCTAATGTTCCCACAACGTTCCTTGTTTACGAGGGTTCTGAAATGGTTTCTCTCTGATAGATTCCAGGAGAACCTAGCCACATTTCGAGGTGACATTCCTGTATCCTAACAACGCCTCTCTGCCATGCCAGCACATGATATTCCATGCTTCTCTGTGTACCATTAGAAGCGACTGATCAATTTCAATGGTCAGGGATTTTCCTCTCTATTGAAATAACAGTAAACTGATAAGGTGTGTGATAGTGTGCCTGGCCCTGTGGTGCACATTCCAATACTCCCAGTCCTATGTCATCTTGGTCAGTCTTAGCCACAGTCACAGTCCTGTTGAAATTACTAAGTTACCAAACAAGCAAGTGTGGTTGTTTAATCGGGTTCAGGCAATTATTGTGTGTGTGTTTGTATGTTTCAAGTTTCAAGTTGGGTGAGCTAGCGATTAAAAGTGTTGGGTCAGTAACCGAAAGGTCGCTGGTTAGAATCCCCGAGCCGACTAAGTGACACAATCTGGCGATGTGCCCTGTAAGTCGCTCTGTATAAGAGCGTCTGCTAAAATGTTCAAATATACGTTTCAAGCTTAAAAGTTTATTCAATGTGCAGGGGTACTGGAGTGGTTGTGTATAGAGGTCAGTACCAGTACCTTATTCAATGTGAGGGGTACTGGAGTGGTTGTGTATAGAGGTCAGTACCAGTACCTTATTCAATGTGAGGGGTACTGGAGTGGTTGTATATACAGGTCAGTACCAGTAACTTATTCAATGTGAGGGGTACTGGAGTGGTTGTATATACAGGTCAGTGTCAAATCAAATCAAAGTTTATTTGTCACATGCGCCGAATACAACAGTTGTAGATCTTATAGTGAAATGTAATTTACAAGCCCTAAACAACAATGCAGTTTAAGTAGAAAAAACAATAGATAAGTAAAGAAATAAAAAACAATAAAATGACAGTAGAAATATATATATAAGCAGGTGGTGTATACAGGTGGTATATACAGGTGGTGTATACAGGTGGTGTATACAGGTGGTGTATACAGGTGGTGTATACAGGTGGTGTATACAGGTGTATACAGGTGGTGTATACAGGTGTATACAGGTGGTGTATACAGGTGGTGTATACAGGTGGTATATACAGGTGGTATATACAGGTGGTGTATACAGGTGGTGTATACAGGTGGTATATACAGGTGGTATATACAGGTGGTGTATACAGGTGGTGTATACAGGTGTATACAGGTGTATACAGGTGGTGTATACAGGTGTATACAGGTGGTGTATACAGGTGGTGTATACAGGTGGTGTATACAGGTGTATACAGGTGTTGTATACAGGTAGTGTATACAGGTGGTGTATACAGGTGGTGTATACAGGTGGTATATACAGGTGGTATATACAGGTGGTATATTCAGGTGGTACCGGTACAGAGTCAATGTGCAGGGGCACCAGTTAGTCGGGCTGATTTAGGTCATATGTACATGTAGGTATAGTTAAAGTGACTATGCATAGATGGTAAACAGTGAGTAGCAGCTGCGTAAAAGAGAGGGACACAATGTAAATAGTCCGGGTACCTTATTCAATGTGCAGGGGTACTGGAGTGGTTGTTTATACAGGTCAGTGTTAGTACCTTATTCAATGTGAGGGCTACTGGAGTGGTTGTTTATACAGGTCAGTGTTAGTACCTTATTCAATGTGAGGGGTACTGGAGTGGTTGTTTATACAGGTCAGTGTTAGTACCTTATTCAATGTGAGGGGTACTGGAGTGGTTGTTTATACAGGTCAGTGTTAGTACCTTAATCAATGTGAGGGGTACTGGAGTGGTTGTTTATACAGGTCAGTGTTAATACCTTATTCAATGTGCAGGGGTACTGGAGTGGTTGAGGTGGGTTTATGCATAAAAAGTGACTGGTAGAAGGATATATACACTACCGTTCAAAAGTTTGGGGTCACTTAGAAATGTCCTTGTTTCTGAAAGAAAAGCAAATGTTTTGTCCATTAAAATAACATCAAATTGATCAGAAATACAGTGTAGACATTGTTAATGTTGTAAATGACTATTGTAGCTGGAAATGGCCGATTTTTTATGGAATATCTACAAAGGTGTACATAGGCCCATTATCAGCAACCATCACTCCTGTGTTCCAATGGCACGTTGTGTTAGCTAATCCAAGTTTATTATTTTAAAAGGCTAATTGATCATTAGAAAACCCTTTTGCAATTATGTTAGCACAGCTGAAAACTGTTGTGCTGATTAAATAAGCAATAAAACTGGCCTTCTTTAGACTAGTTGAGTATCTGGAACATCAACATTTGTGGTTTCGATTACAGGCTCAAAATGGCCAGAAACTAATAACTTTCTTCTGAAACGTGTCAGTCTATTCTTGTTCTGAGAAATGAAGGCTATTCCATGCGAGAAATTGCCAAGAAACTGAAGATCTCGTACAACGCTGTGTACTACTCCTTTCACAGAACAGTGCAAACTGGCTCTAACCAGAATAGAAAGAGGAGTGGGAGGCCCCGGTGCACAACTGAGCAAGAGGACAAGTATATTAGTGTGTCTAGTTTGAGAAACAGACGCCTCACAAGTCCTCAACTGGCAGCTTCATTAAATAATACCCCGCAAAACACCAGTCTCAACGTCAACAGTGAAGAGGCGACTCCAGGAGGCTGGCCTTCTAGGCAGAGTTGAAAAGAAAAAGCCACATCTCAGACTGGACAATAAAAATAAAAGATTAAGATGGGCAAAAGAATACAGACACCGGACAGAAGGCCAGCATCCCGGAGTCGCCTCTACTTGTCCTCTTGCTCAGTTGTGCACCGGGGCCTCCCACTCCTCTTTCTATTCTGGTTGCTGATAATGGGCATCTGTACGCCTATGTAGATATTCCATTAAAAATCAGCTGCTTCCAGCTACAATAGTCATTTACAATTAGCAATGTCTACACTGTATTTCTGATCAATTTTATGTTATTTTAATGGACAAAAAAATTGCTTTTCTTTCAAAAACAAGAACATTTCTAAGTGACCCCAAATTTCTGAATGGTAGTGTATAGTTGTTATTTTCTAGAAACCGAGCTACAGTCCACTTATCTAGCTAAGGTGGTGAACTCAGACTGATGCTGGGAGTTAGGTTTTAATTGTATTTTATTTAACCTTTTTTTAACTAGGCAAGTCAGTTAAGAACAAATTCTTATTTACAATGACGGCCTACCCCGGGCAAACCTGGACAACGCTGGGCCAATTGTGCACCTCCCTGTGGGACTCCCAATCACGGCCGGATTTGATACAGCCTGGATCAGGTAACAATATGTAACTTTCCTTCAGCACTTTCAATCTAGCTAGATAATGGCATTTTTATCAACTTTATCAATCAGATGTATAGCTTAGCAAATATAGCTATTTATTTTCCCCTGTAGCCTAAAGCTGCCTGATACAACTTGCCAGTTGCTATAAGTCAGAAGCCAGCTAGCAAGTTTATGCCTTTTACCAACCCACTACCTCTGTCACATCAACTACTCCTTCCCGTGTCTGCCAATGTAGGACATACAGTACCAGTCACACACACACACACACACACACACACACACACACACACACACACACACACACACACACACACACACACACACACACACACACACACACACACACACACACACACACACACACACACACACACACACACACACTCATACTCTAGCCATTATCTGGCAGCATCCCCACTCACACCAGTTTGTGTTTGGCTACGCCGACCCTTTAGCTGAGGTGTTTCAGGCGTCATGTCTGTGTTGTTACTGCTACGAGAACTAACTATTTGATCTGGGGCAACGATCGGCTCAAACATGAACGGCTTCAGTAGGTTTACTGGCTCTCTAACTAACACTATTTAATTCTCTGTAATAATCTAATTCCCAGACTAGGAGCTACTCGGCAAATTCAGCCATTTTTGGGAGTTCCAAAATCCTCTCTCCTGCCAGTGATGCAACAATGCCAATATGGTGATTTACAGTTACAGTTAGCTGGCGTTCTAAATCCTAGTGCTTCCATTCCCCTTTAACCAACAATGCCAATATGGTGATTTACAGTTACAGTTAGCTGGCATTCTAAATCATAGTATTAACCAGCATGGCTACCACAGCATTCTGCAGCAATACGCCATCCCATCTGGTTTGCGCTTAGTGGGTTCATTTGTTTTTCTACAAGACAATGACCCAACACACCTCCAGGCTGTGTAACAGCTATTTGACCAAGAAGGAGAGTGATGGAGTGCTGCATCAGATGACCTGGCCTCCACAATCACCTGACCTCAACCCCAATTGAGATGGTTTGGGATGAGTTGGACCGCAGAGTGAAGGAAAAGCAACATGTTCTCAGAATAAGTGGGAACTCCTTCAAGATGGTTGGAAAAGCATTCCAGGTGAAGCTGGTTGACAGAATGCCAAGAGTGTGCAAAGCTGTCATCAAGGCAAAGGGTGGCTACTTTGAAGAATCTAAAATAGAAAATATATTTTGATTTGTTGAACACTTGTTTGGTTACTACATGATTCCATATGTGTTATTTCATAGTATAGATGTCTTCACTCTTATTCTACAATGTAGAAAATAGTCAAAATAAAGAAAAACCCTTGAATGAGTAGGTGTGTCCAAACCTTTGACTGGTACTGTATAAAAGAGACAATTACATTCAAGGAGATCATTTAAATTGTATTCTATGACGTCAGGCCGAGGTGTAATAGCTACGTGTTTGTAGAACCGGTGTCTTCACCAGATGTTGTTCGCAGTCAGCTCCAGTCTTCACCAGATGTTGTCCAAGTCAGCTCCAGTCTTCACCAGATGTTGTCCAAGTCAGCTCCACTCTTCACCAGATGTTGTCCCCATTCAGCTCCAGTCTTCACTAGATGTTGTCCAAGTCAGCTCCAGTCTTCACCAGATGGTGTACAAGTCAGCTCCAGTCTTCACCAGATGTTGTCCAAGTCAGCTCCAGTCTTCACCAGATGTTGTCCAAGTCAGCTCCAGTCTTCACAAGATGTTGTCCCCATTCAGCTTCAGTCTTCACCAGATGTTGTCCCCATTCAGCTCCAGTCTTCACCAGATGTTGTCCCCATTCAGCTCCAGGCTTCACCAGATGTTGTCCCCATTCAGCTCCAGTCTTCACCAGATGTTGTCCCCATTCAGCTCCAGTCTTCACCAGATGTTGTCCCCATTCAGCTCCAGTCTTCACCAGATGTTGTCCCCAGTCAGCTCCAGAGTCTTCACCTGAACCAACGTCACAGGCTAAATCCCAGGCTGCGCTTGAGGGGGCGTGGCTTGCTAGCGCATGTGCTTTATTTTCTGAATTGCCATCTACAAGAGGTGTATCTTCTGTTTACATTGTCAAATCGAACTTGCAACATGGCCATTAAGTTCTGTCAGATCAACATGATTCCCCTCTTGAAGCTGTCATTGAGGAAGAGGTTTAAATAGTTTAGACAGGGATCAACTATGGCTGAGCAGTGTCACAGATTTGATAAAGAATGTATTTAATTAATATTTTATAGATACTAAATGCAATGACAAAAATACTAATACTGACAGGATACTAATATGCAGTCCTGAGTGAATGACTACGTAAGTTCAGTCCAAGAATTGCTTACAATATTGCACGTGATATGATATAACAACTGTACACGAATATGTATATACAGTCCTGAATGAACGAGTGCTGAATGAATAAGTCCTGAGTGAATGAGTGATTACAGAGAGTTACTCACGGATGGATGGATGCCTAATTGTTAAACTAGGCCCTAACACCCCAACAGTTCCAGGTCTATGTTGCCGACTGCACGGCACCCCGGTGAGGCATTAAATAGTCTAGGACCTCCTGTAGCGCTCTCTGGCACACTGTAGTGGGATCAATCTGTGACTGAAGGTGCTCCTCTGCGTCATAACCATGGCATGCAGAGGGTGGGTGACGTTGTCCATGATGGCCAGCAGTTTGGCCAGGATCCTTCTCTCCGCCACCTCCTCTAGAGTGTCAAGGTTAATCCCCAGAACAGAGCTAGTCTTCCTGATCAGCTTATTAACCCGAGCCAGCACACCACTGCAAAAAAGATGGCACTGATAGAAAGTATGCGGTAGTTTACTGCACACGTTGAAGGACCTGAGCCTCCTCAGAAAGTAGAGTCGGCTCTGGACCTTTTTGTACAGGGCCCCGGTGTTAGTGAGTTAGTAGATAGGGTGAGTTAGTAGATAGGGAAAATACAGGTGTTGATAAGGTGAGTTAGTAGATAGGGAAAATACAGGTGTTGATAAGGTGAGTTAGTAGATAGGGAAAACACAGGTGTTGATAAGGTGAGTTAGTAGATAGGGAAAATACAGGTGTTGATAAGGTGAGTTAGTAGACAGGGAAAATACAGGTGTTGATAAGGTGAGTTAGTAGATAGGGAAAATACAGGTGTTGATAAGGTGAGTTAGTAGATAGGGAAAATACAGGTGTTGATAAGGTGAGTTAGTAGATAGGGAAAATACAGGTGTTGATAAGGTGAGTTAGTAGGCAGGGAAAGTACAGGCGGTGCTGCTGGAATAGTTTTAACAGTTGTACTTTCCTGACTGTTGACTGAAAAATTGCTGTTTTCCACCATTATTTCTGTTCACACCTGGCTGACAAGACAACCTGTCCTCCAGATGGAAGCCTTCTCCATGACATCACATCCTCTCAGCCTCTTACATCACGTCCTGTGGTCACTGTTTACCGAATCCTCCTCATTCAACCACCCACAAATAAAACACACACTTCACGGTCTGTATCTGTCGATTTGGGACATAAAAACATAGTTTGTACGGAAACCATGACGATTACTCGTTACCACGATGATGACGGGTTACCACAGGACCACACTAAAAACTACCAGCCCACATCCACAACATCAGCCCACTGATCACGTATGAAAACGTGCCACATGCCCACCAAATGGTTTTTCCCTCTGAGATATTTCAAACATGGTCTCTGCATCAACATCAAATGGTTTTCACAGTATTTTTTTCCTGTGAGATTTAGTTTAATTACTGCTGTTGTAATATCAACAGCAAATGGTTTTAGACTTTTTCCTCTCTCAGATTTAAGCTTAGGCCTTTCTAAACAACAGTTGAGGGTTGAATCTGGAAGTATTTATTTTGGGGTTATATTTAGCGTATGACTGCTTGTCTGGATCATGCCAACCATGCTAACTAGCCAGGGTAGGGTTATATATACAGAGGGCAGGGCATCCATCATCCATCATCACAGTGAAAGCCCAACAGACATTGTGTGTGTGTGTGTGTGTGTGTGTGTGTGAGTGTGTGTGTGTGCGTGCGGGTGTGGGTGTGTGAGCGTACGTGCGTGCGCGCGTGTGATTGAGTGTGTGTGTGCAGACAGGCAGGCCAGGGAAAGTGTGATCCATCAGTCAACAGGGTCATATCCCATGGCTATTTAAACAGTTCACTGCTCCACCACAACACAGGGCAAGGCTCTTAGTGTGTGTATCACTTCAGTCTCACTTCAGAATCCGAAGTTTTGTCCATATAACATTTTGAAGGTTAAGTTTAGCCTATAATTCCGAATGGTTAAGGTGAGGGTTAAACAAAAAAATCCCTAACTGGGATTGAACACAAAGCCCTAGGAGCTGGAGCTCGCGGGTTACGCCCATCCGCTATCCCCGTCCACAACGCCCTAGCAAACCGCAAGCCTACTTGATGGTAATAACACTCACCGTTGCCTCTTAGTGGCCGGTTTTTAAATAATCTCCCGACGTCCTGGGTACCTGTACGGAGGTCTAATTTTACCTTGGATCTTGAGCGACCTGGCTGTGTGTTTTTACAGGTGTTTGTTTGCTTGCCTCTTTGGTAGGATGAGTCAGCATCTTCACGTCTACGTCTCTATGGTAGTGGGTGTGCATGTGTGTGTGTGTGTGTGTGTTTTGTGTATGTGGGGACAGAGGGCGGCTTTGTGTTTCCTAGGGTGGCAGAACGTCCAGGGCCACCCCTGAATACTACTCCTAGTAGGAGTGGGAACATTAAGTGTTTATTGTCATTCAACGAGAGACGTCTCATGCTAATTTTTTTCACTTGAGAAACACTGCACCAAATATCTTAGATGTAAAATTGTGCAAATAAGTTAATGAAAGATTTATTGATTTATCTTTGAATAATGATAACTATTTTGAGGTGTTTGAAGTGTTTCTGCCTATGACAAACAGTAATATTGCCGCTTTTTTCTAGTATGGGGCCCTTAGTAGAGGGTAGCAGTAAACTGAACCTAGTATGGGGCCCTTAGTAGAGGGTAGCAGTAAACTGAACCTAGTATGGGGCCCTTTGTAGAGGGTAGCAGTAAACTGAACCTAGTATGGGGCCCTTTGTAGAGGGTAGCAGTAAACTGAACCTAGTATGGGGCCCTTAGTAGAGGGTAGCAGTAAACTGAACCTAGTATGGGGCCCTTTGTAGAGGGTAGCAGTAAACTGAACCTAGTATGGGGCCCTTAGTAGAGGGTAGAAGTAAACTGAACCTATTAGAGGGTAGGTAGCCGTTAGCATGTATACTTCCTTTGTCTTACCACACAGACACCTTAGGGGCTACGCACACACACACACACACACACACACACACACACACACACACACACACACACACACACACACACACACACACACACACACACACACACACACACACACACACACACACACACACACACACACACACACACACACACTGCCTGCACCATTGCCAGCTCTGTTCCTAGTGCCCTCTGTGTCACACTACAATGTGGTAACATCAACTGGACACACACAGACAGTCAGACAGACTGACAGCCAGACAAACAGACTGACAGACTGACAGACAGACTTAAAGCCAGACGGACAGACAGACAGACCAACAGACCAACACATCATCACACTATTACAGATTTCTAGGCTGAGAGAGAGTGCGAGCCAGACAGGCCCCTGGCAGTGCTAATAATAATATTAAGAATAATATAATAATAATCCTATAATAATAATACTACAATAATAATAATAATATAATAATAATCCTATAATAATAATAATAATATAATAATAATCCTATAATAATAATAATACTACAATAATAATAATAATATAATAATAATACTACAATAATAATAATAATAATATAATAATAATCCTATAATAATCGTATAATAATAATACTACAATAATAATAAAAATAATATAATAATTATTTGGGGGTTGCTTATATTTGTCCTGTTACAAACAATTGTGTTTTTGTTGCATATTCCAACTTCCCCTGAGACACCTGCAGAGAGTGGGTTCACGGACAGGGTCACCATTGTACAGAGCCCCTGGAGCAATTAGTGTTAACTGCCTTGTTCAAGGGCACAGCGACAGATTCTAGATTTTTTTTTCACCTTTCAGTTACTGGCCCAACACTCTAATCTAGTCTGTGTGTGTGTGTGTGTGTGTGTGTGTGCACGTGTACCGTGTGTCTATGTGATTGTGTGTGTGTGTGTGTGTGTATGCATGTGTACTTGTGTATATACTGCTTGTGAGTGTGTGTCTGTGTGCCCCCTACAGAGGTTAAGACAGCAGACTGCATTATGCGTCCAGAGGGGGTCTGATGGATGGACAGGGAGGACAGGGAGGGGGGCTGGTCGTTAGCACTTTGGGAGGGGAGAATAAAAATTCCATGTAGGGACATTTGTCTGTGAGCTCAGAAGCTCTGAAACCCAATAAGCTTTCTCAAATCCCCCAACAAGTATTAATAACACACACATAGCCCCAAACACGCACACACACACACACACCTCTACTCAACAATGACCTGGGTCCGGGTGATTTACTCTGACATGTGCTGAAAAGAGATGTCATCACCTCCAGAACCTTCCACACACATCCACACACACACACACACACACACACACACACACACACACACACACACACACACACACACACACACACACACACACACACACACACACACACACACACACACACGCGCACACACACACACACACACACACACACACACACACACACACACACACACACACACACACACACACGCACACACACACACACGCACGCACACACACACACACACACCTTGCTGCATGACCTGTATCATCAGCATAATTAAGAGTTAATACTAGAGTTAATATTGGGGTTTGGTCTAGGGCATGGCCCCCTTGACCATGTGAACACACAAGCCTCCAGACTGATGAGGTAATTTAGATCAGGAGGGGGTGGGGGGAGACTGCAGTCTGAGACTGCAGTGTAACAGAGACATCCCTAACAGCCGGCCAATGCTTTAAGGATATAATATTGCTATAGTGTTTCTATGATCAAAACCAAGCGCCTGTCTACCATCCTGACTCACTCTTGCCACTAGACTAACCTTAAGTGTTTTATTGAGCCTATAGTGCTATGAACAGGCCCGTATGCAGGCAGGCTAGGGACGTAGGCAGCTATAAATTGTGTGTGTGTTGAGAGATGTTATCTGTGGTGGGTGTGTGACATAGTGTGTGTAAGCAAAACAACATGGTTACCACAGGGAGGAGTCTCTAATGTGATGTTCCAGAGACAACCACAATCACAGACAATCACTTTATAGTCAAGCTACTGGTATGGAAACTGTTAAGTTGCACAATGGGAGATTTGCCTCCAGTGGTGGTCTTCACCCAAAAAGGGTCACCTAAATAGGGTCACCTAAATGGCCATAAAAATCATTGAGGAATGAAGAAAAGATGATGATCTTCTGCGAGATGTGTTCTTCATGCATTTCATCCAGCTCTGTCTGTCTATCCAGGCCCTGACCTCATTGACCGGCTGTGACTGACAATGTTTATTTGGTTGGAAGGATCACTCAGGTCCAGTGGGACAGCTCTGTCTCTGCCACATCCTCTCATCCCATCTATGTTAATACATAATAAAGCATAGACAGCAGCTGTGTTGTACTGTCCACCCTGACAGTAGGGAGTGTAGGTTATGATGATAGGAACATAAAGACAGTTGTCACCATGGGAGGCATCAGAGAGGCCGACTGGAGAGACCTGTCTTCATACTGTAACTTATTACTGGCTGTGAGCAGTGTGTTCCTTCCTCCTCCTCTCTCTCCAACTCAACTCAACACACTCCTACTCCTGTCTCTGTCCTCCTGGCTGGCCAGGCAAGCAGTTACTTTGAGCTTGGACGAGTATGACAAAGCTATAGCTTGGATGTAGAATGTAGAACTAAGAATTTAAACTTAGATTTAAGAACTTGGAACTTAAAACTTAGAACTAAGAACTCTTCCCTGGCAGAAATAAAAAGGACCACATTCGTTACACCAGGACGTCTTTTGCCTTTGTATTACTTGTATTTATTATGGATCCCCATTAGCTGCTGCTACTCTTCCAGCAACAGTAAGGCAGTTCATACTTCCTCAAGTGTCTGTGAAAGACAGCGTTTTGTGTATCTGTCTTGGCACTACAAGGATAGCCTCAGTGCCAAGCATGTGAATATGGTCAATTTTTCTCAGGGATTCCCCCTCCGCCCCGACACACACACATGCACGCACGCCTGCACACACACACACACACACACACACACACACACACACACACACACACACACACACACACACACACACACACACACACACACACACACACACACACACACACACACACACACACACACCTGCACACACACACACACACACACACACACACACACACACACACACACACACACACACACACACACACACACACACACACACACACACACACACACACACACACACACACACACACAAACACACACACACACACACACACACACACACACACACACACACACACACACACACACACACACACACACACACACACACACACCACACATGCACATACACACGTGCATACCTCCTCCTCCGCTCACCACACGCACAAACACACACACACACAAACACACACATATGGGCCTCCCTCCCGCCTGCCTGGCCGGAGACATTTAGGATTTGAAAGGCAGCATTGTCTGAAGGGTCAGGAGGGTCTGTGGAATGGAGATATAAGACACTGACATTCCCCAGTGCCTGACTAACAGCCTGAACTACTAGCTCCTATTACCCAGAGAATAGAGACTGATCCAGCCTGAACTACCAACTCCTATAACCCAGAGAATAGAGACGGATACAGCCTGAATTATCAACTCCTATTACCCAGAGAATAGAGACTGATACAGCCTGAACTATCAACTCCTATTACCCAGAGAATAGAGACTGATACTGGTCATAATTCAGCAGATTATGCTGTTCATTCTGGGTAGAAGGGGTGTTAGATACAGGCTGGACAGGATAGGGCCCAGAGAGGGGGGTGTTAGATGCAGGCTGGACAGGCTAGGCCCCAGAGAGGGGTGTGTTAGATAGAGGCTGGACAGGCTAGGGCCCAGAGAGGGGGGTGTTAGATACAGGCTGGACAGGTTAGGCTCCAGAGAGGGGGGTGTTAGATACAGGCTGGACAGGCTAGGCTCCAGAGAGGGGGGTGTTAGATATAGGCTGGACAGGCTAGCCCCCAGAGAGTGGGGTGTTAGATACAGGCTGGACAGGCTAGGCCCCAGAGAGTGGGGTGTTAGATACAGGCTGGACAGGCTAGGCCCCAGAGAGGGGGGTGTTAGATACAGG
Organism: Thymallus thymallus; assembly: GCA_023634145.1. Classification (NCBI taxonomy): domain Eukaryota; kingdom Metazoa; phylum Chordata; class Actinopteri; order Salmoniformes; family Salmonidae; genus Thymallus; species Thymallus thymallus. Next base: position 26,094,061 of record CM042384.1, read on the forward strand.
CTGGACAGGCTAGGCCCCAGAGAGGGGGGTGTTAGATACAGGCTGGACAGGCTAGGCTCCAGAGAGGGGGTGTTAGATACATGCTGGACAGGCTAGGCTCCAGAGAGGGGGGTGTTAGATACAGGCTGGACAGGCTAGGCCCCAGAGAGGGGGGTGTTAGATACAGGCTGGACAGGCTAGGGCCCAGAGAGGGAAGTGGATACTGGAAATTAAGCTGCTGTAGAGGGGAAGCGAGAGAGAGAGAGATAGAGAGTAGGTAGTAATTTGTGATGAAATTTGATGGCTATTGAAATATTTTTCGTGCTCATGTTTGTAATAATGTGTACTGCATTTGCAACATGATTGCTTCTTTCATGCCAGTAATTTACTTGTTTTTAAATTATTAGAGAGAGAGAGAGAGAGATTAATGGTGTAATCATTGCTATCTACAACCCACAACAGCCAGCGCTCCCAGAACATTATTTTTAGATTTTCAAATATCAAGCGATAACGTTGCTGTGTTGTGAACACATCTCTATGACACCATCATCAACAGAGTGGATCTGGGCAGTACAGTTCAACCTAGTGGCAATGTCTCAAGGTCCAAAGTCCAATGATGCTGTATAGCAGACCTGGGTTCAACTACTACTTGAAATCATTTAAAATACTGTGTTTGATTGTTGCAATGGAACCAATATTAAAGTCTCAAAAGGTGCAAACCCTTCACCACTGGCACTCCAGGCAGTCTAAAGCAAATGTATTTGAACATTTTCAAATAGTTATTGAACGCAGGTCTGCTGTATAGCAATATACTGTATTAATGGTGTTACAGAGTCTGGGATGTGGAAACTTGTTTTATTACAGAAAGGAAACCACTGCTCTGATGATGAAAGGTACTAAAAATATAAAAGATTGAAACACACACACACACACACACACACACACACACACACACACACACACACACACACACACACACACACACACACACACACACACACACACACACACACACACACACACACACACACACACACACACACACACACACACACACACAAACAAACACACACAGTACCTGTTAGTTTATTTCAGGAGGTGTCAATATTTAACTAGAGCCGTTGGACGTTTTCTTGCCCAACACCCGCTGACAGGGTCTTCCAAGCTACTGAGGAATGAGTCTTATAGTATCGATGTGTACCAGTGACATACCAGAGCTGTCTCAGAGGGGTGTCACATCCAGGAATCACACCCAGGAGAGTGTAAATGACTTTCACTGTAAGACCTTATCTTCCCAATCTGGATTGAGAGGAAACAAATAGGCCTTGTCTTCCTGAAAGACAAAGGACAATATAAATGGATCACAGTCTGGCTTAATCACGGATACAGATTCATTGCTGTATATTTCCGTCAATCGTGTATGTGCATGTGTGCGTGTGTGTGTGATGTGTGTCCACGGAGCCTCCTGTGGGTTTGGCAGGAACCAAGGTTAATTCTACCTAAGTCACCCTGCCTTCCATCTACTGCAATACAGCTGACAGGGAGGGAACTCTCGCTCATACTGTCAGGACTCTGGTTTGATCATCAGCCTTTCTGTTGTGTTTCTTTTGTGTCTTTGTTGTCAGTTTCTCTCACTCTGCCGTCACAGCTGCACCTCATTCTAATCAGTGCTCTGATCTCCTTACACACACCTGTCTCCCATTTTGCATTGATCTCCTCCACTACTTGTGCTTTTGTCTTTCTTTGCTTCTCTGTCAGTGTGTCTTGGTTTCCGTCCGTTTCACTACTGTCCTAAAACCAGTCTTGATCTGGTTGTGCCTAGCTTACATTCCTTGTCTGTTTATTTAATCTTGTTTTTTCCCTCTGATTTGCCCAGTCCCTGTACTCTATCCTGTTTCGGCTTGCTCACCCGGTTTTGATCTTCTGCTCTTGTTTTGGACTATTGACTTGGCTCTACCCCTGGGGCTGTGGACCTGCCTCTGGTTTTGACCCCTGCCTGCCCCTTGGATTTCTCCTCTGTCCTGCCCTTCGCTTGGTGGCTCGGCTGCAATTTATATTTGTGTTTTGTTTCTTTTCTTTTCTTTTTGGACAATAAATTGAGTTATCTGCTAATCTGCTCTTGGATCCCTTTTTATCCCAGCACCCCTAACACATACTTTCTCTCTCTCTCTTTCATTTTCTCTCTCTCTCTCTCTTTTAGTTTCTCTCTTTATTTCTCTCTTCTATTTTTTCTCTCTCTCTCCTTCTGTGAAAAGGCAACTGCCTCTCTTTCATTTTCTACCCCCCCCCCCCCCCTGCATAACCTTATACAGATCAAAAGGCATTATCCACCAATCTGATGCCCCCTAGTTCCGCCACAGGTGACGTAGCTAGTTGCCATTGTCAGGTTATGTATTACAGATACTTTGCATAGTATACATAGTTGTCTTGTATTATGAGAGCCTGAGTCTAACGTGTCACTGAAACAATGGCAGTTATCCACAGGCTCTGCCACTGGGCTAAGCCTAGAGAATGCAGTGGTTCTCTCTCTCTCTCGGCTTTATTTGCATGGGAAACATGTTTACTTTGCTAAAGCAAGTGAATTAGATAATTAACAAAAGTGAAATAAACAATAACAAATGAACAGTTAACGTTACACTCACAAAAGTTCCAAAAGGAACAGAGACATTTCAAATGTCTTATTATGGCTATACAGTGTTGTTGCTATGAGGGAAAATAAATAAACATAAATATAGGTTGTAGGTATTATTTACAATGGCGTTTGTTCTTCACTGGTTGACCTTTTCTTGTGGCAACAGGTCACACATATTGCTGCTGTGACAGGGAGTTTATCAAATTTGAAATGGTAGTTTATCAGAATTTGAATTGGTTTCAAATTATTTTGGGATCTGTGTAATCTGTGGGAAACGTGTCTCTATAAGCTTTAGCTATATTTCCACCTCATTTTGTGGGCAGTGTTCTCTTATGAGCCAGGTCTGCCTACCTAACACCTCCTACAATACAGCTGTCAGTATGAGATGGAGTCTCTCTACCTCTAACACCTCCCACAATACAGCTGACAGTATGAGATGGAGTCTCTCTACCTCTAACACCTCCTACAATACAGCTGTCAGTATGAGATGGAGTCTCTCTACCTCTAACACCTCCCACAATACAGCTGTCAGTATGAGATGGAGTCTCTCTACCTCTAACACCTCCTACAATACAGCTGTCAGTATGAGATGGAGTCTCTCTACATCTAACACCCCTTTCTCTCTTTGTAGTCCCCACTCTCCCTGCTCTACTTACTCTCCCTGCTCTACTTGCTCTCCTTGCTCTCCCCACTGTCCCTGCTTTCCCTACTCTCCCTGCTCTCCCCACTCTCCCTGCTCTCCCCACTCTCCCTACTCTCCCCACTCTCCCTGCTCCCTGCTCTCCCCACTCTCCCTGCACTCCCCACTCTCCCTGCACTCCCCGCTCTCCCTGCTCTCCCCTCTCCCCACTCTCCCCGCTCTCCCCGCTCTCCTTGCTCTCCCCACTGTCCCTGCTTTCCCCGCTCTCCCTGCACTCCCCCTGCTCTCCCCACTCTCCCTGCACTCCCCACTCTCCCTGCTCTCCCCACTCTCCCTGCTCTCCCCACTCTCCCCGCTCTCACTGCTCTCCCTGCTCTCCCCGCTCTCCCTGCTCTCTCCGCTCTCCCCGCTTTCCCCACTCTCCCCGCTCTCCCCGCTCTCCCTGCACTCCCCACTCTCCCTGCACTCCCCACTCTCCCTGCACTCCCCACTCTCCCTGCTCTCCCTGCTCTCCCCGCTCTCCCCGCTCTCCCCGCTCTCCCCACTCTCCCTGCACTCCCCACTCTCCTCGCTCTCCCCACTCTCCCTGCACTCCCCACTCTCCCTGCTCTCCCCTCTCCCCGCTCTCCCCGCTCTCCCCGCTCTCCTTGCTCTCCCCACTGTCCCTGCTTTCCCCGCTCTCCCTGCACTCCCCCTGCTCTCCCCACTCTCCCTGCACTCCCCACTCTCCCTGCTCTCCCCACTCTCCCTGCTCTCCCCACTCTCCCCGCTCTCCCTGCTCTCCCTGCTCTCCCCACTCTCTCCGCTCTCCCCGCTTTCCCCACTCTCCCCACTCTCCCCGCTCTCCCCGCTCTCCCTGCACTCCCCACTCTCCCTGCACTCCCCACTCTCCCTGCACTCCCCACTCTCCCTGCTCTCCCCGCTCTCCCCGCTCTCCCCGCTCTCCCCGCTCTCCCCACTCTCCCTACTCTCCCTGCTGTCCCTACTCTCCCTGCACTCCCCACTCTCCTCGCTCTCCCCGCTCTACCTGCTCTCCCCGCTCTCCCCGCTCTCCCCGCTCTCCCCACTCTCCCTACTCTCCCTGCTGTCCCTACTCTCCCCACTTTCCCCACTCTCCCTGCTCTCCCCACTCTACTTGCTCTCCCCACTCTCCCCGCTCTCCCCGCTCTCCTTGCTCTCCTTGCTCTCCCCACTGTCCCTGCTTTCCCCACTCTCCCTGCTCTCCCCACTCTCCCTGCACTCCCCACTCTCCCTGCTCTCCCCAATCTCCCTGCACTCCCCACTCTCCCTGCTCTCCCCTCTCCCTGCTCTCCCCTCTTCCTGCTCTCCCCAATCTCCCTGCACTCCCCAATCTCCCTGCACTCCCCACTCTCCCTGCTCTCCCCTCTCCCTGCTCTCCCCACTCTCCCCACTCTCCCCGCTCTCCCTGCTCTCCCCGCTCTCCCCGCTCTCCCCACTCTCCCTACTCGCCCCGCTCTCCCCGCTCTCCCCGCTCTCCCCACTCTACTTGCTCTCCCCACTCTCCCTGCTCTCCTTGCTCTCCTTGCTCTCCCCACTGTCCCTGCTTTCCCCACTCTCCCTGCTCTCCCTGCTCTCCCCACTCTCCCTGCTCTCCCCACTCTCCCTGCACTCCCCTCTCCCTGATCTCCCCACTCTCCCTGCTCCCCCTACTCTCCCTACTCGCCCCACTCGCCCCGCTCTCCCCGCTCTCCCCGCTCTCCCTGCACTCCCTGCACTCCCCACTCCCCCTTCTCCCTGCTCTCCCCACTCTCCCTGCTCTCCCCACACTCCCTGATCTCCCCTCTCCCTGCTCTCCCCACTCTCCCTGCTCTCCCTGCTCTCCCTACTCTCCCCGCTCTCCCCACTCTCCCCACTCGCCCTGCACTCCCCACTGCTCTCCCCACTCCCTCTGCTCCCCCTACTCTCCCTACTCGCCCCGCTCTCCCCGCTCTCCCCGCTCTCCCTGCACTCCCTACTCTTCCTACTCTCCTCACTCTCCCTGCTCTCATATCTCATAATAAAGACGAATACCTATTCAGGCAACTTTTTCACTTTCCATCTGGTCCTGGCTTCCCCTGGGGACATAGCATTGCACACACACACACACACAAACCACCCCCCCCCCCCCCCCTCCCCCCACACACACACACACCTGCCACAGAACACATGTAAGCATGCAGGCTACAAAGGCTAACAGCAGGCTTTACAACCACCTGTCAAACAATGTGATTAAAGCAAGCCTCTCTGGCCTGCATCATATGTGTTAGGGGGAGCGTTCCACCAGAGAAATGTGATGTGTTTGTTAGAGAAACAGCTTTGATGTACCTGGGTACTGATCTGTCATATCCTGACTGACTCAGGTTACTGCTGCTACTGCTCAAACAATGAGCTCTGTGTGTGTGATCTGTCCCGAGGGGCTGTGTGCATGTATGTGTGTGCATGTGTGTGTGTGTGTGTGTGTGTGTGTGTGTGTCTGTGTCTGTGTGTGTGTGTGCCTCAGGTGGTCTACTCATCTGGTCTACTCAGCTGGTCTACTCAGCTGGTCTACTCAGCTGGTCTACTCAGCTGGTCTACTCAGTTAGTCTACTCAGCTGGTCTAGTTGCCCGGTCTACTCAGCTGGTCTACTCACCTGGTCTACTCAGCTGATCTACTCACCTGGTCTATTTTCCTGGTCTACTCAGCTGGTCTACTCAGCTGGTCTACTCACCTGGTCTACTCACCTGTTCTACTGATCTGGTCTACTCACCTGTTCTACTCACCTGTTCTACTGACCTGGTCTACTCAGCTGTCTGATCTCAACGATAAAAAGGGGACTTTACACTCCTCCACTACCTCCCTCTCTCCCTCCCTCCCTTGCTCCTCTCCTCCAGGCCTCGTTCATCACATTCCTCTGTTTTCCTGTCAGAGGGTTGGACCAGAGTGTGTCAGATTCAAACATTGCCATACACAGTACCTTTCCATAGCTCCAGGTGCCCTAGGCCGGGAGTCAATCCGATGCCAGTTTATCTGCTATGCACCTTTTAAAGGTAATGTTCCCACGTTCGCGGAGAACACATTCACGGGGGCGTGTTGCTGACAAAAATGATCGGATTTAATCCTGGCCCTAATCTACCTGAGCTTCTCTTTACATGAGGAATCTACTACAGTGATTACACCTACAAACAATATTAGCCCTTCAACCCCCAACTCTAATGTCTAACCCCACACTCTAACTACAGTCAGTACACGCTCAGAATAAAATGCCAGTCTCTATTGTCTAACCTCACACTCTAACTACAGTCTGTACACGCTCAAAACAACCCCAGAGGTATTTTTAAACCTGTTTCTTCATCTTGGTTTTTCCAAAGAACTGCATTGTAGGCCTCTCACTGGCATTCACACACACACACACACACGCACAACACACAGACACACACACTCATACACACACTACAGAAAACAAAGCAGAAACCTCATAAAGTAAAGCAAGCTTTTCTAGAACCTCCTTAGGTCTATTAAATACTTTACTGGTGTGAAACCAACTTTTCCTCCGTCAGAGGCTCTGTCAACGACGCTATCAAAGACAGGAAGTGAGTGTGTGTTTGTGTGTGTTTGCTCATCACTACCTCCAGATAATCAGTGCTGTTTGTTCCACTCATTCAGACCACCCAAGGTCAAGCAAGAATAAAAACAAAGAGAGTTGTACAGTGTTACAGTGCTACAGTGTTAGTGCTACAGTGTTACAGTGTTACAGTCTTACAGCGCTACAGTGATACAGTGTTAGCGCTACAGTTTTACAGTGCTACAGTGTTACAGTGCTACAATGTTACAGTGCTACAATGTTACAGTGTTACAGTGTTACAGTGATAGTGTTAGAGTGTTACAGTGTTAGCGTTAGTGTTACAGTGCTACAGTGCTACAGTGTTACAGTGTTACAGTACTACAGTGTTAATGTTGGTGCTACAGTGTTACAGTGCTACAGTGTTACAATGTTACAATGTTACATTGTTACAGTGTTACTGTTTGTGCTACAGTGTTACAGTGCTACAGTGTTAGTGTCAGTGCTACGGTGTCACAGTGCTACAATACTACAGTGTTATTCTTAGTGCTACAGTGTTACAGTGCTACAGTGTTACAGTTGTACAATGTTACAGTGTTAAAGTGCAGTTAGTGTTACAGTGTTACAGTGTTAGTATTACAGTTTTACAGTGATACAGTGCTAAAGTGTTAGTGTTAGTACTACAGTCTTAGTGCTACAGTGTTACAATTTTACAGTGTTACAGTGCTACAGTGCTACAGTGTTACAGTGTTACCGTGTTACTGTTAGTGCTACAGTGTTACAGTGTTACAGTGCTACAGTACTACAGTGTTAGTGTTAGTGCTACAGTGTTACAGTGCTACAGTGTTAGTGTTAGTGCTATAGTATTACAGTGTTACAGTGCTACAGTGTTACATTGTTACAGTGTTGCAGTGCATTCAGTGTTACAGTGTTACAGTGTTACAGTGTTACAGTGCATTTAGTGTTACAGTGCAGTTAGTGTTAGTGTTACAGTGTTACAGTTTTGCAGTGTTACAGTGCAGTCAGTGTTACAGTGCAGTTAGTGTTAGTGTTACAGTGTAACAGTTTTGCAGTGTTACAGTGCAGTTAGTGTTACAGTGTTGCAGTGCAGTTAGTGTTACAGTGTTACAGTGCAGTTAGTGTTACAGTGTTACAGTGTTACAGTGCATTTAGTGTTACAGTGCAGTCAGTGTTACAGTGCAGTTAGTGTTAGTGTTACAGTGCAGTTAGTGTTACAGTGTTGCAGTGTTACAGTGCAGTTAGTGTTACAGTGCAGTTAGTGTTACAGTGTTACAGTGTTACACTGCAGTCAGTGTTACAGTGCAGTTATTGTTACAGTTTTAGTGTTAGAAGGTTACAGTGTTACAGTGCAGTTAGTGTTACAGTGTTACACTAAGTGGTGCAGTGGCCTAAGACACCGCATCTCAGTGTTGAAGGCGTCACTACAGACAACCTGGTTCGAATCCAGACTGTATCACAACCACCCGTGATTGGTAGTCCCATAGGGCCCAGTGTCGTCCGAGTTTGGCCGATGTAGGCCGTCATGTTAATAAGAATTTGTTCTTAACTGACTTGCCTAGTTAAATAAAGGTTAAATTAAAAAACATTATTATTTTTTTATTACATTCCTACAGTGCAGTCAGGTCCCTTGGTCTCTGATGCTTTCATCCCCAGGACCACCAGAACAATCAGCCTTCCTCCACTTCCTCAGATGAAAGACTACACTGTTGATTCAGCTTTCCTATGTTTATGGACAGCATACGGAAGACATCTGCATCCCAAATGGCACCCTATTCCCTATTTAGTGCCCGTCTTTGAGAACCTACGTGCCTCTGGCCTCAAAGTGCCTTACATGACACTATGGCCACTTCCTATTCCCTATATACTGCCCTTCTTTTGACCAAAGCCTTAGTGCACTATATAGAGAGTAGAGTGCCATTTGGGATGTAGCCATAGGCCTACTGTCATGAAAGACACTCTGAGGCCAGAGGCATGGAGCCCATTGGAACTGAGAGAGCACATGCCCCCTCAAATTGATCCATTTTTAGGATGAAAAGTTTGGAATATTACTCATATTAACCCTTTTATTACAGGGCCTCCCACTCCTCTTTCTATTCTGGTTAGAGCCAGTTTGCGCTAATCTATGAAGGGAGTAGTGCACAGCATGGAATAGCCTTCATTTCTCAGAAAAATTATAGACTGACGAGTTTCAGAAGAAAGTTCTTTGTTTCTGGCCATTTTTAGCCTGTAATCGAACCCACAAATGCTGATGCTCCAGATACTCAACTAGTCTAAAGAAGGCCAGTTGTATTGCTTCTTTAATCAGCACAACAGTTTTCAGCTGTGCTAACATAATTGCAAAATGTTTTTTTTTATGATCAATTAGCCTTTTAAAATGATAAACTTGAATTAGTTAACAAAACGTGCCATTGGAATACAGGAGTGCTGGTTGCTGATAATGGATATATAGATATTCCATAAAAAATCTGCCGTTCCAAGTTACAATAGTCATTTACAATAATAACTATGTCTACAATGTATTTCTGATCAATTTGATGTTATTTTAATAGACACATTTGCTTTTCTTTCAAAAACACTAACACATTTCTAAGTGACCCCAAACTTTTGAATGGTAGTGTATATATATCTTCTAAATAGAGTCAAACGACGTCTGTCTGCGCTGAGACATTCCGTGACATCACATACCCTCCCTCTTGCCTCTGTTTCTCTCCTCCGCCAACTTCTCTCCTCCGCTCTTTTCCTCTCACTCTCTCCTTCGTTCCGCCGTGTTATGAGTCGGAACAGGACCTTGGAGGAAGAATTTGGTTGCTTGAGCACAGTAGGCTGAGAGAGAGGGAGAGAGAAAAAGAGAGAAAGAGATAAAGAGGGGACATAGAGAAGTCCAAGAGTCATTCTGAGCGGCGTCATACTTCACAAGAAAACCACAAAGTCAGAGTGTTACAGCCAATCAGAGTGTTACAGCCAGTCAGAGTGTTACAGCCAGTCAGAGTGTTACAGCCAATCAGAGTGTTACAGCCAATCAGAGTGCTGCAGCCAGTCAGTGTTACAGCCAGTCAGAGTGTTACAGCTAGTCAGAGTGTTACAGCCAATCAGAGTGCTGTAGCCAGTCAGTGTTACAGCCAGTCAGAGTGTTACAGCCAGTCAGAGTGTTACAGCTAGTCAGAGTGTTACAGCCAATCAGAGTGCTGCAGCCAGTCAGTGTTACAGCCAGTCAGAGTGTTACAGCCAGTCAGGATGTTATAGTCACTGAATTATAATCAGTGTATAGAGGAAGTTGGTTCAAATGGAAAACCTCTAGAAAATCATAATGTTTCTTTGGTTCTCTGGAATACCATGGAACGTGTGTTGTCTCAACCTACGCATACGGTGTAATATTCTCCTCTTTCATTTCCTTCTATGTTAGCCTCATATTCTGATTCATTGTTTTGAAATCCTGTAGTGTTTTCTTACAGGATGGGGAAGAGGCCTCCTATGGTTTGTCTCCTGCACTGCCTGGGAATATTGGGAGGGAATGTGTGTGTACAAAATTTGACTTTAGGAGAGACGTGGATAAATGTCTGAATTTGAGGTCAATTTGGAAAAAACGTGAGATCTTGTTGCAGCGTGTGTGTGCGTGGTGTGTGTGTGTTGTTCTGCCAGTGGTGCCTGTGGACTAACCAGACTGAGGGGGAATAGCCTGAGCCTGCAAGTGTAGACAGCATATCTCCTCTGGCCAAGGAATCCACCCAGACACACACACACACACACACAGACAACACACACTGACAACACATGGACGACCATACACACCCACCAAAAGAAAATGCCCTTCTTACACAAACAGAGAGATTGTTTGTTATTTAGGAGTTTTCCTCTCTAATGAGGGTTAGTTTTCTTCTGTCTCTGACACAACTCATTTCCTTAGAAGGTGGGGCTTCAGTCATGTTAAATACTCTAAAAATAACAATTATAAATAAACTAAAAATAAAACCAAGAAGGAAGTGTAGAATGTAGACGTGACAGAATGAATCCCTCCTTCTTTCTCTCTCTCCCTCTCTGTCTCTCTCTCTCTCTCTCTCAGAGTGACATACTGGCAGTCGGATGCTACAAGACAGTGGGAAGGGGAGAGAGGTGGAGAGAGGAGGAGAGAGGGGGGAGAGAGGATGGTTAGAGGAGGAGAGAGGGGGAGAGAGGGGGAGAGAGGGGAGAGAGACAGAAAGAGAAGAAAGACAGAGGGAGTGGAGGAAGAATGACCCAGGATAACTCCTTGGAAAAATGTTCAGATGACACTGCAGTTATCAGTTCATGGTTGGCGTGAGCTCACAATGGCAGAAATGGGCACATTGGTCTTGACAGCAGGACTATTTTTAACAGCCTGAAACAAAGGGGATATCCATATTGATAAGAGAGAGGAAAACTGTCATGGAGAAGAAACAAGATTAATGTGTTGTGTGAATGTTAGGGATGAGTTGGATTACAGGCTCACCATGTTACTGTAGACCTCCACTAGGAATATAGTGGGAGGGAAATACACAAACATGTGTGTGTGTGTGTGTGTGTACAATGATATGTTCAATCCTAGTCAGGGTTTGGCAGGTGTCAAAAGGGGATGGAGACAATGGAATGACTTCCTGGTTTCCATAGAACAGCTCTCTCTCTCTCTCTCTCTCTCTCTCTCTCTCTCTCTCTCTCTCTCTCTCTCTCTCTCTACTTACTGAGTCCTCTATATACGGGGATTTAATGAGGCAGTGCACACACACACACACACACACACACACACACACACACACACACACACACACACACACACACACACACACACACACACACACACACACACACACACACACACGCTTGAGGAATTTGAGTATTGGAGATCTGTCAAAACCACCATATGGTTCCACACTGCTCTACAACTGATCAACAGGATCAACTACCCTGCAGAGGCCTGAACCATAGAAGAACAACGGGCATTCGATAGAACCATAGAAGAAGAAACAAGTATTCTATAAAACCATAGAACAAGAAACAAGCATTCTATAAAACCAAGCATTCCAATTTAAAGCAATGTTTTGTGGCAGCATTCCATTTCTAAGCGACTGTTTGTGGCAGCCTTCCAATTCAAAGCAATGTTTTATTGGCTGTAGGGCAGGGGATGTTCTAACGAGCCATTCCACTCAGTGTGTGGTGGTGATGATGTCATCTCCGCCAACTGCTGGCCTGGCTGGCTGTTTGATGTTGGATGTAAGGTCTTTGTTGGTTTAGGAGGGAGTTTCAGGGACACCTACTTCGTCAACACCATGGCCAGCTGGTGAAACTGGGGACGGCTATGGAAGAGGTTCTTCGCAGTTTTCAACGTCTCGAATATAAACGGACAGTAGCAGCATCCAGCGGATGGAATGAGCCTGCGCTCCGTACGCTATTTCTGAAGAGGACTGTGCGAGGAGATCCAAACAGAACTGGCATGTCGTGACAACAACCTCTCCTTGGACGCACTCATCGCGATGGCCATCCTTTTTGGATAACCTACTTCGGGTAAGTCGGTACCCACATCGCTTCTCTCCCTCCCTCAGTAACACTCTAAATGGACTCATCCTCACCGTGGAGTCCAATTAATCAGGAGAACATCCCCTTCTTCATCATTAGTGCACCAGCTCACAAGATCATCCTCGGCTTCCCATCATCTCATGGTCAGGGATAAGAATCACGGACTGGTCAACCGAATACCAGAGGACCTCCTTTCCTGTTCCCTCTCGAGTCATATCCCCTGTGGTCTGGGACGTAGAACTGGACATTCGCCAGACTCTGGAGAGGGAACCCACACCCACTACCTGTCCTCCTGAGCCCATCTACGTTCCCACGGGGATATTGGAGCGAATGTTTTTTTATTTAACCTTTATTTAACTAGGCAAGTCAGTTAAGAACAAATTCTTATTTACATTGACGGCCTAACCCAGCCAAACCCAGACGACGCTGGGCCAATTGTGCGCCACCCTATGGGAATCCCAATCACGGCCGGATGTGATACAGCCTGGATTCGAACCATGGGCCGTAGTGATGCCTCTTGCACTGAGATGCAGTGCCTTAGACAACTGTGCCACTCGGGAGTCCGTGTGTAATTGATTTAAAATAAAATGGTTCTAAATCATAAGCTAATGTATCAACTCTTCTGTGACTGATCATCAACCCATTGCAAGGCCAATGTGTTAGTCACATGAATAAACAGCAGACTTGAACAGACCACCAATGTTCCTTGAGTCCGACTTTTGTGATTTTGACAGAGTATTGTCCACAGTGACTGTCATGACTGTCCTTTCCGGTTACACTAGAGTTTGAGTCTGCCTGAGGTCCAGCTGACAATACACCAGTCTTCAGAGGGATCCCTTCCTCTGCACTGCCTCTTTGCCACTTGACCTGGGCACACACAGCTATCGTCGCTGGACATAGATTCTCTAAATCCTGTCATTTTATTCCTCTCTCTGGTCTCCCTACTGCTCTTCAGGTCACTGAGGTTCTGTTCCAGCATTATGGTCTTCCGGAGGACATTGTCTCCGACTGCGGCCCCCAATTCACATCACGGGTATGGAGAGCCTTCACGGAGATGCTCGGGGTCACGGTCAGCCTCACTTTCAGGTATAGGCCTTAGTCCAATGGGCAGCTGGAGAGGATGGACCAGGAGCTGGGGAGGTTCCTGAGGAGACACTGCCAAGACCGGCAGGGGGAGTGGGCCCGATTACATCCCTGGGTGGAGTACGCCCATAATTAGCTACATCACTCCTCCACTGGGCTGACTCCCTTCCAGTGTGATCTGGGTTATCAGCTGGCCCTGGCTCCTTGGAACCCAGGCCAGACCGAAGCTCCTGCGGTGGATGAGTGGTTCAGGCACGCAGAAGAAGTGTGGAGCAATGCCCACGTGAGACTCCAGCACGCCGTCCACTGTCAGAACGAGCAGGCGGATCGCCACCGCAGGGAGACTCCCGTGTTCCATCCACCGGTTTGTGGGGCCGTTCAAGATTCTTTGGAGGGTCAACGAGGTGACATATAGATTACAGCTCCCTAGTGACTACCGTATCTCACCCTCCTTTCATGTCTCCCTTCTCAGGCCGTGGTTCCTGGTCCCCTGGCTGACGCTGGCCCCCAAGACACCCCTCCACCTCTCCTGAACGTTGAGGGTGGTCCCGCCTATGCCGTCAGATCCCTCCTGGACTCCTGATGTCGTGGGGTCGTCTCCAGTACCTGGTGGACTCTGAGGGGGTACAGTCCAGAGGAGCGGTGTTGGGTTCCGGTGGAGGACATTCTGGATCCCAACATCATCCGTGATTTCCACTTTCGCCGTCCGGAATGGAGCCGTGCATCAGGGGGGGTACTGTCACGTCTACTCCCGATCCCCCACTCCGGTGTACGACCTGGCCGGTTTTCTAATCACTGGCTCTGACTACCATCATTACGCACACCTGGCACCATCGTTACGCGCACCTGCGCCTCATTATGAGATTCACCTGGACTCCATTACTTCCCTGATTACCTCCCCTATATCAGTCACTCAGGCTTATTCCCCAGTCAGTATTGACTATGTGTTTCATGTCCAGACGCTACTCGTGTCTTGTATCGTTCCATGTTCATTATATTATTAAACTCACCACCAGCACTTGCTTCTCGACTCCCAGCGTCTCCGTTACAAGATTAACAATCCCCTACAGTAAATTAGATTAGATTAACAAAACTCTACAATAAATTTGATCAGATTAACAATCCCCTACAGTACATTAGATTAGATTAACAAACCTCTACAATAAATTAGATTAGATTAACAATCCCCTACAGTAAATTTTGTTAGATTAACAAACCTCTACAATAAATTAGATTAGATTAACAATCCCCTACAGTAAATTTTGTTAGATTAACAAGCCTTTACAGTAAATTCTAGCTGGATCTGAAAATGCTGAGATTAACTGTAATATAATGGTTCCTCAGTTCCTCTGAACCAGGGTGCAACTATAAAGATAAAGTGAAGGGAGTGAGGGGAGGATGGAGGGAAGGAGGGAGAGAGGGAGGGATGGTGGGAGGGAGGGAGGGAGGAAGGGACGCAATTCAAACCCAATAAAGATGTCACTGAGGTGACTGCAATTACGAAGAGAGGGAACTCCCAGACACACACCTGCAACAGAACAATCACTGGCTTGTCTCAGCAGAAGAGCCCTCAGTTGTCAGATGGGTGTCTTGGGATGGGTGTGTGTGTCTGTGTGTATGAATGAGGCCACACAAACAGGTGTAGAGGTTTCTAAGGAGGGCTGCACACACACACACGCATACACGCACACACACCAGTAAGTATCTAGTTTCAAGGATGACCTGGAAATCCCGGCCTGTCCCTTTCACTGCTCTACTTTCCAGACCCAGGGATTGTTTTACTTTGGTCTCCTTCTCACTCTCCTTCCTGTGTATGAGGGACACAGACGGACCAATGTGTGTGTGTGTGTGTGTGTGTGTGTGTGTGTGTGTGTTTGTGTGTGACTGAAATGGCACCTTATTCCCTAAGTAATGTGTGGAATAGTGTGTGGAAGGTAATCAGGGCCCCAGAAAGTGCTGACTAGGTTACTACATGTCTGTGAATCTGGGCTATGACAGTCTGCCTGTCTGTCTGTCTGTCTGGCTGGCTGGCTGGCTGGCTGACTTGCTGTATGTCTAGCTGGCTGTTTGTCAGTGTGTCTGTCTGTCTGGCTGGCTGGCTGGCTGTTTGTTGGTGTGTCTGTCTGGCTGTCAGTCTGTCTGGCTGGCTGTTTGGCTGGCTGTCTGTCTGTCAGAGTGTATTTCTGTCTGCCTGTCTGTCTGTCTGTGACTAGGAGGTGAGAGGGTGATAATAACAACGTCATTGTCTCCTTTTGTGTGTCTGATTCCGGACATGGGTGTTAGGGAAAGGGGCTCAGAAAGGGAGTTAGAGAGACAAAGAGAGAGACAAAGAGAGAGACAAAGAGAGAGAGACAAAGAGCGGTTCTCTCTGACTCACGGCTTCTCACCCAGAGAGGAAAAGGGTCTGAGTAAATTACTATAACCACACAGTCCCACCGTCTCAACTGTTACTACCATCAACACCTCTACTAAACTTTACAGTAACAAACTATAACCACCCTCACCACCACACAGTCCCACCGTCTCAACTGTTACTACCAACCAACACTGTACAGTAACACAGTAACTCAGAGACTCTGTAGTAGCCTATCTGATAGATTTATGAGACTACTCACTGAGTCAGGGTATTGCTGTTCAATCAGAGATGTGTGTTTGTCACTGTGTGTGTGTGTGTGTGTGTGTGTGTGTGTGTGTGTGTGTGTGTGTGTGTGTGTGTGTGTGTGTGTGTGTGTGTGCAGCACGAGGCATTAGTTAAACCCAGTGAGAGTCGGCAGGCCACAGAGGGACAGTTAGTGGTCCATGCGGTAAGCCCTACTAAACTCTGTCCTTCTGCCAGCATGCACAGACAACATGGAGCTGATTACTAATGGAGTCCCTACTCAGCACACACACAAACACACACAGCAGTGGTGTAACGATACACATGTGAAGCCCGAAGAGAGCACAAACATCTCTGATGCTGTGTGTGTGTGTGTGTGTGTGTGTGTGTGTGTGTGTGTGTGTGTGTGTGTGTGTGTGTGTGTGTGTGTGTGTGTGTGTTTATCTGAAACATGTCAGGGCGAGGTCGAGGGTACGTCTGCCACGAGGCTCTCACTCAGAGAAAAGCCATCATCCATGACCTCATCCAGGGAAAAATCCTCTCCTCTCCTCTCCTCTCCTCTCCTCTCCTCTCCTCTCCTCTCCTCTCCTCTCCTCTCCTCTCCTCTCCTCTCCTCTCCTCTCCTCTCCTCTCCTCTCCTCTGCTCTCCTCTCCTCTCCCTCCACATTCCTTCTCTCTGACCAGAGCTCCCACACTGTCTGAACTCGGCGGGAGAGTGGGAACAGAGAGAAAGAAAGGAAGAGAAAGGGATGGGAAAGTATTGAAGAATTTCAGAGGCCACACAGAGAGAGAGTGAGAGAGAGAGAGAGAGAGAGAGAGAGGGAGAGAGAGAGAGAGAGAGAGAGGGGGGGGGGGGGGGGGGGGGGGAGATGTTCAATGTATTTGGAAAGTATTCAGACCACTTGACTTTTTCCACATTTTGTTACATTACAGCCTTATTCTAAAATTGATTAATTCTGTTTTTTTTCCACATCGGTCACACAATACCCCATAAGGACAAAGCAAAAACAGATTTTAAGAAATGTTTGAAAATGTATTTATTTATTAACTGAAATTACACATTTACATAAGTATACAGACCATTTACTCAGTACTTTGTTAAAGCACCTTTGGCAGCAATTACAGCCTTGAGTCTTCTTGGGTATGATGCTACAAGCTTGGCACGCCTGTATTTGGGGAATTTCTCCCATTATCCTCTCAAGCTCTGTCTGGTTGGATGGGGAGCGTCGCTGCACAACTATTTTCAGGTCTCTTTAGAGATGTTCAAGTCTCCCAGTCCCAGCCGCTGAAGAACCTCCCCACAGTATGGTGCTGCAGAGATGGTTGTACTTCTGCAAGGTTCTCCCATCTCCACAGAGGAACTCTGGAGCTTTGTCAGAGTGACCATGGGGTTCTTGGTCACCTACCTGACCAAGGCTCTTCTTCCTCCGAATGCTCAGTTTGGCCGGGCAGCCTGCTCTAGGAAGATTCTTGGTGGTTCGAAACTTCTTCCATTTTAGAACAATGGAGGCCATTGTGTTATTGGGGACCTTCAATGCTGCAGACATTATTTTGTACCCTTCCCCAGATCTGTGCCTCAACACAATTCCATCTCGGAGCTCTACGGACTATTCCTTCAACCTTATGGCTTGGTTTTTGCTCTACATGCACTGACAATTGTGGGACCCTATATAGACAGGTGTGTGCCTTTCCAAATCATGTCCAATCAATTGAATTTACGAAAGGTGGACTCCAATAAAGTTGTAGAAACATCTCAAGGATGATCAATGGAAACAGGATGCACCTTAGCTCAATTTCGAGTCTCATTGCAAAGGGTCTGAATACTTATGTAAATAAGGTATTTCTGTTATTTTTAATACATTTTCAAAAATGTCAAAAAAACTGTTTTCTCTTTGTCCTTTTGGGGTATTGTGTGTAGATTGGTAAGGAAAACAAATATTTGATACATTTTAGAATAAGGCTGTTGGAAAAAGGGAAGGGGTCTGAATACTTTCCGAATGCACTGTATATACTGTATGCCAGATGTATGACCATATTGGAGAAACATATTTCCGTCAGATTACACAGACCCACAAAGAATTTGAAAACAAATCCAATTTTGATAGACTCACATATCTATTATTATTATTTTCTATTTTGTACTTTAACTATTAGCACATCGTTACAACATTGTACATAGCCATAAACATGTTTCCCATGACAATAAAGCCCTTTTTATTTTATTTGAATTGAGAGAGAGTGAGAGAGAGGGAAAGGTTGTAGAAATTGTATATTTCTACTACTAGATTCCAATAAACAACTGCTAGTTGATTATCAAATTGTTTGTTCCACTGACATCATCAACGTTAACCACAGAAGAAAAAGTGTTTAAAGAAACTCCTCCCTCCTGCTCGCTCTTTTTCATCTCTCCATCCCTCTCTCCCCTGAGATCCATCTGCTTCTCTTTTGTCATGCTCTGTTCTGTCATTCTTTAGACCAGCCAGCACACGTTGGGCTGGTCCCCACAAACCACAGTACACACACAGTACACATACAGTACACACACACACACACACTTGGCCAAGCGGATATGGGAGGGTTAGATGATGGAGTCACTGCAACCTAAGGGGCAGAGAAAACAAATGAGTCAAACATAAGTCATCTTGTCTACTGTGTGCAAATGTTTGTGTGTCCATCCCTCTCCTCCCTCTCTCCCCCTCTCTCATCTCCTCCCCTCCCCTCCTCTCCTCTCCTCTCCTCTCCTCTCCTCTCCTCTCCTCTCCTCTCCTCTCCTCTCCTCTCCTCTCCTCTCCTCTCCTCTCCTCTCCTCTCCTCTCCTCTCCTCTCCTCTCCTCTCCTCTCCTCTCCTCCCTCTCTCCTCTCTCTCTCTCCTCCCTCTCTCATCTCCTCGTCTCCTAGTCTCCCCCCTCTCTCCTCTCCTCTCACCTCGCCTCTCCTCTCTCTCCTCCTCTCCTCCTTCTCTCCTCTCCTCCCTCTCTCCTCTCCTCTCCTCCTCTCCTCCTCTCCCCCACTGTAATGTGAGTCTTTGAGGAGCTTCTGCAGGCCTAAATAGACTGCTGTGAGAATTAAATAGTGTCATCAAGATACATAACAAGTGTCTGTCCAACACCATGAGATCAGCACTGGGGAATCTGCTGGCATCCCTACCCAGTCATACACACACACACACACACACACACACACACACACACACACACACACACACACACACACACACACACACACACACACACACACACACACACACACACACACACACACACACACACACAGTGGGAGAGAGGAGCTGTACGCCATTGCTATTTATGCTCAGAGGAGAACATGCAGAAACACTAAGGAACACACAGAGCGAGAGAGAGAGAGAGAGAGAGGGGGAGAGGAGAAGACCGGGGAGGAGGGGAGGAGAGGAGGAGGAGCTGACAGACAGAATTAAAAGAGAAGGAGAGGATACTGAGGTCCTGCAGAGGGGGGGTAGAGGTATTTAGGGTATTGGGTAGATATATCTATGACAGAGTGGGGGAGAGAGGGAGGAAGGTAGAGGAGAAGAGAGCAGTGACAGACAGAGAGGGAAGAGAGATAGAGTGGGGGAAAGAGGGAGGAGGACAGAGGAGAAGACAGCGGTGAGAGACAGAGACAGTTCTAACTCTTTAATCTCGCTAAGACAAAGGCAGAAGCAAAGACTAGTCAGCACCCCTGCTGCCAACTCCCTCTCTCCATCCCTCTCTCATCCTCTCTCTCTCCCTCTCTCTCACCCTCTCTCCCTCCATCTCTCTCATACCCACACACTGGACTCTACCCACACACTGGACTTTACCCACACACTGGACTCTACCCACACACTGGACTCTACCCACACACTGGACTCTACCCACACACTGGACTTTACCCACACACTGGACTCTACCCACACACTGGACTCTACCCACACACTGGACTTTACCCACACACTGGACTCTACCCACACACTGGACTCTACCCACACACTGGACTTTACCCACACACTGGACTCTACCCACACACTGGACTCTACCCACACACTGGACTCTACCCACACACTGGACTCTACCCACACACTGGACTTTACCCACACACTGGACTCTACCCACACACTGGACTTTACCCACACACTGGACTTTACCCACACACTGGACTCTACCCACACACTGGACTTTACCCACACACTGGACTATACCCACACACTGGACTTTACCCACACACTGGACTCTACCCACACACTGGACTCTACCCACACACTGGACTCTACCCACACACTGGACATTACCCACACACTGGACTCTACCCACACACTGGACTTTACCCACACACTGGACTTTACCCACATACTGGACCTTACCCACACACTGGACTCTACCCACACACAGGTGTAGACTTTACTGTGAAATGCTTACTCACAAGCCATTTCCCAACAATGCAGCGTTTAAAAGTAAGAAAAATGGAATGAAATAGTAACATAACAAAATACTGTAATAAGGCTACATACAAGGAGTACCGGTACAGAGTCAATGTGCAGGAGTACGAGGTTGTTGAGGGAATTGAGGTAATACCTACATGTAGGTAGGGGTAAAAGTGACTAGGCAATCAGGATAGATAATAAACAGAGTAGCAGCAGCGTATGTGAGGAGTGTGAAAGAGTGTGAGAAATATGTAATCAGAGATGTGTGTTTGTCACAGTGTGTGTGTGTGTGTGTGTGTGTGTGTGTGTGTGTGTGTGTGTGTGTGTGTCTGTGTGTTTGTCTGTGTGTGTGGATGTATTTAACCAGAATTTTCCACAAGAATAGTAAACAGACCAAAATTGACCAACTGGGGACATTTTGTTATTTCCCACAAGGTCAAATGCTATTTGTAGGGGGTTTAGGGTTAAGGTTAGAATTAGGAGCTAGGGTTAGTTTTAGGGTTAGGGTTAGGAGCTAGGGTTAGGTTTAGGGTTAGGGTTAAGGTTTGGTTTTGGGGTTAAGGTCAGGGTTAGGGTTAAGGTTAGGGATAGGGGTTAAGGAATATAGGATTTTGAATGGGACTGAATTTTGCGTCCCCACAAGGATAGTTGTACAAGAATTTGTGTGTATGTGTGTGTTGGAGTGTCAGTGTAGAGTCCAGTGAGTGTGTGGGTAGAGTCAGTGCAAGAGAGTCAACGCAGGTAGTCCTGGTGGCCATTAACTGTTCAGCAGTCTTGTTTAGCAGTCTTATGGCTTCGGGGTAGAAGCTGTCCAGGAGGCTTTTGGTCCCAGACTTGGCGCTCCGGTACCGCTTACTGTGCGGTAGCAGAGAGAAATGTCTATGACTTGCGTGGCTGGAGTCTTTGACATTTTTCAGAGCCTTCCTCTGACACCGCCTGGTATAGAGATCCTGAATGGCAGGGAGCTCTGCCCCAGTGATGTACTGGTCCGTACACACTACTGTCTGTAGCACCTTGAGGTCGGACACCAAGCATCTGCCATACCAAGTGGTGATGCGGTCAGTCAAGATGCTCTCAATGGTGCAGCTGTGGAACCTTTTGAAGATCAGAGGGCCAAATCTTTTCAGCCTGCTGAGGGGGAAGAGGTGTTTTCGTGCCCTCTTCACGACTGTGTTGGTGTGTTTAGACCATGATAGGTCCTTAGTGACGTAGACATTGAAGCTCTCAACCCGCTCTACTACAGCCCCGTCGATGTGAATGAGGGAGTGCTCGGCCCCTCATTTCCAGCAGTCCACGATAAGCGTCTTGATTGCCAAGGGGTCTTAATGCTTTCCGAAAGCACTCAATATTAGGAAGGTGTTCAGTGTATAGGGAGTGTACTGTAGTGGTAGTGGTTGTGTATAGCATAGTGACCTTTCACAGCTTCTGACTGTCAACTCACAACGGCTGTGTCACCACCTCCTCCATAAGACTCTGAGTGGCACAGAGAGACTGGCACTTACTTCAGGACCACAGCAGCTGGGGGACGCCATGCCAATGAACACACACACACACACACACACACACACACACACACACACACACACACACACACACACACACACACACACACACACACACACACACACACACACACACACACACACACAGACTTATCACTAATTACTAATCACTGATTCCAGGTAAATCTTAATGTGTTCCTGTTGAACAGATCCGGTAAGAGAATGATTACTTTTCCAAGTGTCGGTGTGCGCACTTCCATATCGCTGTGGAAACTACCCATTGTTGTTCGGCTGCTGAGACAGGAAGCACCTTTCTCAACAACTCCTTCACACACATACTCCAAGCATTGCCTTTACAACGCATGCACTCAAAAAATTTGCCAAAGACTTAAGCCACCCGAGACATGGACTGTTTTCCATGCTCCTGTCTGGCAGGTGGTACTGGTTCATCAAGGCACAGCGTCTATCCGCTGGCCATAAGACTGTTAAATGGCTAACAACTACTGCTCTCCATCTCCCACAGACTATCCACACTGACTCTATGCCCATCCACAGGTCTCTACCCCCTCAGACACAATGATTATTTATTAGATGTATTACTCCATTACGCCGGGGTCCATTGATTATTGATTGCTTTTACCTTTAATATTTATCTATTTATCCTGCTACTGGTCACTATTACTCCTGTTTACATGTTTATATTACTATTAGTATTACCATAAGTGTTTAAAGTGCCTTCAAAAAGTATTCACACCCCATTACTTTTTCCACTTTTTTTGTGTGATACAAAGTGGGATTCAAATTGATTTAATTAAAATTCTAACGTTTTTTAAAAGATTTATGGAAAATAAACCACTAGTATATCACAAAAGGTAGCTGAGGGGAGGACAACTCATAACAATGGCTTGAATGGAGTTAATGGGATGGATTGGATGGAATGGAGTGGATGGAATGGAGTCAATGGGATGGAGTCAAAGGAATGGAGTCAATGGGATGGAGTCAATGGGATGAAGTCAATGGGATGGAGTCAATGGAATGGAGTCAATGGGATAGAGTCAAAGGAATGGAGTCAAAGGAATGGAGTCAATGGGATGGAGTCAAAGGAATGGAGTCAAAGGAATGGAGTCAATGGGATGGCATCAATGTGATGAGGTCAATGGGATGGGGTCAATGGGATAGAGTCAATGGGATGGAGTCAATGGGATGACATCAATGGGATAGAGTCAATTGGGTGTAGTCAATGGGGTGAGGTGAATGGGATGAGTCAATGGGGTGGAGTGAATGGAATGGAGTCAAAGGAATGGAGTCAATGGGATGGAGTCAATGGGGTGTAGTCAATGGGGTGGAGTGAATGGGATGAGTCAATGGGGTGGAATGAATGGAATGTAGTCAATGGAATGGAGTCAATGGGATGGAGTCAATGGAATGGAGTCAATGGGATGGAGTCAAAGGAATGGAGTCAATGGAATGGAGTCAATGGGATGGAGTCAATGGGGTGTAGTCAATGGGGTGGAGTGAATGGGATGAGTCAATGGGGTGGAGTGAATGGAATGTAGTCAATGGGATGGAGTCAATGGGATGGCATCAATGTGATGAGGTCAATGGGATGGGGTCAATGGGATAGAGTCAATGGGATGGAGTCAATGGGATGACATCAATGGGATGACATCAATGGGATAGAGTCAATGGGATGGAGTCAATGGGATGGAGTCAATGGAATGGAGTCAATGGGATGGAGTCAATGGAATGGAGTCAATGGGATAGAGTCAATGGGATGGAGTCAATGGGATGGCATCAAACACATGGAAAACGTGTTTGTTACTTTTTTTGTTTTATAACGTTTTTGTTATAATTTTTACCAAAATGTTTCCCACACCAAATAGTAACACATACATACGAACAACAACTTACAGACAAACAAAAAACACAACTACATTTCCTCTGCCCAACACCGCATGCTCAATATTTAAATAATAAATCATTTGATTTTTCCATTGTGTTAATGATGGCAGATTGACTCATTTCAAGATGAGGGGGAAACCTAGTCATGAATGCATTGAACTGAAATGTGTCTTCCGCTTTCAACCCAACCCTTCTGAATTACATATGCCTTGTCTTGAAATATGACAGCCAACTTTCTAACTCTGCCCATAACTTTTGAACTTTGTAATGTATTTGATACCATTCCACTGATTCCGCTCCAGCCAATACCACGAGCACACCCTACCGAATTAAGGTGCCACCAACCTCCTGTGTAATACTGTACATCTTGATTAGATAAGTAATCAACCCTCTGTGTCAATACATGTTAGAATCTCCTTTGGCAGGGATTACAGCTGTGAGTATTTCTGGGTAAGTCTCTAAGAGCTTTCCACACCTGGATTGTGCAACAATTGCCAATTATTCTTTTCAAAATTCTTGAATCTCTGTCAAATTGGTTGTTGATCATTGCTACACAACCATTTTCAAATATTGCCATTGACTTTCGAGCCAATTTAAGTCAAAGCTGTGGCTAAGCCACTCAGGAACATTCACTGTCTTCTTGGTAAGCAACTCCACTGTATATTTGGCATTATGTTTTAGGTAATTGTCCTGATGAAAGGTGAATCCCAGTATCTGTTGGAAAGCAGACTAAACCAATTTTTCCTCTATTCTGTTTCTTTTTATCCTAAAAAACTCCCTAGTCCTTGCCGTTGACAAGCATACCCATAACATGATGCAGCCACCACCATGCTTGAAAATATAAAGAGTGGCACTCAGTAAAGTGTTGTATTGGATTTGCCCCAAACATAACGATTTGTATTCAGGACAAAATAATTTATTTGCCAAACGTTTTCAGTATTACTTCAGTGCCTTATTGCAAACAGGATGCATGTTTTGGAACATTTTAATTCTGTACAGACTTCCTTTTTTCATTCTGTCATTTATGTTAGTATTGTGGAGTAACTAGAATGTTGATCCATCCTCAATTATCTGCTATTACAGCCATCAAACTCTTTCTTTTAAAATCAAAATTGGCCTCATGGTGAAATCCCTGAGCCGTTTCCTTCCTGTCCGGCAACTGAGTTAGGAAGGACGCCTTTATCTTTGTAGTAACTGCGTGTATTGATACACCATCCAAAGTGCAATTAATAACTTCACCATGCTCAAAGAGATACTCAATGTCTACCAATCTGTGCCCTTCGTTGCGAACCATGGCAAACCTCCCTGGTCGTTGTGGTTGAATCTGCTTGAAATTCATCGCTCGACTGAGGGACCTTAGAGATAATCACATGTGTTGGGTACAGAGGTGGGGTAATTAAAAATCATGTTAAACATTATTATTGCACACAGAGTGAAACTGTGCAACTTATCATGTGACTTTTACTCCTGAACTGATTTAGGCTTGCCATAACAAAGGGTTTGAATACGTATTGACTAAAGACAATTCAGTTTTACATTTTTTATTGATTTGTAAACATTTCTAAAAACATAATTCCACTTTGGGGTATTGTATGTAGATCAATGACACAAATCTACATTTAATACATTTTGAATTCAGGCTGTAACACAACAAAATGGGTCAAGGGTGTGAATACTTTCTGAAGGAACTGTATCTATTCCTACTACCAGTCACTTTTCAGACCTGTTTACATACACTACCATTCAAAAGTTTGGTGTCACTTAGAAATGTCCTTGTCTTTGAAAGAAAACATTTTTTTGGTCTATTAAAATAACATCAAATTGATCAGAAATACAGTGTAGACATTGTTAATGTTGTAAATAACTATTGTAGCTGGAAACGGCAGATTGTTTATGGAATAAATACATAGGCCCATTATCAGCAACCATCACTCCAGTGTTCCAATGGCACGTTGTGTTAGCTAATCCAAGTTTAAAATTTTAAAAGACTAATTGATAATTAAAAACCCTTTTGCAATTATGTTAGCACAGCTGAAAACTGTTGTGCAGATTAAAGAAGCAATAAAACTGGCCTTCTTTAGACTAGTTGAGTATCGGGAGCATCTGCATTTGTGGGTTCGATTACAGGCTCAAAATGACCAGAAACAAAGAATTTTCTTCTGAAACTCGTCAGTCTATTCTTGTTCTGAGAAATGAAGGCTATTCCATGCGAGAAAATTGCCAAGACACTGAAGATCTCGTACAACGCTGTGCACTACTCCCTTCACAGAACAGCGCAAACTGGCTCTAACCAGAATAGAAAGAGGAGTGGGAGGCCCCGGTGCACAACTTAGCAAGAGGACGAGTACATTAGAGTGTCTAGTTTGAGAAACAGATGCCTCACAAGTCCTCAACTGGCAGCTTCATTAAATAGTACCCGCAAAACAGCAGTCTCAACGTCAACAGTGAAGAGGCAACTCCAGGACCCTGGCCTTCTAGGCAGAGTTGCAAAGAAAAAGCCATATCTCAGACTGGCCAATAAAAAGAAAAGATTAAGATGGGCAAAAGAACACAGACACTGGACAGAGGAAGATTGGAAACGTGTTATGGACAGAGGAATCTAAGTTTGAGGTGTTCGGATCACAAAGAAGAACATTTGTGAGACGCAGACCAAATAAAAAGATGCTGGAGGAGTGCTTGACGCCATCTGTCAAGCATGGAGGAGGCAATGTGATGGTCTGGGGGTGCTTTGGTGGTGGTAAAGTGGGAGATTTGTACAGGGTAAAAGGGATCTTGAAGAAGGAAGGATATCACTCCATTTTGCAACGCCATGCCATACCCTATGGACGGCGCTTAATTGGAGCCAATTTCCTCCTACAACAGGACAATGACCCAAAGCACAGCTCCAAACTACGCAATAACTATTTAGGGAAGAAGCAGTCAGCTGGTATTCTGTCTATAATGGAGTGGCCAGCACAGTCACTGAATCTCAACCCTATTGAGCTGTTGTGAGAGCAGCTTGACCGTATCGTGCGTAAGAAGGCCCATCAAGCCATTCCAACTTGTGCATGGGGGTGAAATCTCTTCAGATTACCTCAACAAATTGACAACTTGTCAGGCTCTGGCCATAGAGAAGCAATAGGCTTCTCTATGTAGCTTGGTCAGAGTCTGACAGTGTCGTTCTTGTCTGTTCTTTGTGGGTTTTGGGTGGATCTCTAATTAGAGGCAGCTGCTACCCGTTGTCTCTAATTAGGGATCCAATATATGTTGAGTCTGTCCTTCACTTGGGGTGGCTTGTTATCGATGTATGTCGCAGTCACGGTGAGTAAGTGTGTTTCTTTTCGTCCGTTCATTTGGTGTGTTTTGAACGTGACGTTAGTCGAGGAGTGTTTGTTTCTGTTCTTTAGTTCGTCAGTCGTGGTTTTGTTTATACATAGTATTTATGTCAGGCCTTACATAGTATAAATAAAAGATGACGAACTATAATCACTGCGCTGCGTCTTGGTCTCGCTATGCACCCGATCGTGACACAACTAGAATGACACAATTATTATTTCAATTAAAAATCATTATTTAGAACCTTGTCAACGTCTTGACTGTATTTCCTATTCATTTCGCAACTCATTTCATGTATGTTTTCATGGAAAACAAGGACATTTCTAAGTGACCCCAAACTTTTGAATGGTAGTGTAAGTATTCAGACCCTTTGCTATGAGACTCGAAATGGAGCTCAGGTGCATCCTGTTTCCATTGATCATCCTTGAGATGTTTTTACAACTTCAATGGAGTCCACCTGTGGTCAATTCAATTGATTGGACATGATTTGGAAAGGCACACACCTGTCTATATAAGGTCCCACAGTTGACAGTGCATGTCCGAGACAGCATTGTGGTGAGGCTGGGGAAGGGTACCAAAAAATGTCTGCAGCATTGAAGGTCCCCAAGAACACAGTGGCCTCCATCATTCTTAAATGGAAGAAGTTTGGCACCACCAAGACTCTTCCTAGAGCTGTCAGCCTGGCCAAACTGAGCAGTCAGGGGAGAATGGCCTTGGTCAGGGAGGTGACCAAGAACCGGATGGTCGCTCTGAAAGAGTTCTAGAGTTCCTCTGTGAAGCCACTCCTCAGTAAAAGGCACATGACATCCAGCTTGGATTTTGCCAAAAGGCACCTAAATACTCTCAGACTATGAGATACAAGTTTCTCTGGACTGATATAACTAAGATTGAACTCTTTGGCCTGAATGCAAAGTGTCATGTCTGGAGGAAACCTTGCACCACCCCTACAGTGAAGCATGGTGGTGGCAGCATCAGGCTGTGGGAATGTTTTTCAGTGGCAGGGACTGAAAAATCCCTCAGGATCGAGGGAAAGATGAACGGAAGTACAGAGAGATGAACGGAAGTACAGAGAGATCCTTTATGAAAACCTGCTCCAGAGCGCTCAGGACCTCAGACTGGGGTGAAGGTTCACCTTCCAACAGAACAACAACCCTAAGCACACAGCCAAAAATAGTTGTCTAAAATAAAACTGTGAAGGACCTCGGCATTACTGTGGACCCTGATCTCTCTTTTGACAAACATATCAATAATATTTAAAAGACAGCTTTTTTCCATCTTTTCCATGCAGAAAAGCTAATCCATGCTTTTGTCTCTTCTAGATTAGACTACTGCAATGCTCTACTCTCCGGCTACCCGGATAAAGCACTAAATAGATTTAAATTAGTGCTAAACACGGCTGCTAGAATCTTGACTAAAATCAAACAATTTGATCATATTAGTCCAGTGCTAGCCTCTCTACACTGTCTTCCTGTTAAGGCAAGGGCTGATTTCAAGGTTTTACTGCTAACCTAGAAAGCATTACATGGGCTTGCTCCTACTTATCTCTCCGATTTGGTCCTGCCGTACATACCTAAACGTACGCTACGGTCAAATGACACAGGCCTCCTTATTGTCCCTAGAATTTCTAAGCTAACAACTGGAGGCAGGGCTTTCTCCAATACATTTTTATGGAATGGTCTGCCTGTCCATGTGAGAGACACAGACTCGTTCTCGACCTTTAAGACTAATCTCTTCAGTAGGTCCTATGATTGAGTGTAGTCTGGCTCTGGGGTGCGAAAGTGAATGACAAGGCACTGGAGCAACGAACCACCCTTGCTGTCTGTGCCTGGCCGGCTCCTCTCTCTCTACCGGGATTCTTTGCCTCTGACCCTGTTACGGGGGCTGAGTCACTGGCTTACTAGTGCTCTCCCATGCTGTCCCTAGGAGGGGTGTGTCACTTGAGTGGGTTGAGTCACTGACGTGATCTTCCTGTCCGGTTTTACGCCCCCTCTGGCTCATGCAATGGAGAAGATCTTTGTGGGCTATACTCAGCCTTGTCTCAGGGTAGTACGTTGGTGGTCTTTAGATATCCCTATAGTGGTGTGGGGGCTGTGCTTTGGCAAAGTGGTTGGGGTTATATCCTGCCTACCTGCTACCAGACCTGATGTTTTCGACTCCCTCTCTCTCTCTATCGCATCTGCTGTCTCGACCTCTGAATGCTCGGGTATGAAAAACCTACTGACATTTACTCCTGAGGTACTGACCTGTTGCAACCTCTACAACCACTGTGATTGTTATTTGATCCTGCTGGTCATCTATGAACATTTGAACATCTTGAAGAACAATCTGGCCTTAATGGCCATCTACTCTTAGAATCTCCAACCGGCACAGCCAGAAGAGGACTGGCCACCCCTCAGAGTGTGCTTCCTTTCTAGAGAGTTTTTCCTAGCCACCGTGCTTCTACATCTGCATTGCTTGCTGTTTGGTGTTATAGGGTGGGTTTTTGCCAGCTCCCACACTATCCATTGAGCACCAGTACTACAGACAAGTGTCAAATATACATAACACACACTTCCATCCCCATCAAAAAACAAAAGAACATTCACAGCAATAACATTGTATATGCCATCACCTGCACATTATGTCACAACATCTATGTAGGTGAAACTGGCTATACCATCCTCACAAGCCTCAAACAACACCTATACATAATAAACAATAACAAACTACCCACACGTTTGATCCAACACTTCCACACACACCCCATAGCACACCTACAAATCACAGGCCTGGAGTCTCAGGACTCCTGGACCAAGGCCCAAAGAAAAGCGGCGGAGTCCAGGTGGATAACCAAACTTAACACTCTGGCTCCATCTGGACTCAACAGCAAGGAGTAGACACACACACACACACACACACACACACACACACACACACAGGCATACACAGAAAAGGCAGCAACAATAGGTCCGTGCAATTGACAGTTTGACACCATCCACAAACTGATTTTATTCATAAACCTAACCCTAACCCTGGCCTTACACCTAGTCCTAACCCTAACCCTGGCCTTACACCTAGTCCTAACCCTAACCCTAACACTGGCCTTACACCTAGTCCAAACCCTAACCCTAACCCTGGCCTTACACCTAGTCCTAACCTTAACCTTAACCCTACTTCGGCATAGAAAGACATCCAGACTTGGATTTCTCTCTCTCTCTACAATGGTTCATTATTTTGGGTCCCGCTTTATTTGGATAGTCCAGATAGTCCATCTTTAGACGCTCTCCAGATGGTCATACTATCAACAAACTATCTGCACAGCCCCCACACCACTATAGGGATATCTAACTGCTTGCTAAGGTTACGGTTAAGGTTAGGGTTAGGTTTAGAATAAGGGTTAGGGTAAGGGTTAAGGTTAGGGTTAGAGCTAGGGTTAATAGATAGTCGTTGAACATCTCATTCCAAAATCAGGGGCATTAATATGGAGTTGGTCCCCCCTTTGCTGCTATAACAGCCTCCACTCTTCTGGGAAGGCTTTCCACTAGATGTTGGAACATTTTTTTGGGGACTTGCTTTCATTCACCCACAAGAGCATTAGTGATGTCGGGCACTAATGTTGTGCGATTAGGCCTGGCTCCCTGTCGGCGTTCCAATTCATCTCAAAGGTGTTATCTAAGGAGATTGCATGGCTGTGTGCTCAATTTTATACACAGGTGTGGCTGAAATAGCCGAATCTGCTAGCCCTACTTTTGTATATATAGTGTACATAGCGCTGCCCCAGTTTTGACCTGTGGTAGTGCCCTGCAGAGGGCCTGTCTGTTGTTGCGCTGTAGAATCTCAACTAAGTCCTGTTGGCATTCCATAGATTGTGGAGAGAAGGTTCTAGATTTCACACGTTCCGCTAGATGATGGAGAGATAGGTGGCACATACACCCAGGAGGGGGGGAGTGAGAGGTGAGAGAGCGAGTTTGAGAGAGAGTTCCACAAAGCTGTGAATGATCTGAGAGACAAGGCAAGAAGGGCCTTCTATGCCATCACAAAAGGAACATAAAATCTGACATACCAATTAGGATCAGGCTAAAAATACTTGAATCAGTTATAGAACCCATTGCCCTTTATGGTTGTGAGGTCTGGGGTCCGCTCATCAACCAAGGATTCACAAAATGGGACAAACACCAAATTGAGAATCTGCATCCAGAATTCTACAAAAATATCCTCAGTGTACCACGAAAAACACCAAATAATGCATGCAGAACAGAATTAGGCCGATATCAGCTAGTTATCAAAATACAGAAAAGAGACGTTAAACTCTACAACCACCTAAAAGGAAGATATTCCCGAACCTTCCATAACAAAGCCATCACCTACAGAGACATGAACCTGGAGAAGAGTCCCCTAAGCAAGCTGTTCCTGGGGCTTTGTTCACAAACACAAACAGACCCCACAGAGCCCCAGAACAGCAACACAATTAGACCAAACCAAATCATGAGAAAACAAAAAGATAATCACTTGACACATTGGAAAGAATTAACAAAACAATTTTTGGTCAGATTCTCAATCATGGAGTGGCAGTGAGTAACATAATAGGATAGGATCCTGACCCCTGGCTAGAGTTCATCATGTCTAGAAGTCTGTGAAAATTTGTGCAGTGTGGATTCATGTCTATATTCATAATGTCTACTGTCTGCCTGTGTCCAGGGCGTCCCTTCCATGACTCAGTTCTTTATCTCATGCAGTAAGAATCCAATGGCCAATACACAGCTGTTACTGCAGACTGGTGAGCCTGACTACAAACCCACACTGACTGGGGGGTGGGAGTGTATGTATGACATCGTATCGAGTCTTTTCCTATGTCTCTCTCTCTCTCTCTCTCTCTCTCTCTCTCTCAGTCATTCCTCCCATTCCTCATTGATCTGCCACCTTCACCAGGTCTGTTATGAAACATAGGCCCCAGTAGAAAATCTAATCAAATCAAGATTGGTAGACGGGACAAAGTGCTCAGGCTATTACATCACACTGGAGTCACCTCAGTACTCTGTACCAGTTGACTGCTGAGGCATCAGATTATGTAGACACTCAGGTATGTGATAAAACATGCTGCCTTCAGCTAGGGATTTTCCAGTGTGAGTCAGTGCCAAAGTCAGTACAACCAAATGTGGTTGGTGATTCTGTTGAGTCATTTGTAGTATGATAACCTCTATACACATTTTAGAGAGGAGAGGAGGTGGGGGGGTGAAGTGAGGCAACACTGGGAGCTGATATGAAATCAAATAGTCAGATAGAGGTGGACAGGTAGAGACATGTTGGTAGAGGTGGTCAGGTCGAGGCAGGCAGGTAGAGGTAGACAGGTAGAGGAAGTCAGGTAAGGCAGGCAGGTATATAGTCAGGTAGAGGTAGCCAGGTAGAGGCAGGCAGGTAGAGGTGGACTGGTAGAGGAAGGCAGGTAGAGGTGGTCAGGTAGAGGTAGACAGGTAGAGGCAGGCAGGTAGAGGTAGAAAGGTAGAGGCAGACAGGTAATGTAGACAGGTAGAGGTAGACAGGTAGAGGCAGGCAGGTAGATGCTGGCAGGTAATGTAGACAGGTAGACAGGCAGAGGTGTAGAGGGAGGCAGGTAGAGGCAGGCAGGTAGAGGCAGGCAGGTAGAGGCAGACAGGTAAAGGTAGTCAGGTAGAGGTGGTCAGGTAGAGGTAGTCAGGCAGAGGTAGACAAGTAGAGGTAGACAGGTAGAGGTAGTCAGGTAGAGGTAGACAAGTAGAGGTAGACAGGTAGAGGTAGAGAGGTAGAGGCAGACAGGTAGAGGTGGTCAGGTAGAGGTAGAGAGGTAGACAGGTAGAGGTAGACAGGTACTGTAGAGGTAGACAGGTAGAGGTAGACCGGTACTGTAGAGGCAGGCAGGTAGAGGTAGACAGGTAGAGGTAGACAGGTACTGTAGAGGTAGACAGGTAGAGGTAGACAGGTACTGTAGAGGTAGACAGGTAGAGGTAGACCGGTACTGTAGAGGCAGGCAGGTAGAGGTAGACAGGTAGAGGTAGACAGGTACTGTAGAGGCATGCAGGTAGAGGTAGATAGGTAGAGGTAGTCAGGTAGAGGCAGACAGGTAATGTAGCGGCAGGCAGGTAGAGGTTTGTCAGGTAGGTAGAGGTAGTCAGGTAGAGGTAGTCAGGTAGAGGTAGTCAGTTGTGACTTCCCGACGTCACCAGGCCATTACCTACATAGGCCTTTACTTACAAATACATCAGTAATGACTTTAAATGATTTAGAAACTTTACTGTGTTCTAGTTAATATCAGCTGAAAACAATGGTAAAAGGAAAACGTAATATTGGTGTCTCTCCCCCTCAATCCTCAGTGGACGATTCTGATACATTGGTTTGTTGTTATACGTGTTGGTTACTTGGTGATGAAATTATAGCCGGAAGGAAACAATCAGGTGTTGCTCATTCCCTCCCTCCCTCCTTAATCCACACTCTCCCTCACTCAGCATCTGTCACCCAGGCCCACTCATACAGTACCGACATATCCCAACATGCCCCTGTGGTCCCGCCCCTTCCCCAGGAAACAAGCCAAATATGGGCATGTCAGGGGAGAACAGGTAAAGTGATAGACAGGTAAGGTAGATTCCTCTCTAACTGCTACTCTCTAACTACCGTGTGGTTTAGGAACTGGATCTGGATTGTTCCAGTTAGATCCTGTATCCAGAGACAGGTTGAAAAATACTGGACACTACAGCAAGACAAGATGAGATTGCAATGAAAAAGAAGACGTTAAAACAAAGCAGACGTTCACTTTCTTGCCACGGCTGATTCCTGCCACGACATGACTCCAGACACTGTTGAGGAAAAGGTCCTGCTAAAGTAATGTCTCATTGATGTACTACTAATACGTAATAACGTCTTGTATGGCTCAGTGTTACCTAATGCACCTTACTACCTGAGTCTTGGTAGTCATCCCTGGTGTGTAGGAGGTCACGTCTCCAGACTGGTCTACATAACCACCCATCCCTGTCTGTCTCCTGTCTGTCTGTATCCTCTCATGACTTCTCATCCCTGTCTGTCTCCTGTCTGTCTGTATCCTCTCATGACCACCCATCCCTGTTTGTCTCCTGTCTGTCTCCTGTCTGTGTGTCTCCCCTCATGACCACCCATCCCTGTCTGTCTCCTGTCTGTCTGTATCCTCTCATGACCACCCATCCCTGTCTGTCTCCTGTCTGTCTGTATCCTCTCATGACCACCCATCCCTGTCTGTCTCCTGTCTGTCTGTATCCTCTCATGACCACCCATCCCTGTCTGTCTCCTGTCTGTCTGTATCCTCTCATGACCACCCATCCCTGTCTGTCTCCTGTCTGTCTCCTGTCTGTCTGTATCCTCTCATGACCACCCATCCCTGTCTGTCTCCTGTCTGTCTCTATCCTCTCATGACCACCCATCCCTGTCTGTCTCCTGTCTGTCTGTATCCTCTCATGACCACCCATCCCTGTCTGTCTCCTGTCTGTCTGTATCCTCTCATGACCACCCATCCCTGTCTGTCTCCTGTCTGTCTGTATCCTCTCATGACCACCCATCCCTGTCTGTCTCCTGTCTGTCTGTATCCTCTCATGACCACCCATCCCTGTCTGTCTCCTGTCTGTCTGTATCCTCTCATGACCACCCATCCCTGTCTGTCTCCTGTCTGTCTGTATCCTCTCATGACCACCCATCCCTGTCTGTCTCCTGTCTGTCTGTATCCTCTCATGACCACCCATCCCTGTCTGTCTCCTGTCTGTCTGTATCCTCTCATCACACACACTGGAAAGTACAGTCAACCATATTGCTCACATTTTACTCCAAATAATCCTTATCATTGTTTTTTCCTCTATGGTTTTATCAGATGGGCCAGCCCATTCCACCCACACGGAGGGGGGGGGGGGGGGGAGTCCCCTCTCTGCTGTAGTCCTGCTATCACTGAGACAATACAGGGGTGGGCTTTACTTACTGTTTTCTTTGAGACAACAGTACCTGCTAATTGCAGGTCTTTTTGAAGCTCTCCACAATTGGTCCTTGGCTCTTGGACAACTCTTCTGATTATTCTTTTCACTCCTCTGTCAGAAATCTGTGTGTGTAGGAGGTCACGTCTCTAGACTGGTCTACATAACCACCCATCCCTGTCTGTCTCCTGTCTGTCTGTATCCTCTCATGACTTCTCATCCCTGTCTGTCTCCTGTCTGTCTGTATCCTCTCATGACCACCCATCCCTGTCTGTCTCCTGTCTGTCTCCTGTCTGTGTGTCTCCCCTCATGACCACCCATCCCTGTCTGTCTCCTGTCTGTCTGTATCCTCTCATGACCACCCATCCCTGTCTGTCTCCTGTCTGTCTGTATCCTCTCATGACCACCCATCCCTGTCTGTCTCCTGTCTGTCTGTATCCTCTCATGACCACCCATCCCTGTCTGTCTCCTGTCTGTCTGTATCCTCTCATGACCACCCATCCCTGTCTGTCTCCTGTCTGTCTCCTGTCTGTCTGTATCCTCTCATGACCACCCATCCCTGTCTGTCTCCTGTCTGTCTGTATCCTCTCATGACCACCCATCCCTGTCTGTCTCCTGTCTGTCTGTATCCTCTCATGACCACCCATCCCTGTCTGTCTCCTGTCTGTCTGTATCCTCTCATGACCACCCATCCCTGTCTGTCTCCTGTCTGTCTGTATCCTCTCATGACCACCCATCCCTGTCTGTCTCCTGTCTGTCTGTATCCTCTCATGACCACCCATCCCTGTCTGTCTCCTGTCTGTCTGTATCCTCTCATCACCACCCATCCCTGTCTGTCTGTCTCCTGTCTGTCTGTATCCTCTCATGACCACCCATCCCTGTCTGTCTCCTGTCTGTCTGTATCCTCTCATGACCACCCATCCCTGTCTGTCTCCTGTCTGTCTGTATCCTCTCATGACCACCCATCCCTGTCTGTCTCCTGTCTGTCTGTATCCTCTCATGACCACCCATCCCTGTCTGTCTCCTGTCTGTCTGTATCCTCTCATCACACACACTGGAAAGTACAGTCAACCATATTGCTCACATTTTACTCCAAATAATCCTTATCATTGTTTTTTCCTCTATGGTTTTATCAGATGGGCCAGCCCATTCCACCCACACGGGGGGGGGGAGTCCCCTCTCTGCTGTAGTCCTGCTATCACTGAGACAATACAGGGGTGGGCTTTTCCATCAGCCAGTCACTCCTCCCACCCCGTTGGCCCACACCAAACACACAGGGTCAGCATGTCAATCCCACTCACCCATAGGTGTGGCGGCCCAACTGGAAGGTGTGTGTGTGGGTGCGTGTGTGTGTGTGTGTGTGTGTGTGTGTGAACATGTGAACTTGTGTGTGTGTGTGCATGTGTGCGAAATGTCTTGATAAAGAGCTCAGAAGAATACATTTTTCATGTCTACAATGTTAATGTTGTTCAATGTCGGAGAGAGACTCCCTGGTTAAATGGGGCAGCCTTTTTCCATAGATGACAATACCACCACAGTCAGCCTGTCAGTGTGTTAGTGAGGTGTGTCTAGTGGTTTATTAAACCTGTGTGTGTATTCAAGGCGTGTGTGTGTGTGTGTCTTTCCAATCCTACCTACTTCCTAATTTACTACGGTAACCTTTCACCCAGTCTGTCTGTCTAACAGAGTCTTAGAGCTGTGCACTGTTTTCTCAAAACAGCCTACACACAACTACAATGCCTAATATGCTTACAGACATCTACAATGCTATGTGTGTCTGGGTCCCTATATCACCCATGTGAGAGAGAGAGCACTTTAACTAGCCACTCCAACCAGTATCTATGACTACAAGAAACATATTTTCTTTTTTTTTTAACCTTTATTTAACTAGGCAAGTCAGTTAAGAACAAATTCTTATTTACAATGACAGCCTACCTACAGGGTCAGCTATAGTAGTACGGCGCCCCTGGAGCAAATTCGGGTTAGGTGCCTTGCTCAAGGACACATCGACAGGTTTTCAATCCAGCTCGGGGATTCGATCCTGCAACCTTATGGTTACTGGCACAATGCTCTGACCTCTGGCCCTATGCTCATGAGACAACTCCATCCAGGGAACCAAAGTGAAATCATTATATTATGATCACCAGAAGATCTGAGTCTGACACATTCCATTTACGTCCTAGTCCAGACCAGACCAACACACATCTGGAGAGGGCATTTCACCAGGTGTTTTCACCACTAACGCATCACAGGTGTCTGTGTGTGTGTGTGTGTGTGCATGTATGTGTCTTACCCTCTGCGTGTCTCTGTCAGGTGTTCACACACACACACACACACACACACACACACACACACACACACACACACACACACACACACCCTGCTGTTCAATCCTCTCATTAGTTAAGCAGTCTACCACAACATAGATCACAGCAACCAGGTCCCTAATGGTTGAATTAGGATCTGTTTATAGTTCTGGGAGCCTTTGACATGTGGTTGGAGCTGGGAAACAGGCAACTACAGGCCACTCTGGATAAGAACATCTGCTAAATGACTAACATGTAATAGAAATGCAACTGTTGCCTATAATATGTCTGTAACAGCAATTTTACTATGTGTGTCATTGCTACGCTGAGTGAATTGAAGACGAAAAAAAACGTCAAAACATGATAATTGAGATAATGTTTACTGCATGAGTACCACTGTGTTTTGTCACGAAAGGCTGACACAAGGGAGAATCTCAATTGCATTTCCTTGCCTCCTCACATCCTCTCTCCTCACCTCCTTCTCAAAACCATTGGATGAAAAAGTCAGTCCCCTCTGACCTTGTCCTCCAATGGGTTATGAGAAGGAGGCGAGGAGAGAGGACTCAAGGAGTCAAGGAAATGCAGTTTAGATTCTCCCCAAGATAGACTACTTCAGAAGCTATGATGATGCAGTGCTGCAGTGTATGATGCCACCAAGTGGGGGAAATGGGGAAGCTCATAATAATATTCTGTCTATTCTGGGAGAACCTAGAGGGCAGGTACGTATAGCTGATGATTTAGACCTAGATTCAATCAGACCATGGAAGATCCGCTCTATTGTGGGTTAAACATGCAAAGGCAATGTTCCCACTTCCGCAGAGACGGCATTCATATAAAAGCTGCATGTGTCGGCTCAATCGGAAATGTCCTTTACATTTCAATCGCAATGTAACGCAGATCTTCTGTGGTCCGGAATGAAACGTCCCGAAACGTTAGTGTTAAGATCTGAGCAAAATGTTATCCTTTACACTTTAAGACATTGGTATAAGACAACTGCAAAGTCATGATGAGGGATGTAGTGTGTGTGTAATGTTATTGGGTTAACAGAATAAAGATGAAAGTGTAGTTGACATGGCGTTGCTATTCAGGGCTGATGCAACATTCCCAGAGGAGAATGAAAACAGCTACAGTATGACGTAATCTCTGGACCGTAGTGTTCTGTCATCCTCTTCACCTCTCCCATGGCTGACCTCCCTCTCCTCGCCACTAGATGGCAGTCTGAATCCAGAGAGATTGACTGCAGGCCAGGCTTGACCTGTGTGTGTGTGTGTGTGTGTGTGTGTGTGTGTGTGTGTGTGTGTGTGTGTGTGTGTGTGTGTGTGTGTGTGTGTGTGTGTGTGTGTGTGTGTGTGTGTGTGTGTGTGTGTGTGTGTGTGTGTGTGTGTGTGTGTGTGTGTGTTAATGAGTACTTTTGAGTGGGTGGAGAATTTTAAAAAAAGTCCCTGCTGAAGCATATTGATGCAGTAGGGTCAGGAGTTTCTCTTGGTCATTAGGGACCAGAGTGTGGGCTCGTTCCTCTGCGCAGGCATTGCTGATGCATGCCAGGTCTTACAACACCTCGATAGGTTTTTTACATAATTATTCTATAGCAATCTGGTGGCCGACGGCACAGTCATGATATGGTGGCACGCAACCATTAGTTGATGCATGCAACGTCTGATCAGGGGAAAACGACCCTTCTCTTGGTCAGGCCACATTGTCTGGAAAAACTCCAGCTGTAGGTTTTCTATTCAGAAATATCAAGACAGTACAGACCAGGGCATTCTACAGTAGTTTTATTGCATTCAATATTTTACACGTTTTTTTTATTGGTGTCATTGCAGCTTCTCTGTGAACAAAACCTATTCGTTCAATAATAAAAAACACAGAGAAAAACATTACATACATGAGATCTTCCAAAGATAGCAGTTTCAAGTTTGTAGGAGATATTGGTTTAATACAAGGTGGATTTATTTCAAATATTAGATGTATGCATGTGCATTATCAGTTGAAACGTGTCTAAACGTAATGTAAATGCAAACAGTAAGTGTTTGTTTAGATTTTATGAACAATCCATGAGAATGGAGAAGGCACAACCTTTGGCTGTTAGGTAACCGGTAGAAAATCGTGACTTTTTGTTTTTGTCGAAAGAAAAATAAAATAACAAATCCCAGAAAGATCCTCAAGGACCTTCAACATGATAATATGTGTTTTCTCTTTCCAAATCAATGCATAAAAAGCTAACATAATCAGGCAACCAGGTGAATAAAACGCAGAGAAGAACATAAACAGCAAAACAATAAAACAACAAACAACCACAACTAAATAATAATTCTCTCCAGTCCAGTTGCCAGGGAAACAAAGCTAAGAACAAGGCCTGTTGCTAACATTAGACCTCCTCATATACACCCTGGCCTGGCTGTATTCTGAGACCCTACAGGCACCAGGAAGACGACTATTTCATACAACTATTTCAGGCCCTCTTCCCCCCCGCGTTGGGCAGACTGGACGGTTGTTTGTGGTAGCAGTCCGGGGGGCTAGCGTTCATGCCTGTAGGGACGTAGTACATGCTCTCCAGGTAGCTCTGGTCCAGAGGTGCATGAATCTGGGGCTCCGGCTTGGACCCCTGGCTCCCGGGGCTCCCGTAGCCGACCTGAGCCCCATTCTGGTGCATTGTCCCTGGGGCTGGAGCCTCTGGGTGGCGGGGTGGCTGGGGGTGAGGTGCTGATGGAGGGGGGCCATAGGGGAGGTACTGGGAGGCGGGAGCGTACATGTTGGGGTTGTGGATGGAGGAGTAGGGGGCCGCCGAGGCGGGGGAGTAGGGGGCGGATGAGGGAGGGTAAAGGCCTGAGTGAGACATGGTACTCTGGGGGATGAGCACCTCCACGTACTGGCCCGTCTCTGGATCAAACAGCATCTTCCTCAGTGGCTGCACCGGCACCTCAATGTAGAAGTACTTCCCCGTGTCAGGATCCATGAGGACCCTGCGAGGGGTTTGCCCGTACCCCAGAACCCCTGTACTGTCTGGGTAGTCAGACCCAGATAGACTTCCATACTCAGACCCATAGGATGGCCCCAGGCTCTGTGGGCTGCACAGGTACTGAGGGTCCATAGGGGGCAGGTTGGGAGAGTGGCTGTGGTCACTGTAGGGGCCCCCAGAGACAGGTTGCTGGCCCTGGGGGGAGTGGTGCAGAGGGGGGGCCCGACGTGGGTCCATGTGTTGGGGGTGCTGGAGAGGGCGGTCGGCCGGGCAGGGCTGGAGCATGGAGGGGTGGGGTTGGTGGAGGGACTGGTACATGCCTGGGGGGGGCTGGGTGGGGCTGGGGAGGGTGGATAATTTGGGAGAGCTGGGATGGTAGCTGATTGAGCTCAGAGGCTGGGGATCCGCTCTGCACTGGTGTGGGCGGAGAGGGGGTTGACCCCCCATGGAGTAAGGCAGCGCCTGGCCAGTGGAGTGGGAGGGGAAGGGAGGGGTGTGGGTGTGGGGGGAGTGGTGGTGGTGAGGGGGTGTGAGGCCGTGGGAGGGGCAGCCAGAGGTGCAGGAGCAGGGAGGAGGACGGGAGGAGACTGAGGAGAAGGAAGAGGAGGGGTGGTAGCGGTTCAGCTTCCTCTGGGGCAGGTCAGGTAGGTGGAGGGGGCTGAAGCTCTCCCTCTCGTCGTAACTAGGGGGGTCGTCTGATGCGTAGAAACGCAGGTCGTCTGCCCTCTGCGAGTGGTCGCTGGACAAGGATCTGTGTATGGGCTGCTGTGTGTGTATGTGGTGTGTGTATATGGGTGCCTGTGTGTTTGTGGATACCGTTGCAGGTTGTTTTGTTTTGTTGAAGGTAACTGGCATAGTTTGCTCCTGAGGGCACACTGTTGTTGTTTTTGGATTGTGCGGGTGGCTGGTTATATCCACAATAGCTGACTTGCTTGAGTGTATGGCAGGGGCATGGGTAGGAACTTTGGCAGAGGCATGGGTAGGGACTTTGACAGGGGCATGTGTAGGGTCTTGGGAAGGGGCTGGGGCAGGGGCAGCAGGGGCTTGGGTAGGAGCTGGGGCTGAAGCTGGAGCTGGGGCTGAGACTGTGAGGGTTGTGGGTCTCTGTGTGTAGCTGGGGGCCTGTCCTTGTCCTTGGGTTGAAGCCCCTGGTTGCTTCGTCCTTTCATTGGATGTCTCTGTGTCTGCTGTTGTTGATGCTGGTTTGTGAGAGAAACTAGCGATGACTGTTGTCTTGGTAGGTGGAGGCCTGTAGCTGGACACTGCCGAAACGGATAACTTTTTATTATAGTTAGACGCTGGGGTCGAATCGTTCGATAGATGTCTGTGGATAGTTGTAGCTGAAGTTGATGGTTTCTCATTGGGCAAAGGTCTCTCCTCTTCTGTGTGCTGTTTGAAGCTTGATGTAGCTGCCTCAACTGGTTTCTGCTGTGTTTCACTGGACAGTGAATTTGCATCTGTCGGTCTGAACTTTGGTTTCGGTGCCACTGGCGGACCGTTGGCTATTGAGTGAAACTCTATAGTTTGCGGCCTGGTGCTTGACGAGATGGTCTTCTCTTGTTTATCTTGTTTATGTATTTCTTTAGACAACGACCTCACCTCGATCACTTGTGGTCGGTATCTTCTCATCAGTGCTGGTGAGCCTGGTAGCGAGCCTGGTAACTTAGGTGAGTAGGTTGATTTCTTCACTGTCTCTTTTTCAGCAGTGTCTTCTTGTGTTTTCTTCTTTGGGGGTGGCGGTGATGATGCCGTGCGTTGCTCTATGTCTCTTACCGTGGCTCTGACACTAACCCTCTCCTGATTCGAAGTGGTCCTAACTCTGTCATCAGTTTGAGCTGAGACTCTTCGAAGCCTGGGAGAATTTGGGACAGAATGGGTATGACATGAAGAGGCTGATGCATTGACGGAAGATGATGCTGAGGTTGACGCATTGACAGAGTTAGAGGAGAAGGAGGAGGCTTCTTTCACAGTGCTTGAGGATGATACGGATGAGGCTGCTGGCACAGTGCTTGAGGATGATACGGATGAGGCTGCTTGCACAGTGCTTGAGGATGATACGGATGAGGCTGCTTGCACAGTGCTTGAGGATGATACGGATGAGGCTGCTTGCACAGAGGATGTAGACGAGGACGAGTAGGTTCTCTGTCTGTGTGAGTCACTCGTACCCCCGTCTGAGGGTCCACGGGTCTGAAGAGGGATCTCTATTCGGTTTATATGTTTACGTGGGACCCCTCCACCCCCACCTTCACCCCCACTCCTTGTTATCTCCTCTGACACAGCCTCAGAGACCACAGACCCAATATCTGCCTGGTAGCCCTTCTCTTTGACCAGCATGGACACAGAGTGGCTGGGGGTAGGGGTGGGGGTCTTGGTGGGGACAGAGGAATGTGGAGTGCCTAGATCCGGAGCTGGGGATGAGGTTGGGGCTGGAGGAGAAGCTGGTTCTGGCGAAGCTTTGGGACCAGGTGCGGAGACCAAGGTCGGAGCTGGGGCTGGGGAGGCTGGAGCTGGGGCTGGGGATGAGGCCAGCGCTGGGGAGGCTGGGGCCGGGGCTGGAGAGGCTGGAGTAGGGGAGGCGGGAGCAGGTGACGCCGGGGCTGGGGAGGCTGGAGCTCCAGCTGAGAATGACTTGGGCTTATTGGATCCATCCTGCAGCACCAGAGAAGCACTAGACACTCTGTCTTTACTGGGGAGTTTAGGGCTGCTGCCCAGCATAGGGGGCTTTGTATCTCTTCTCACCACTTCAGGTTTGTCACTAGACTCTGATACACTTCGGTGTATCCTGGTTACTCTCGGTGACTCTGTTTCACTGGGTTTCACCTTGGTGTTGCCTGTTTCTGTTTTGACAGTACCCTGTACAGGGGCCTTGTGTTGGTTTGACTCTGTCTCTGTCACAGCTACTTCCTCTGTTGCGCAA
The DNA here is from genome assembly GCA_023634145.1 of Thymallus thymallus. Classification (NCBI taxonomy): domain Eukaryota; kingdom Metazoa; phylum Chordata; class Actinopteri; order Salmoniformes; family Salmonidae; genus Thymallus; species Thymallus thymallus. The sequence goes on from CM042384.1 coordinate 26,137,335, forward strand.
CTCTTAGGTGTTGCATCAGAAGGGCCCTCAGGTTCATTGGTTGTCTCTGTGGACACCTGTTGTAAAGAATCAACCTTATGTTTGCCTCTAGTCGTTTCTCTGTCTGTTTTGTTAGATAGTGTTGTCGCTTTGTTTTTGTTTTCTCTCCAGCTGACAGCTTTGTATTCTATCTGCATCGGCTGAGGACGGGGCATCTGCATTTCCTCCTTCTGGAAAGATATTGGGGGAGGTGGTAGCTTTTCCTCTTTCCTCTCTTCTCTCATTTCCATTATCTCTTCACACCTCTCCTCCCTCCTTTCCTCCCTCCTCTCCTCTTTTCTCTCCTCCCTCCTTTCCTTTCTCTGTTCCTCTCTCCTCTTCTCTCTCATCTCCTCCCTCCCCTCCTCCTTCTCTGGTGCTGGCATGGCTTTGAACGACAGGTTGTATGTGTTTTTCACCAGCCTTCTCACATCTCTCACTTTGTGCAGGGGAGCTTTGGCTTTACCCTTCCTATTGGCATCCACATTCTCAGTCAGTTCATTCATCTTGTTCAAGGTCTTCACTCCCTTCTCTTCTTCTATGGTTTCTCTATGAGAAGTCTGCACTCTCTTCTCTTCTTCTCTGGTTTCTCTATGAGAAGTCTGCACTCTCTTCTCTTCTTCTCTGGTTTCTCTATGAGAAGTCTGCACTCTCTTCTCTTCTTCTCTGGTTTCTCTATGAGAAGTCTCCACTCTCCTGTCTTCTTCTCTTTTTTCTCTATGTGAAGTCCCTATTCTCCTGTCTTCTTCTTTGGTTTCTCTATGTGAAGTCTCCATTCTCCTGTCTTCTTCTCTGGTTTCTCTCTGACAGGTCCTCCAAGGGGAGGCAGTCTCGTGGTTAACCTCAGGTTTAGTTTCCAGCTCGGGCGACAGTGAGACGTTTAGAGAAGAGGTTTTCATTTTCTCTGTAACAAGGCTGGGTTTCAGAGTGATCTCTGGTGTTTTGGACATGTAGGTGCTCTTGACGCTCGGATGTTTATGGTTTTCCATGTCAGAGTGGTTGTCCAGCTTTGTGTTTGTCTTTCCTACCAGCGTGCTGATGGCTCGAGTGGCAGAGGGAACGCCGGTGTTCCGGGCAGCTGCATCTGCTGAGTCACCACCCTGTTTGTCATCCCTCTCATCACTCTGTTTACTGTCATCCCTCTCATCACTCTGTTTACTGTCATCCCTCTCATGCCTACATTTACTGTCATCCCTCTCATGCCTACATTTACTGTCATCCCTCTCATGCCTACATTTACTGTCATCCCTCTCATGCCTACATTTACTGTCATCCCTCTCACCCCTCCGTTTACTGTCATCCCTCTCATGCCTCTGTTTAATGTCGTGTGTCTGCTTACCCCCCATCCTGGCGTTCTTCTCAGTGGGTTTTTTACTCTCAAACGGGAACACCAGTTCAGACCTCATCTCTCGTTTGACCAGGTCTGAGTTTGGGTTTCTGGCAGGAGATTCAATTCTGTCATTGTTTCTCTGGGGACAACTAGTAGTAGGGTGCTCAGACCTCATCCCAGGGCTAACATGGTTAGGGCTTCTGTTGCTGTGAGATTCAATTGTCTCGTTGTTTCCCTGAGGAGAGGTAAAGTTAACTGGAGCGAAATGTGCATCAGAACTCATCTCAGGGGTTGTGCGGGAAGGTTCAGGCCTCTTGTTGCTTCTCTGTGGAGAAGTGGAGTTAGTATTAATAGTACGGTTCGTTGGTCTAATACTGGGTTTCACTCCAAAACTTCTCTGTTTTCTGTTTACATCAGTGTTTGGGCTTGTCTCTCTTCTCACAGCCAGGTCCTCAGAGGAAAGATTGTTGTCTGAATTTATACTGGAACTCAGATTCTGTGTCTCTGGTTTTGGGGACTCTTTAAGGGTTGACACCTCACTCTTAGGAGGAGGAGGGGTTTTGTCCCCAGAGGGGCTGAGGTCACCTCCTCCTTCCTGGTCTTCCTGTTTACCAACATTCTGCATCTTCTTGGAGAGGATGCTCGTGATCAGGCAGGTGGCCATCTTGGTTTTGGTACATGTCTCATCAAGCGACAAAGACTTCTGGAGCTTGCCCTTCCTCTTGGTCCGCTCAGTCCTCTCTGTGGCAGGTTCAGGGCTGGGTTCTGGACGGTAGGCTTCCTGCAAGGCAGTAGGTGTGCTATGTTGTCTCTGCAACGTCTCTCTGTTGTGTCTCTGTAGAGAAGGACTGTCCTTCGGAGCCACAGAATCCATTACAGGACTAGGAACCATGATGGTACTACCATCGCTGTTCTCGCCCAGCTTCAGCTCAGCCGTATTCCGTCTCTTCAGCTGGATCTGTCTCTTGGGCACTCCTCTCCTCACCTTCTTGGGCTCTTCTCTCTCCACAGCCACGTCCACACACTCGAAGCTGCCCATCTCATATTTTTTGGATGGGTCCAGACTGTCGTGGGGTGGATAATAAGCCCCAGAGGAGGGCTGCTGCTGCTGGCATGGGACTGGGAAGTCTTCATTGTCCGGCCGGGGAGCAGACCCCCTGAGGTCGGCGTAGGCCAGCCAGGCTGCATTAGCCCCCGCTGGGCTGTCCTGGGTGGAGGGCTGGGAGGCTCCGGTGGAGGAGCGGTGGCTGGAGTTGTACATGTCCAGGTAGTCCACCTGAGGGGATCCAGAGGACAGGCTGCGGAAGGCCACGTCACTGAACCACTTCACCTCGTTGTCCTCCTCATCCAGCTCGCTGCCCATGCTGGAGCTGGGTCCGTCAGCTGAGACACGTCCAGGAACGGAGCTCCCGAGCTGGGGTATTGCAGGCTTGTGCTTGGGCTCGTGCTGCAGCTTCTTGGTGGGTCCCGGTCCACCTCCTCTGGCTGTCTCTGGCTGGGAGCTGTGTTCAGCTTTGTACAGTATACCGTGTTGTTGCTGTTGAAGCTGTTGTATCTGTTGTAGTCTGGTGGTGAGCAGGCTCTCTGAATAGGCGCACGCTGCTGGAATTCCCTGTCGACTCTCTCTGCTTGTGGGAGCTGTGTCGTGGCTTTCAGGTCCCTTTCTATTCCTGGCACTGAATGACAGGTCAACCTGTTCCCCCTTGTAACTGGCCTCCTCCTGCCTCCCCTCCTCCTGCCTCTCACTCTCCCTTTCCCTCTCCCTCTCTGCTTGCCACTCCCTCTCCCTCCCCATTGCCCTCTCCCTTTCTTCCTCCTTCTGTCTCTCCCTTTCCTCTCTCTCCCTCTCTCTTTCCCTCTCCTCCTCCCTCTTCATCTCTCTCTCCCTTTCCCTCTCCTCCTCCTCCCTCTCCCTTTCCTCCATTTCCCGGTTCCTTTCTCTTTCCCTATGCCTTTCTCTATCCCTCTCTTGCATCTCCCACAACATCTCCCTCTCCTCCTCCTCCTCCTCCTCCTCCCTCTCATGCCTTTCCAGGCATGCTTGGCTGTTGTAGGCCCTGTTGTTGCTGTAACCAGAGGAAAAAGTGGGGCTTCCCCTGGATGTCACAGCCTCTACAACAGACTCTATTACGTTCTCAGACTCCATTATGGCCTCATTGGCCTGGGTCTCAGGGGGACTGTGACTCCTGTTTCCCCAGTGACCATGTGGCCTCGCTGGGGCTGGGGGTATGATGTGTACTGGAGTGAACCTGGTGAGGGGAGGAGAAGGGGTGTCTTCCTTACCCATAAAATGAGCCATGTTTTCTTCAGTTAGCCTCTTTATGGCTTTATTCTGAGGGTTGGGTGAGGTTTCTCTACCTGGGTGCTCAGGTGTAGAAGACTTGTGTGAGGGGTTGCTGCTGTCACTAAGTTCAGGGGTTAGAGATGAGACTGGATGTTTAGGCTCCAGGTAATCCAGTCTCTGGACAGGTGAGTTGCCTGTGACCCCGTGGTCAGGTGAAAGGGAGGGGCTCCTTCCTCTTGAAGAGGCAGTGGGATCAGGTGAGATGGGTCTGACTTCAGGTGTGACGTTTATGATCTCAGGTGTGTGGGCAGAGAAGGTGTGGGGGACTGTAACTTCTCCTAGTACAGGTGAAGAGGTGATCTCTCTTCTCTCTTCAGTAGGTGATGCTTCCCTGGAGTCGTGAGAAAGGTGATTACCCAAGGGGTTTGAGGTGCCGTTAGTGATGATTCGCTCTGATAGGCTACCAACACACCTCTCAGGTGAGCCAGGCGAAGCCCTGCGTTCAGGTGAGTGGGCAAGACTCTTTACTCCAGGTGAGCCAGGCGAAGCCCTGCGTTCAGGTGAGTGAACAGGACTCTTTACTCCAGGTGAGCCAGGCGAAGCCCTGCGTTCAGGTGAGTGAACAGGACTCTTTACTCCAGGTGAGCCAGGCGAAGCCCTACGTTCAGGTGAGTGAACAGGACTCTTTACTCCAGGTGAGCCAGGCGAAGCCCTGCGTTCAGGTGAGTGAACAGGACTCTTTACTCCAGGTGAGCCAGGCGAAGCCCTGCGTTCAGGTGAGTGGACAGGACTCTTTACTCCAGGTGAGTTGGCTGAAGTGTTTAGCTCAGATGAGGAGAGAGCAGCTTCCACTCCAGGTGAGGGGGCTGTGTACCTGGACGGAGGTGAGGGGATTTTATATGTTGGATAAGGTGAGACAGTTTGACTCTTTGGAGGTGAGGGGGTTTTATACTCAGGTGAGAGGTTTTTATATCTGGGCAGCTCAGGTGATGCCGCTATGTCTCTAGTCTCAGGAGGATGTACAATAGAGCTGTATATCCCTGTAATCTCAGGTGAGGAGTTGCTACCTCTGCTTCCAAGTGAGGAACCTCTACCTATGGAGTCAGGTGAGAGACTGTTCCGTCCGTTCTCTTTGGTAAGGGTGGTGCTCCTCTCAGGTGACAGATGTGTTCTGCCTCGTGTCTCAGGTGAGGAGAGGAGACCGTTGATCTCAGGTGTTGACACCAGCTCCCTGGCTTCTGTGGAGAGGACGGAGCAGGCGATACCTGAGACCTGGGGGGAGGAGGGGGAGCTGCGAGGGTGAGGAGAGGAGGAGTTGAACCGAGGGTCCAAGGACTTGGCCTTTACCTTTACCTCTCCAGGTACCTCAGGTGTGAAGTCTCTTTTCTTGATCTCAGGTGTGGATGATGTGATTCTGATCTCAGGTGATTGAGCTGTGCTCCTGGGTTTTATAGGAGGGCTGGTGTACCTTACTTCAGGTGAGGGGGTTCTTGATGGGGTTCTCGAGGATGTTCTTGTCCAGGTGTCTGAGGATGAGGAGGAACCTGAGTGGTATGAGCTAGTTGAGGAGGATGAACGTGATCTGAATTCAGATGTGAGACTCGTTGACCTGAGTTCAGTTGGGACACTGAGCAGACTGAGTTCAGGTGTTACACTGGTTGATCTCAATTCAAGTGTGATGCTGGCTGATCTGAGTTCAGGTGTGGTACTGGTAGACCTGAGCTCAGGTGAGGAGGTAACAGGTGTAGGAGGGGTGTACCTGGGGGCAGGTGTTGAGAAGGTGCTCCTGGCTTCCTCTGAGGATCTCAGGTCTCTCTCTGAAGGGGACAGGTGAGGTATGAGTTCAGGTATACTGACGGAGTCCTCTAACTCAGGTGTGGAGGTTCTGCTGAACAGGTCAGGTAAGGACACTCTCCCTTGATTGTCAACTGAGTACGCTTTATTCCTAAATTCAGGTGAATAATCTCTATGCTTTAGCTTAGGTAAGGCTGAGGTGAGGCCTTCTAGCTGAGGGTAGATACCTGTACCTCCAATTGTAGGTGGGGATGAAGGGGAAGAAGCTTTAGGCTCAGGTGTTATGGCTCTAACCCTAGGTTCAAATGACACTATGCAATCAGGTGAGAAAGGGTTGGCTATTAACTCAGGTGAGTGGCTAATGTTCCTTGTTTCAGGTAAACACTGAGCTACTCTAGTCCCAGGTAAAGGTGAGGAGGCTGTGCCTCTGACTCCAGGTGAACTAGCTCTGTCTCTGGCCTCAATATAATGCACAGGGACCACAGATTCAGATGAGAGGCTGGAGTATCTATCCTCTGGTTCAGACGTCAGGTGGGTTTCTCCACACTGTGGTGAGGGGGCAGGTGAACACTGGACCACCGATGGAGCTGAACCTCTACCGTCAGGTGAAGGTGTTGTAGTATTACTGTAGCCAGGTGAGGGCGTTCTGTCTCCACAGGTAAGGCTAGGCACCTCAGGTAAGGAGTCACCTGTCCTCCGTCCAGGTGTTGGAGCTGTGCTTCCTTGTTCTCGTCTTGGGCTGATGTCCTTAGACGTCCCCGATAATGATGACTTGTTTCCTGCAGTAGCTAAAGGTCCTGACTCCCAGCCTTCAGATAAATTATAATTATTCTCCCTCTGCGTTGGAGGACTGAGCTTCTCTCTAGAATCATCAACGTTCTCTGGCACTGTGTTGTAGGAACTTGTCGAGTCATTCAGCTCATCTACCATGGGGGGTGGCACTGGGGGCAACCCTGAGCTCTGCCCTGGCCCTACTGCCTCCCTCCTGGGTGGGGGGATGGGAGGGTGAATGGGAGGGTGGACGAAGGCCCCTGACGCGGGGCTGCTGGAGAGCGAGGTCGGCCGCGAGTCACAGTCGTCCCCGAAGATGTCACAGAGGCAGGTGGTCTCAGAGATGGCTGAGCGGTGGCTGGGGATGTTGGTGATGTCGAAGATCTCCACGTGGTTTGGGGTTCCGTCACGGTGGCGCAGGGAGAAGACGCGGGGAGCGCTGCTGCTGCTGCGGAGGAATGAGTAGCTGTCCCCCTGGAGGGTCCAGCTGTCCATCGCTACGCCACTCAGGGCTCACAGGGGACCGGACAGTTTCTCCTGTGGTGTGTGTGCGTGTGCGTGTGCATGTGTGTGTGTGTGTGTGTGTGTGTGTGTGTGTATGGATTCCGTACCTGGACTAAGAGCAAGGCAGAGACACAAAAAATAGAGTTACTATTAATGATCATATTTCCATCTAAGCATTAATAGGTTTGTTATTAATGCTTATTCAGGTTAATATTTAATTAAGGGGATACACATAAAAACATACATAACATAATTTTGCCTTCTTAATCATTCCATGAGGCTCTAATCATTAAAATGTCACAATAACTTACCGGCTAACTAGTAAGCTAACCCAGCCATGTGTCTCAGAGAGACAGGCATGCACACATAGGTGTCTGGTTGGACATAGGTATAGGTACAGGTATCTGTATCAGTTGAAATAGCCTACACATTTTAAATTAATAACTAACTTTAGTAGAAAATAGCGATGAATGATTGATTCATCAAGGGGTAATAATATTTTCATTCAGTAATTTTAGCATTAGGACTTAGCAATTAGCATTGTTCAACCATAAAAGTTAATTCAGGCGCATGCTCTGCTAACAGCTAGCAAAATCATCTTATTTCTCCAAGAATTTTGCAAAGTAATCAAGAGTTACAGACAGCGAAGAGTAATAATAGGCTACATCCTAAAAAGGTAGCGACAGTGGTGTAAAGTACTTCAGTAAAAATACTTTAATGTATAACTTAAGTAGTTTACTATTTCTATTTTTGACAACTTTTACTTTTACTTCACTACATTCCTAAAGAAAACAATGTACTTTTTACTCCATACATTTTCCCTGACACCCAAAAGTATGCGTTACATTTTGAATGTTTAGCGGGACAGGACAATTGTCTAATTCACACATTTATCAAGAGAACATCCCTACTGCCTCTGATTTGGCATACTCACTAAACACAAATGCTTTGTTTGTAAATGACGTCTGACTGTTGAAGTGTGCCCCTGGCTATCCATAAATTTAAAAAACAAGAATATCGTGCCGTCTGGGCTGCTTAATATAAGGAATTTGAAATGATTTATACTTTTACTTATAATTTTGATACTTTAGTATATTTTAGCGATTACATTTACATTATTTAAAACCAAATACTTTTAAACTTTTACTCAAGTAGTTTTTTACTGGGTGACTTTCAATTTAACTTGAGCTATTTTCTTTTAAGGTATCTTTACTTTTACTCAAGTATGACAATTGGGTACATTTTCCACCACTGGGTAGCTGTACATAAAAGTTCTTGCTCAGTTTCATACATACCCTGTATTTATATTGACCATGTTGCTATACCCTGTATCTATACTGACCATGTTGCAATACCTTGTGGCTGCACTAAGCTCACTCCCTTTCAGTATGTGTGCCAGAGAGTTATTTCAGAGGAAGCCAGAGTGATCTCTACTGTACCTTTGCCTGGAGATGTCCGGGGTTTTCCCTTCCTAGGGTATTGAGTTCTTCTGTCTTGGAATAACTCCTCTCATTCAATCCACTGCCTCTATTCCACTGTCCAGTCAGTTCAGTCAGTCCAGCAAAACATGCAATATACTACCACCTCCACTTTCAACCATTACAGAGCTACTGTTTCAACTGCTGCAATACTGTGCTCTACCTTAACCCAGTACAGCCCAGTCCAGCCCAATACAGCCCAGTACAGCCCTGTACCGCCCAGCACAGCCCTGTACCGCCCAGTACAGCCCAGTACTGCACAGTACAGCCTACTACAGTGCAGCTCAGCCTGAGTCGGTCTGAGCACAGACACTTCATAGACTCATAGACTCCGGCTTAATTTTAAAAAGAGACACTTATGGAAAGTGCAACAGGAGAGCCACCACTCTCTCGGCCCCTCCCATCCGAGCCAGCTCCAGGATAAGTACTCTCCAACAGGCAGGGGTTGGGGTTGAGAGTTTGGGGGTTTTGGTTTGGCAGCGGCTACACTGTTTGGGGGGGAGAGGAGGGGGGTTATAGTTAGCAGCAGGTGCTGTTCCACTCAGGATGGATGCATGCCTCTGGAATCTGACACTTCGAGCCAGCTCAGTCACAGGGTCCTGGGTTATATATACACCCACACTAGATGGTAGGGTTAGTTTAGCTCCCTACACCCACACTAGATGGTAGGGTTAGTTTAGCTCCCTACACCCACACTAGATGGTAGGGTTAGTTTAGCTCCCTACACCCACACTAGATGGTAGGGTTAGTTTAGCTCTCTACACCCACACTAGATGGTAGGGTTAGTTTAGCTCCCTACACCCACACTAGATGGTAGGGTTAGTTTAGCTCTCTACACCCACACTAGATGGTAGGGTTAGTTTAGCTCTCTACACCCACACTAGATGGTAGGGTTAGTTTAGCTCCCTGGGGCCCAGAGTGAGGGGACAGAGGAGATAGAGAGGGTAGAGGAAATGGAAGAGAGGGTAGAGGAAGAGAGAGGGTAGAGGAAGAGAGGGGGGAGAGGAAGAGAGGGGAGAGGAAGAGGAAGAGAGGGGAGAGGAAGAGAGTGGAGAGGAAGAGAGGGGAGAGGAAGAGATAGGGTAGAGGCAAAGAGGGGAGAGGAAGAGAGGGGGGAGGAAGAGAGTGGAGAGGAAGAGAGGGGAGAGGAAGAGATAGGGTAGAGGGGAGAGGAAGAGAGGGGAGAGGAAGAGAGGGGAGAGGAAGAGAGTGGAGAGGAAGAGAGGGGAGAGGAAGAGAGGGGAGAGGAAGAGATAGGGTAGAGGCAAAGAGGGGAGAGGAAGAGAGGGGAGAGAAAGAGAGGGGAGAGGAAGAGAGGGGAGAGGAAGAGAGTGGAGAGGAAGAGAGGGGAGAGGAAGAGAGGGGAGAGGAAGAGATAGGGTAGAGGCAAAGAGGGGAGAGGAAGAGAGGGGAGAGGGGAGAGAAAGAGAGGGGAGAGAAAGAGAGGGGAGAGGAAGAGAGGGGAGAGAAAGAGAGGGGAGAGGAAGAGAGGGGAGAGGAAGAGAGGGGAGAGGAAGAGAGGGGAGAGGAAGAGAGGGGAGAGGAAGAGATAGGGTAGAGGCAAAGAGGGGAGAGGAAGAGAGGGGAGAGAAAGAGAGGGGAGAGGAAGAGATAGGGGAGAGGAAGAGAGGGGAGAGAAAGAGAGGGGAGAGGAATGAGGGGAGAGGAAGAGAGGGGAGAGGAAGAGAGAGGGGAGAGGAAGAGAGAGGAGAGGAAGAGAGAGGGGAGGAAGAGAGAGGAGAGGAAGAGAGAGGAGAGGAAGAGAGAGGGTAGAGGAAGAGAGGGGAGAGGAAGAGGAAGAGAGGGGAGAGGAAGAGGAAGAGAGGGGAGAGGAAGAGAGTGGAGAGGAAGAGAGGGGAGAGGAAGAGAGGGGAGAGGAAGAGATAGGGTAGAGGAAGAGAGGGGGGAGGAAGAGAGGGGGGAGGAAGAGAGGGGAGAGGAAGAGAGGGGAGAGGAAGAGAGGGGAGAGGAAGAGAGGGGAGAGGAAGAGAGGGGAGAGGAAGAGAGGGGAGAGGAAGAGATAGGGTAGAGGCAAAGAGGGGAGAGGAAGAGAGGGGAGAGGAAGAGAGGGGAGAGGAAGAGAGGGGAGAGGAAGAGAGGGGAGAGGAAGAGATAGGGGAGGAAGAGAGGGTAGAGGAAGATAGAGGAGAGGAAGAGAGAGGGTAGAGGAAGAGAGAAGAGAGGAAGAGAGAGGGGAGAGGAAGAGAGAAGAGAGAGGAAGAGAGAAGAGAGGAAGAGAGAGGGGAAAGGAAGAGAGAGGGGAAAGGAAGAGAGAGGAGAGGAAGAGAGAGGGGATAGGAAGAGAGGGGAGAGGAAGATAGAGGGGAGAGGAAGAGAGGGGAGAGGAAGAGAGGGGAGAGGAAGAGAGAGGAAGAGAGAGGGGAGAGGAAGAGAGAGAGGAGAGGAAGAGAGTTGAGAGGGGAGATACAAAATGGCTACACGGTTCTAGACTAGAGGATGTTTGGAGCCTTTGGTCTTACAGGATGTTGGGAGTGTGTGTGTGTGTGTGTCTGCGTGGTGTGTGTGTGAGCGTGCCTGCGTGCGTGTGCGTGTGTCTGCGTGTGTGTGTGTAGGTGCGTGTGTATGAGAGAGGATGTTTGAAGCCTCAAATGACTGGTTGAGTGTCAGCTAGCCAGGTCTAGTTAAGTCTAGTCAGGTCTAGTCAGGTCTAGCCAGGTCTAGTCAGGTCTAGTCAGGTCTAGTCAGGTCTAGCTAGGTCTAGTCAGGTCTAGTCAGGTCTAGCCAGGTCTATTCAGGTTTAGCCAGGTCTAGCCAGGTCAAGGGTTGAAGTGTTACTGAGGCTGTTTAATAAAAACTACAGTACATTCACATGGCGTGTCTAGAAGGTTCTGCTCGTAGCTAGAGAGAATGTTTAACAAGGTGTGTGTCTGGTCTGCCTGTTCTGTCATGTTGGGGACAGTCAATGGTCCCCCAAACCCAATAAAGTAGTGGATTATCATTATTTTACTGACATTAGCTGATTCAGCACAGCCAGTGGCAACTGGTCTCATTCAAGGCAACATAACAACAGTGGGTTTAGTACGAAAAGGCATCCTATTCCTTATATAGTACACTGCAGAGCCCTGGTCAAAAGTAGTGCACTATATAAGGAATAGGGTGCCATTTGGAATACACACTGTGACTGAGGGAGCATTATAGCAGTAATGTTATGTCAGGGGGCAGAGAGCCCTCATTCCCCTGAACAACAGACTCAGGCCTAGGATCAGTTTATTCTCCATCACCTACGTACAGACATAGAAATAAGGATGCATGTGGCAAAACTGATCGTAGATCATCACTTACGTATACACAGTGATGTCATCTACGCCCCTAGCTATCTTCTCCAGCTATAGTTGTAATCTGGATCAGAGGCCTCAGTAAATAGACAACCAGGAGACAGCGGTTGTTTTGGTTGCCATAGTTTGCCAGATTCTCCTACAGTAAACTGTCCCACATTTTATTTTACGACACGTTATAAATACACATAGATATCACCAGGCAGACATGGGGGAGAGGTTACACACAGTGTTAGAGAACAGTGAACCACTATCACTATCTGACACAACATGAGACAGAAAACATGAGCCAGATAGCTGTGAACTGTTGTCCATGTATTACAGTAAATTCAGTCATATTGTATGGTCAGATGGTCTCTTGGATGTTCTCTCTCTCATATCTCTCTCTCTCTAATCTCCCCACCCCTCTCTCTCTCCCCCCTCTCTCTGTCTTCCCTCTCTCCCCACCTCTCTCTCTCTCTCTCTCTCCCTATGTCATCCCAGAGTTCAGGGGGTTATTGTATTGCTTTGGGGCTAGTGGTGTAGTGGTGGGTTCAGAGGAAAGTATGCCTGGCACCTCGACTATGGAGGGGCTTTACATTCAGACCAGGGTTAGATTAACCACAGCAGCCCCTTCGTCTCCAATACAAAACTACACCTACTCTATCAACAGTGCTATCAAGAGCAATACCCACCCACACACCAGCTGGCTAAACCCATCCATTCACAAGCCAACTATACCAATCATACCACAACCTGCAGTGCCAGTCTATGTTCAATGTTGCTGAGTTGCCAGGGTGCCTGGAAATACAAATGAGACCCAGCCTTTTGGCTACATCCTGCACTTCTCTAGACATGCTCAGTATAGTAGTGTGCATATTCCCTGTCATGTATGTTGTTATAAAGTTATCTAGAGAACTAATACATGTACAAACACATTGGCAGGTAGGTTCAGTATAAGGTTGGGTGCAGAAGTCTTAGCCTGGTCTAATACACTTCAGTTCCCCCTCAGACAGTAAACTCATATGGGTGTGTTTATTTCCTGTGCTTCTATCTTTGGGCTGTGATGCTAAACCAAGGCCCAGTCTCATGAGAGGGTATTTAAGAACCAACCAACACCTTAGTATTCATGACAAACAGTACAGAATAGAAACCAGTAGGGTCACATTTCAAATCTGTCTTTTTTCAACTGCCCTAGTTTGTTGTGGTGTCCTTTTTGGGGGTGTGATTATGCATGTTTAGATCATAAGGAGTGAAAGATTACATCAATTGGAGTTCATTTGACTTGTACAGATGTTCTAATATAATAATAATATATGCCATTTAGCAGATGCTTTTATCCAAAGCGACTTCCAGTCATGCGTGCATACATTTGTTCACGTATGGGTGGTCCCGGGAATCGAACCCACTATCCTGCCGTAGCAAGAGCCATACCAACTGAGCTGCAGAGAACCACACTTCTCTTACTTAATAGTGTTTCTCTAATCTGTAGTACACCCCTTGCTTGTTTGACCACGTGCACATGCAGCATAGTAGTGTGAGCTGAGCCATGCACAGTAAGACAATGGGACAGGTATTATCTCCAGCTCCTAAACTCTCCTCTCTGTGGGATTTCATTCAATTGTATTTGAAGACTTTCATAGACGTAGAGGTGAGAAAGTGTTCCAGGGAAAGGAACTTCTCAGTTGGCTCACGCCAACCTTTGTGAGATTGTGATGTGAGCTGTGTGTGGTTGGGGCTGGGTGGCCTCCCGGGCCTCGCTAAAAGATTGATCCGCCTTAACCTGACGCTGCACTGCTCTGGCCATGCAGCCTATTTCTTCCCTCTGAAACACGAGCTTCATTAGTTATATTTCCATTAAGTTTGGCAAGTTTGAAGCAAGTTAATGAAGTGACAGAACGTATTGATTACATGAATAATTGAGATTTGTGACTTTCAGTAATCTACATGTATGGTTTGTGTGTGTTTTACACCAATGCCTGTCTAAGGTCATGACCAGATAGTTACATCACAAGGGGGAAATCCCCTGGCCAGCTCCAAGCCACACACCTGTCTGCACCATAGGTCTGCAATCTGGCCATAGATCTCCATTCATAACCGTCCATACAGCGCCACCTGGGGTTCGCAATGAACTTGTAGAGACAATTTATTATTGGAATCAAATGCTATCACTTTGAAACCTAAATTATGCTTGTTTTATAAGGAAACATGATTATGTACCAGATGATGTTACTATGTAAATAGTTAAACATTGAAACAAGTCTAACAACCGTACCTTTATGGGCAAAGTAGCTACAGTACTTTTATTATGAAAATCTGAGACGTGCGACACAGGAAGGAAGTTCCGCAGATTGAAGGACAACTGGTGGAGAATCACTGTCACGACAGGCAAGTGGTGTTTATTTTGAGGCTTTATGTTGTCCTTTTAACTCATTTGTATATTTTCGGACATGTCTTTGATCTATTTGAGAATTGCAAAAAATATTAGGATAATCTAGCTATCTTTCTAAGCATGCAATCGATTAAAATACACCATTATTGCCAAGTCGAAACATAAACAGCTTCGGTCCATTGCTAGGTTTACGTTATGCGACAACTTGAAGTGTATGCGAAAGGACAGCATAACAAAACGTAGCTAGCTAGCTACTCACCAACATTTCTTAGCTGCCATTAGGATTGTCAGAGATATGATAATCACCATTGTAACCAAGTGGGGTTTGATACGACTTCTTATACAGCTAGATAACATCTAAGTATAGCTACGCTAGCCGGCTTAGTAATGTTGTTGGGGATATGGCTAGTTGGCTTACCTAACTTGATATTTGCTATCAGAGCTTTGTTGTGAGTTTAGTAAGTAACAAGAACACAGCTGTCTAGATTCTTTCGCTAGCTACTGTAGCTAGCTACGTGACTTGACTCAAACAACGTGTAAACAAACGATCTGGCTAGTTAGCCTACCGTGCTAACCCTGTGTTACAGTCGGATGTCGAGGGCTTGAGGCTAATGGACAGGGCCTGTTAGCTTCAGCGAGCTAACCGCTTCCAAAAGTAACCGTTTTTTTTTTATTTTTTTTTTTAACATTGTGTAGCTACATAACAATTGTTTTATTTGTCAGATTAAAAATGTAAAAGAAAAGTTTTGATATTTTAGGACGAGGAGAGGAAAGTTGCAAAGCAATGTTTTTCTAATGTATACACCAGGGATGCCTGATCTGTCAATGAGACCAAAACATCCAGGCCTAACAACAGTGAGATCCACTTGTTGATCTAGAATAATTGGTCTTCTTTCATATTTTCTGTCAATGATTATGAATACTGTCCAAACTGTGCCATTGCACACTTTAAGCTCTAGTAAATCTGATTCAATTAATACAATATTTTGTTGACCAGATAGGCTTAATCAGTTATGATAGGACCAGTAGTGAATCAAACCTGTAGGGGTCATGGGACGATTGCAAATGCTGAGCTATTGTTTGTGACCTTGTTCAGTGGTTCGCAAACATCTCCTCGGGTTTTGACCTATTCTAGAGCTAGCACACCTGATTCAACCTGTCAACTAATCATCAAGCCATTGACTAGGTGAATCAGGTGAGCTACTTCAAGCCCTTGACTAGGTGAATCTGGTGAGTTCTGGCTAGTTCAGGGCTACAACAAAACTGGGGGTCCCTGGGGAGAGGTTTGAGAACCACTGACTTAGGCCTAGTTCCCATGGGTTATGTGTCTTCTCTCCCCCAGGTGGTAGTGAATGCAGTAGAGTCCCAGTCTAGGTATGGAGCAGTGTGCGTGTGTGGAGCGGGAGCTGGAGAAGGTGCTCCATAGGTTCGTCATGTACGGACACCAGTCAGAGGAACGGCTGGACGAACTACTACGCAGCGTCTGTGAGCTACGGGGACAGCTGGTCACATTCGGTAAGGCCAAGCCAGCTTCACGCTCTAGTTTAGAGTCCACTCCAGTCATACAGTACCTTGCAGGTGCATGGGTACAAAATGAAAGAGTGATAGATACCTGCACACACTGTTAAAGGCCCCATATTTGAGGAATTTGATGCAAGAGTATAACTAAAGCACGTAACAATATGCAATTAAGTTATTTAAACAATTTGGCCCTAGAGAAATGAAATATTGCTTTGCTCTGGTTGCGTGCCATGACTCATGAGTGTTCAGGCACAGAAGTGATTCATAGGTCTCTTTATGTAACTTTCAACAGGACTGCGTTTAGCCTTTTAACCTAACTTGTTTTAACCTGATTGCTGTCTCCTTCAGGGCAGAGGCAGGCATTTTCTAGAGTTCGGTCAACTTCTAGAATGTTGAATATTGTTCTAATTCTAGACATTCAGTTACATAGCATTGTTTGAATATTCCCATGTAATGGTAACGGTGTGCTAACCATAGAAATATGTAATTATATTTATATGGCGCTAACACTGGTTGAAGCTTATTTATAAAACCCTCTTAGGGCTCACTCCCCCCTATCTGAGATGCCTACTGCAACCCTCATCCTCCACATACAACACCCGTTCTGCCAGTCACATTCTGTTAAAGGTCCCCAAAGCACACACATCCCTGGGTCGCTCCTCTTTTCTGTTCGCAGCAGCTAGCGACTGGAACGAGATGCAAAAAACACTCAAACTGGACAGTTTTATCTCCACCTCGTCATTCAAAGACTCAATCATGGATACTATGTGGTTGCTTCGCATGATGTATGGCTGTCTCTACCTCCTTGCCCTTTGTGCTGTTGTCTGTGTGGTGGTGTCTAGAGGCCTTTTGCCTTTTGGTAGGCCACCATTGTAAATAAGAGTTTGTTCTTAACTGACTTGCCTAGTTAAATAAAGGTACAAAATAAATAAAACATGGCTGCCATAGAATGTTGTCATGTCAGTGCTTCACAATGCAGAAACCTTAATGTCCCAACTCTAAATGTATGTCTCTCTTTCAGGGGTACAAGATGCAGATCTGTCGGCGCTGTCTCAGACGATGGCCCAGTGTTGCAAGAACATCAAAGAAACTGTACAGCTGCTGGCCTCCAGACACAAGGACATCCACGGCAGTGTCTCCAAAGTCGGCAAAGCTATCGACAGGGTAAGAGTTTCCCAATAAATGCTTTCGTTATAGTATCTTTACATTTTAGAAAAGATGAATGTTAACACAGCTATTAACACAATACAATATTATAAACTTAAGCACACAAGGGAGAAATGTATTTCCACTTATCCTTTGGTTGTTTCCTGGTTGTGTTGCTGTAGAACTTTGATGCAGAGGTGAGTGCAGTGGTGGCAGAGACCGTGTGGGACTCACCTGAGAGACAGAAGTACCTGAGTGAGACCATCGTGGAACACCTGTACAGACAAGGCATGCTGAGCGTGGCAGAGGACTTATGTCAGGTAAACAGAATAACTGAAAGCCTGCACACCCTGTTGGTGCCCCAGAACCAGAATTGAAGAACTTAGATGTATTTCATATGTATTAAAACTGTCTGCCTTCTCTGTGTGTCCCCCAGGAGTCTGGAGTAGTGATTGACATGAGCATGAAGCAGCCGTTCTTGGAACTCAACAGGATCCTGGAGGCCTTGAGGATGCAGGACCTCAGACCAGCACTAGAGTATGTACTGTACCTCCTCTATCTCCTCTCTGTTATATACTGACCTCAGACCAGCACTAGAGTATGTACTGTACCTCCTCTATCTGCTCTCTGTTATGTACTGACCTCAGACCAGCACTAGAGTATGTACTGTACCTCCTCTATCTCCTCTCTGTTATGTACTGACCTCAGACCAGCACTAGAGTATGTACTGTACCTCCTCTCTATCTCTTTCTATCATTTTGAGCCATTCAGTAACTGATTAACTTTAGAACAGTGAAAACAATTGAGATCTGAAAGATTTGTAGACACCAGGTCAGTGCTGGGGTCAATGCCAGGGTTGAAGTTCAATTGGAATTTCAGTTGACTTCCTGAATTGATTGAATTTAAATTGTATTGAGCCCAACCCTGGGGTCTATACACTAGGAGGCAAACAGAAGGAAATGGGGAGGGACCTACCTGAATTTGTCCAATAGAAATGATTGTTTTCAATTTTCAACTGTTTGCTACGGTGTGCACTAATGATTAGAACCCTCTCTCTCCCTGGCTCCAGGTGGGCAGTAACAAACCGGCAGCGCCTGCTGGACCTGAACAGTACCCTGGAGTTCAAGCTGCACCGCCTCTACTTCATCAGCCTGTTAAACGGAGGCATCACCAACCAGCTGGAGGCGCTACAGTACGCCAGGCACTTCCAGCCCTTCGCCTCACAGCACCAGAGAGGTAGGGGACACAGACAGCCTGTGGGACAGATAGAAATGTATAGTGTAGAGTAGATATATGGTGGTCTGAACAGAGTCACTAACTGTCTCCTCTCCCCCCCAGACATCCTTCATGACCACTGTCTCCTCTCCCCCCCCAGACATCCTTAATGACAGTCTCCTCTCCCCCCAGACATCCTTAATGACAGTCTCCTCTCCCCCCAGACATCCTTAATGACAGTCTCCTCTCCCCCCAGACATCCAGATCCTCATGGGTAGTCTGGTGTACCTGCGGCACGGCATAGAGAACTCTCCCTACCGCTCTCTGCTAGAGACCAACCAGTGGGCTGAGATCTGTAACAGCTTCACCAGGGACGCCTGCGCTCTGCTGGGCCTATCTGTAGAGTCACCTCTCAGTGTCAGGTTAGACACACACAGACACACACATGCTCTTGTCTTTGATTTTCCCTGCAGTATGTATCTGTGATTTCCATGTCCGTTTCTGTGTTGAATGTTCTTCTCTGGCAGTTTTGCGTCAGGCTGCATGGCTCTGCCAGTCCTGATGAACATCAAACAGGTGATCGAACAGAGACAATGTAGCGGAGTCTGGACGCACAAGGACGAGCTTCCTGTAAGTCTCCCTCTCTAAGCTCTCTCTGCTTTTCTCTCATGGCTTTTCTCTGGGCTTTCTCTGAGTATTTATTAGCATTTAAAAGCAAGAGTTGTAATTCCTAATTATTCATGAAGTCTATAGTACTATAACCATTGATAGTGGATTATTAATGAAGGTTGTCATAGTAGGGTAACAGTGATGTCAGTCTGTCTGTCCTGTCTCCTCTCCCTCCAGATTGAGATAGACCTGGGGAAGAAGTGCTGGTACCACTCCGTGTTTGCCTGTCCCATCCTCAGGCAGCAGACGTCAGAGAGCAACCCTCCCATGAAGCTCATCTGTGGGCACGTCATCTCCAGAGACGCCCTCAACAAACTCACCAACGCTGGAAAGTACGTCTGATCCAGGCTGACAGACAGAGTCAGACCTGTGGAACTCTGTTGTTAAAATCTCCTGCCTGTGTGTCTAACTCTGTCCTCCATCTCATCTCCTCAGACTGAAATGTCCCTACTGTCCCATGGAGCAGAACCCGTCAGATGCCAAGCAGATCTTCTTTTGATACCTCATCCTGTTTCCTAAAAACTCCTGGAAACCCCCAGGCAGAGTGGAGCCCCTTGGAGCTACAGTACCTACCTGCTACTCCAGGACCCCTGTAAATCCCCCATCCTACCTCCTCACAGGCACCACATTTGCCCCAGTGCCCCCACACAAACTCAGACAGACCCCAACCCCCCCCCCTCCCCTCCCCAAGGCTGTAATACTCCCGCCCCCCTCAACAGCTCCTAGTGTACAGATGGCTGATGTGGATGGCCCAACAAATGAGAGAGAGGGAGAGAGAGAGGTCGACATGAGAACCAAGGAAACGTCTCACAAAAGAATTGTTAATTCATTGACATTCGTTTATTTGCAACTGCCTGCATAACTTATTATAGGCTTTTTCTTTAAGGATGTGATGAGGCGTGATGTTTTCTTTTGTGGGATTTTGATAGGGTATCGCGTTGACTTGATGTTGATCGGGTATCGAGTTGACTTGATGTTGATAGGGTATCGAGTTGACTTGATGTTGATCGGGTATCGAGTTGACTTGATGTTGATCGGTTATCGAGTTGACTTGATGTTGATAGGGTATCGAGTTGACTTGATGTTGATCGAGTTGACTTGATGTTGATCGGGTATCGAGTTGATATGGTGTTGATAGGGTATCGAGTTGACTTGATGTTGATATGGTGTTGAGCTGTAGAGTTTTTGGACGACTGCTCTGTTCCTTTTTGCTTTTTTTTTTTTTAGGATATTGTCTGATTTCAGGAGAGTATTTAAACGTCTATATTACAGAGGTAAAGCTAAGTGGCCTCTGAGAAAGTATATTCACATAAAAATTGTATTGAGAGGTTGTGATTGGCTGATAGGTGGAGGTGACCGTGGTTACAGTTTTTGAATGGAACACTGATTGTAAAAAAATGTTTAACATTTCTCTTTCTATTGGCTATGATGTAATAAAGGTCCTGATTGGTTGAAAGTCACTTTGGGTTACAGTACATGTATCAGTGTGATGACCAACAGTTGTGATCGATGGAGAGGTCGAGGGTCAATTGCGACTGGCTTGGATAACAAGAATTTTCCTGAAGAAAGAAGCCATGTTTCTTGTTCTGTGTAGGCCTATGTATTCAACAAAAACAAATATACTACTGTGAAGTCTGCTTTTGTTCTTATTTATCATCGCTAGAATAAAGTCTCCTGTAAAATTGTGAAATCATAACTAACATAATATATTTATGCCACAAAATGGCAACATCAGTATTGGGTTGGATCCATGATCAAATCCTTCTCTTTTGTCCCAGCCCATGAAATGGTGATGTAATTCCAGCCCATGTAATGATGTCATACCAGCCCATGGAATGGTGATGTCAGCGAGTTCTGCGCGAGTATCTCTTTAACAGCCAACACATGGGCTGGGTTTCAAACACATAAAAGACACACCCTCCTCCACTTACCCTCGCCTTATGCCCTTGGGGGAAGCCCCGTCACCATCTTGGCCGTCGGTCCAAACGATTAGTCTAACAAGGGAAGTTCGCAACGTAAGCCCCTCAGCCCTCCTTTTTGATCGAGTTTGCGAGTCTACGATTATGTTCACTCCGGGGCCTGAAACGCCCCATAATTCAATTCAAACTTAAAACCTCAATATGAAGTCAACATACAAGTGTAAGTAAACTAATGCAAATAAGTTAGAAATTGTGCTACTAATGCACATGACGGCACAAACAAGTCTCGTAAAAGTAATGTTTTTGTTTGGTTAGCTTTTGGAAATTGTAGAAATAAAACATTTTCCTTCAGATGTTCCAACTAGGCAGGCTAACGTTAGTTAGCTAATTAATTTGCTAGCTATCATACAGTAGGCATATTAATAATTATATAGTTAATGTAAATAAATATGCAATCATAATTGACTGTAGCCCAGATAAACCATCCACAATCAACGCAGGATGAACGTGTGATGAATTTCCAGGCAAGGGTGGTCCGTTTAAAAATCATTCCTTCCTCCCTTGCCCTGCAAGTGTATACTCGGCAGACGTCATGATACGTCATCAGAAGCGTCCACTTAATTTGAGGGCTGAGGGGAGAGGGTATGTCTGTTAAGTGTTTGGAATGCAGCCATGGTAGCAGTTAGCCATTATCAACTCTGCACTGATCTCCAGTCAGAATTAATGATGGTGATTTCATTTTATTTTATGGTTTGTGTGTGTGCGCACGTGTTTGTTTTGTGTTTGGTTGATTTTACATTTGATTTACTGCTTTTGGTTGACAATCATTCATCTCCTTTCCCAGATTGACAGAATACATTAAGGTCTCTAATGGCTTCATCCTTGGGTTATTTTTATTTTCCAGTAGTCGTAGTTATTGAGTTCTTGTATGATAGGTTTGCCTTTTAGCTGCTTCTCTTTATTAAAAGTTGTATTGTAAATATTTATCCTCTAACATGTTTCATATAATACTTGCATCTTAAAAACTGAATAAAAACTTTATACTCCAACTCTGTTTATATTAAGAGTTTTTTCGTTAGCTGCAGAAAGAGAGACAATATTAGCCACTGATATTGACTCACATGCTCTTCCTGTTGGTGACTTCTACATACTAAACAACATGCCTTCGTTTTGGTTGCCAACCTGAGAAGATGCAGAAATTGTCTAGCTGTATTAACTTCACACAAACAATTGTCCTCCCGTTGACCTCAACTAGTGTGTGGTATAGTTGTATGTAAGTAATATAGTAAGCAGCCTATAATGAATGCTTGAAATCCAAGCCGTGTAGTTTACAGGTGTAGAGTACCTCCTACATGCAGCACACAGAAGCATGAGTTCATATCTTTCACCATCATCATCCCACACTCAGAAGATAGTCACCTATGTGAGCTGTGGAGTTATATTAAGCTCTGGTTTATATAATATTGTTAGATGGAGGTTGGTGAGTCAGAGGGAGAGATGGTGTTTGGCTTGACCCCCCCTCCTCCATCAAGTCTAAAACTGGAATGTTTGCTAACTGCTCAAATCATGAACCTGGCAATTACACGTCTAATAAATATGCTTGAGAGTGGGTGGGAGGACGGCTCATAATAAAGGATGGGATGGAGTGAATGGAATGGTATCAAACACGTGGAAACCATGGGTTTGAGAGTTTGATACCATTCCATTGATACCGTTCCAGCCATTACTATGAGCCCGTCCTACCCAATTAAGGTGACACCAGCCTCCTGTGATACACGTGTGTCAAGCACTGAACTCCACAAAAGCACCCAGGGCAGCTTCCTCCAGCCTGCAGTTCAGAGGGGCGAATCTCTCGGTTAATAGACTCAGTTGCATACTCCGCACGTCCTCCTTCTCAAAACCCATTGGACGAATAAGCCAGGGGTCCCTTCTCCTCTAATGGGGTTTGAGAAGGAGGAGAGGAAGATGCAATCGAGAGATTCTCTTATGGTCCAGTCCTGTACACAACAGATAGGTATTTAAAGTCCCAGGGAGATGGGGGAAAGGTAAACCAAGTCTGAGCTAAATGCAGTACAATACTGTAGGGTTGATGTATGTTACAGGGATCAGTGTAGTATAGTATAGCACATTACAGTATAGTGTAGTATACCAGGGGATGAACTTTTTTTGTACCTTTATTTAACTAGGCAAGTCAGTTAAGAACAAATTCTTATTTACAATGACAGCCTACACCAGCCAATGGGACAGCCTGGATTTGAACAACTGCAGTGACACCTCTGGCACTGAGATGCAGTGCCTTAGACCGTTGCGCCACTTGGGAGCCCCAACTTGTTTAGTACAAGTTGTAGCTTTTGTTTGTAATCCTTAGGCAACAGCTAATGTAAAGAAAATTGCCCTCACACCACTTGATAAATGTTTATTATATAAATTCAGAAGCAACATATATAATGTGTATATATATTTGTTATTTCAATCCAGTGGTTTAACACAAGTCACAGTATTGTACAGTATTTACTTTTACTTTTCAAAGCGTCGCTGTCGGATGAAAAACTACATTTTTGCCATATATAACTCCCCTCAATGTACTCTCTGAAGATTTCATGACTCTAGGACCGAGAAAATGTATTCAAAACAGCTACTCAAGTTTTGTAATTGTATGTTTGTTAATGGGAAAATATGGCAATTTTTTCCATTTGATTAAAAGTTTCTGTTAAGGAGATGAAGTTTTACTCCGACAGCAACGCTAGATACGAGTGAATGATCAGTAATTAGTCCAATGGGATGCAGTATAATGGCCAGAGCTTTAATATTAGGCTGTATTTGGCTATTCATTCAAAGTGTCCTTTACTCAACCAGTACATGCATCTGCAGCATTAGCATATCCAAATTACAACTATATAAAGACTACAATATAGTGATTTGGGGAAGGAAAACAGAATCACATGAAAATAAATATAGATTCCATAAAACGTCGTCAATACAGTTTTGTTACAGTATTACAGTTTTCTTAAAGGGTAATTTTACCCCCCAAAAAGATCTTGTCATCCTCATAAGTGAAATTCCCCTTGTTAATGGCAGAGCAATAGCATCCGTGTGTTGGCCTCTGATGGTCTAGTAATCCTCCTTAACTCAATGTTACAGCTTTCTCCTCTCTGAGCCCAGAACTCTGTACGCTCCCCGGATGAAGAGAACTTTGAATGTCATTTACATTAGGCCTACTGTACTCAACACAGACTTATTACATAGGGACGATGACCGTACCCCACCACACCGGCACAAAACCCAAATCCCTTTAGATCCTTTTGGACACAGTCCTAGGTTGCATCCGAAACGGTACCCTATTCCCTATATAGAGCACTACTTTTGACAAGAGCCCTATAGGTCCTAGTCAAAAATAGTGGGACGCAGACCTACCCTTAATTTACCCCAGTCAGTGTTTGAACTTCAACTAGTCTATCAAACACACTGGTTAGATTATATACACACAGAGCAAAATTAGATGAATTAACATTTACAAATAGGTTATTATTATTAATTATTATTATTATTATGACTATGATCCTTTGTACATACAAGCAGCACTCTAAAGTGAGGTTTGGTCAGTGTCGTTCTTGAGGGAATGTACAGTGTTCTCGACTCTAATACGCTGTCATTGATTGGTGGACTGAAACAGGAAGTTGTCATTGATTGGTGGATTGAAACAGGAAGTAGGAAGTGGAACCTCCAATAAACAGTACCAGAGAGGGTGTATCATTGTATTGCTGATTATACATGCACACTATTCAGTCTAGTTCATACAGGTCTAGGAGTATACTGTAGGAGTGCAAAGCTGTTTTGGAATTGGAACTGGGCCCTCCACAAGGACATAGAGATAAGGGGTGAGAATTTGGTTTCGAATGGGCCCCCCCTCTAGTGTCCACTGAGTCAAATCTCAGACGACTCTATCCTCTCTATCCAGGGAAGACCAGGGGGAGGTTTACTGTCCTCCTCTCCTCTTTCTCTCTCTCCTCCTCCTCTTCCTCTCCTCACTTCCTGCACTTCCCTCTCCAGTGACTCGTTACTGTAGTCTCCCATCTCTCGTCCTCCTCCTTCTCCTCCTCCCCTCACATCTTGCAGTTCCCTCTCCAGCACTCCTCCTCCTCCTCTGAGCTGGTATAGTTCTCTCTCCAGTAGTTGGTTGTGGTGGTACATGTCCAGGTAGCTGGCCTGCAGCTCTCTCTGGTAGCGGATCACTTTCTCCTTCTCTGTCTGCCACGTCTGTCTCTCCTGCTCGAAGTCTGTAGCCTGGGCCTCGCTCTGACGACGTTCTAACAACAGCTCTGCTCGCAGACGCTCCTCTGTAGGACCTGGAGATAAAGAGGGAGAGGGAGGGAGGGAGAGAGAGAGGGGGAGAGAGAGAGAGGGGGAGGAGGAAGAGATAGAGGGGGGCAGAGAGAGGGAGACATACATTTTAATGATCTCCAATTAGCTTATTAGCCAACACAGTAACATTAGTCTCACAAATATATAACAATCAATCATAACATATGCCATTTAACAGACATTAAATAATGCTACATACATTTACGTATGGGTTGCCCTGGGAATCAAACCCACAACCCTGGCGGTGCAAGCGCCATGCTCTAGCGACTGAGCTACAGAGAACCACATATACTGTATATCTATACCTGATGCCCCTCCTGACCGTCGAGACTCTAGGGTCCCATTCTCCTCCGCTCCCCCTTTCCCCTGTCGTCGTGGTTGCGACCCCTGTAGGGCTGTCTGCATCATCTGTCCATCACGGCTCTGCAGCGCTCCTCTGGACTCTCTCAGCTGGGTCTTCAGCTGGAACAGCTCTGACAGCTTGCTGGTCACCTCCGCCTGGGAATCACGCAGCTGCTGCTTCAACAACGAGATCTCACCCGACTTCTGACACACCTGAAAGGGAGGGAGGAAGGGGTGATTAAAGGTAGGGAGGGAGAGAGGGAGGGAGGGAGGGGTGGTTAAAGGTAGGGAGGGAGGGAGGGAGGGAGGGGTGGTTAAAGGTAGGGAGGGAGGGAGGGAGGGGTGGTTAAAGGTAGGGATGGAGGGAGGGAGGGGTGGTTAAAGGTAGGGAGGGAGGGAGGGAGGGGTGGTTAAAGGTAGGGAGGGAGGGAGGGGTGGTTAAAGGTAGGGAGGGAGGGAGGGGTGGTTAAAGGTAGGGATGGAGGGAGGGAGGGGTGGTTAAAGGTAGGGATGGAGGGAGGGGTGGTTAAAGGTAGGGAGGGAGGGAGGGAGGGAGGGAGGGGTGGTTAAAGGTAGGGAGGGAGGGAGGGAGGGGTGGTTAAAGGTAGGGAGGGAGGGAGGGAGGGAGGGGTGGTTAAAGGTAGGGATGGAGGGAGGGAGGGGTGGTTAAAGGTAGGGATGGAGGGAGGGAGGGGTGGTTAAAGGTAGGGAGGGAGGGAGGGAGGGGTGGTTAAAGGTAGGGAGGGAGGGAGGGAGGGAGGGTTGGTTAAAGGTAGGGAGGGAGGGAGGGAGGGGTGGTTAAAGGTAGGGAGGGAGGGAGGGGTGGTTAAAGGTAGGGAGGGAGGGAGGGAGGGAGGGAGGGAGGGAGGGAGGGAGGGAGGGAGGGAGGGGTGGTTAAAGGTAGGGAGGGAGGGAGGGAGGGGTGGTTAAAGGTAGGGAGGGAGGGAGGGAGGGAGGGGTGGTTAAAGGTAGGGAGGGAGGGAGGGAGGGGTGGTTAAAGGTAGGGAGGGAGGGAGGGGTGGTTAAAGGTAGGGAGGGAGGGAGGGGTGGTTAAAGGTAGGGAGGGAGGGAGGGGTGGTTAAAGGTAGGGAGGGAGGGAGGGAGGGGTGGTTAAAGGTAGGGAGGGAGGGAGGGAGGGGTGGTTAAAGGTAGGGAGGGAGGGAGGGAGGGAGGGGTGGTTAAAGGTAGGGAGGGAGGGAGGGAGGGGTGGTTAAAGGTAGGGAGGGAGGGAGGGGTGGTTAAAGGTAGGGAGGGAGGGAGGGAGGGAGGGGTGGTTAAAGGTAGGGAGGGAGGGAGGGAGGGAGGGGTGGTTAAAGGTAGGGAGGGAGGGAGGGAGGGGTGGTTAAAGGTAGGGAGGGAGGGAGGGAGGGGTGGTTAAAGGTAGGGAGGGAGGGAGGGGTGGTTAAAGGTAGGGAGGGAGGGAGGGAGGGAGGGGTGGTTAAAGGTAGGGAGGGAGGGAGGGAGGGGTGGTTAAAGGTAGGGAGGGAGGGAGGGAGGGGTGGTTAAAGGTAGGGAGGGAGGGAGGGGTGGTTAAAGGTAGGGAGGGAGGGAGGGAGGGAGGGGTGGTTAAAGGTAGGGAGGGAGGGAGGGAGGGAGGGGTGGTTAAAGGTAGGGAGGGAGGGAGGGAGGGGTGGTTAAAGGTAGGGAGGGAGGGAGGGAGGGGTGGTTAAAGGTAGGGAGGGAGGGAGGGAGGGGTGGTTAAAGGTAGGGTGCCCCCTCACCTTCCCCACTCCATCCTCCTTCCCCCTTACCTTCCCCACTCCATCCTCCTTCCCCCTTACCTTCCCCACTCCATCCTCCTTCCCCCTTACCTTCCCCACTCCATCCTCCTGCCCCCTCACCTTCCCCACTTCATCCTCCTGCCCCCTCACATTCCCCACTCCATCCTCCTTCCCCCTTACCTTCCCCACTCCATCCTCCTTCCCCCTCACCTTCCCCACTCTTTCCTCCTGCCCCCTCACCTTCCCCACTCCATCCTCCTTCCCCCTCACCTTCCCCACTCCATCCTCCTGCCCCCTCACCTTCCCCACTCCATCCTCCTTCCCCACTCTTTCCTCCTGCCCCCTCACATTCCCCACTCCATCCTCCTTCCCCCTCACCTTCCCCACTCCATCCTCCTGCCCCCTCACCTTCCCCACTCCATCTTCCTTCCCCCTCACCTTCCCCACTCTTTCCTCCTGCCCCCTCACCTTCCCCACTCCATCCTCCTGCCCCCTCACCTTCCCCACTCCAACCTACTGCCCCCGTCACCTTCCCCACTCCATCCTCCTGCCCCCTCACCTTCCCCACTCCAACCTACTGCCCCCGTCACCTTCCCCACTCCATCCTCCTACCCCCTCACCTGCCACTGGGTCTCTTCCAGAGTAGGGCTGGTTTCCTTCAGACTCCCCTGACCCTCTCTCTGTCTCCCCCCCCTCAGAGCATCCAGTTCCTCCTGCAGTCTGTTCTTCTCCTGCTGGGCCTTGTACAACTGCATCTGCAGTGCACGCTGGGAATGCTGAGCATGCTGGGAAACCTGACGCAGCTTGGTGGCGTACAGATGCTTCAGCTCCTCCAACTCCTTCTCCCACAGACGCTGTTTACCTTCAAACACCTACAGGGAGGGAGGGAGGGAGGGAGAGAGGGTGGAGGGAGAGAGGGGGAGGGAGAGAGAGGGAGAGAGAGAGAGGGAGAGAGAGAGAGAGAGAGAGATTGAGTTATAGATGCACACTCACTCACACACACACACTCACACAAACACACACGCAGGTCTACTCATCACCTGTGCTATGGCTCCTTCACTCTCATCCAGGTTCCTCCTCATCTGTTTCAGCTCGTGTTCCTTCTCCACCAGCCTCTCCTCCAGATCACGCACCTGGACAATCAATCAATCAATCAATCATTCAACCAATGAACACAATGAACCAACTGATCCATCCATCCATCACTCACCACCTCCTCTACAGAGAACGACAGTTCGTAAGGGGGCGGAGCCTCCCCTCCATATGGCGCCAGGCGGCTGAGCGTTGCCATGCTACGACACGACATGGCCATATCCGCCATGGCGACCCCCGACGACCCCGCAACCTTTGATGCTCTGTCCAGAGAGCCAATGGTGTTGATGTGGCCCATGGAAGCACTGAGGGTGATAAGATAAATACATCTTCATCATCATAGTCATCACTATCCTCCTCCTCCTCATCCTCACTGATCTACACAGAAACAGACAGACAGACAGAGAGAGACAGGAGTGTACCTGATGTGAGCCAGGTGTGGTCTGAAGGGAGGTCTGTATGGAGGAAGACTGTTCATGGAGTTATGACCAGAGTCTGACAGGTTCTCATCCTCCTGACTCAGACCCCGCACTGAAGCCACCGCCTGCATCACAACATTAATACCAACTGTTATCTTATCTAATCACCACCATAAAAATCCATGTACCATTAATATGAACTATTATCCTAATCATTTGACTGTGTTTATCGTCCCTTTCAGACACTGCACATGTTTCAGGACCAGACAGAAATCCCCAGACTAAAACAGTGACGTGTTGGGGCACCTTGGTTCCGCTGGAGGTGGGTCCTCCATGGCGGGAGGGTGAGGACGAGGAAGAGGAGGTGGAGACAGCTCTAGGTGTGTGTGCGTAGGCCCGGTGGAGCCCGTTGGACAGGGCCTGGTCTGAGTCCTCCATCTTGGAAGGGTAGAGGTTCTGCATGGAACTGAAGTTCTTAGGTGTGACGGACTTGAAGGCAGACGGCCTGAGACGAGACTGGAGGGAGAGAGGGAGAGAGAGAGAGAGAGAGAGAGAGAGAGAGAGAGAGAGAGAGAGAGAGAGAGAGGGATGCAAGGAAGAGACAGACAGGGAGAGAGGTATAGAGAGAGATAGAGACTCGGCAGAGAGAGAGAAGGGGAAAGAAAGAACATTTGAGGTGAGAGAGAGTGAAAGAAGGAGGAGTAAAGGTAGAGATGGCATGCTAGCGGTAAAGATACAGAGAGAGCAGCGCTATCTGACTCACAGCCAGAGTGGTGGTGGATTCAGACCAAGGTTTTCATTAAATCAATAGCTTTTCAGCTCTCTGCTTTCTCTATGTTGTTTCTCAGGCCTGATGTTATACATCCAGTCTGGATGAGATGAATTCACCCTACATCACTACTCAATCTTTACAAGGAGAGATGGAGGGACTGTGTTTCTGTGTGTGTGTGTGTGTGTGTGTGTGTGTGTGTGTGATTTACACCAGTTGTCATCTTATTGATACATGGTCCTGAGAAATGAGTAATGCAGGCCAATTTTAAAAATCCCCTCCATCCTAGCCAGGTAATAACTGGTAGCATTTAATTATGTCTCTCTACACACACACACTGCGCGCATCACACACAGCCACCACTGGGACGTCATTCATCTAGTGCTACCAGTGACTCAGTGGTACAGGCCCATTCTTCAAACTATAGTTAGTTTTAGGGAATAGGAAGCCAGGGTGATCTGTCAAAGAGACTGATGTTGGCTTTAGAGTTTTAAAGGATGTTCTCTGTCTGAGAGACTGATGTTGGCTTTTTAGAGTTTTAAAGGATGTTCTCTGTCAGAGAGACTGATGTTGGCTTTAGAGTTTTAAAGGATGTTCTCTGTCAGAGAGACTGATGTTGGCTTTAGAGTTTTAAAGGATGTTCTCTGTCAGAGAGACTGATGTTGGCTTTAGAGTTTTAAAGGACGTTCTCTGTCAGAGAGACTGATGTTGGCTTTAGAGTTTTAAAGGATGTTCTCTGTCAGAGAGTCTGATGTTGGCTTTAGAGTTTTAAAGGATGTTCTCTGTCTGAGAGACATGTTGGCTTTAGAGTTTTAAAGGATGTTCTCTGTCAGAGAGTCTGATGTTGGCTTTAGAGTTTTAAAGGATGTTCTCTGTCTGTGAGACATGTTGGCTTTAGAGTTTTAAAGGATGTTCTCTGTCTGAGAGACATGTTGGCTTTAGAGTTTTAAAGGACGTTCTCTGTCAGAGAGTCTGATGTTGGCTTTAGAGTTTTAAAGGACGTTCTCTGTCAGAGAGACTGATGTTGGCTTTAGAGTTTTAAAGGATGTTCTCTGTCAGAGAGACTGATGTTGGCTTTAGAGTTTTAAAGGATGTTCTCTGTCAGAGAGACTGATGTTGGCTTTAGAGTTTTAAAGGACGTTCTCTGTCAGAGAGACTGATGTTGGCTTTAGAGTTTTAAAGGATGTTCTCTGTCAGAGAGACTGATGTTGGCTTTAGAGTTTTTAAAAGCTCCATTGAAGGAGCTTTTTTAAAAAGAGTCCAATGTCAAAGTGCGTTATTGTTGCTAAAATAATCAGTTAGGATAGAAGTGTTCATCCCTATATGTTGTCCCAGGGATATCATCCCTATATTCTGTCTCATGACCAGGTGTTCTTCTCACCTTCTCATATTTCCCTCCAATGGGAAGTGAGTTCTTTGACACATCCACCTCAGTTCCGTCTTCGTGGTAGAGCTTGAGGTGTTCCTCATCATGTCCATGCTCTCTCTTAATGGACTGCATGCTGGAGAATATGTTCTTCCTACTGCTGCCTGGGCCGCTACCCGCTTTGGCCTCTCTCCTGGTGGGGACCATTATAAAGGTTTTCATTCAGTCTTCAAGTCAATTGATAACTAATCAAGTCAATTGATAACCTGTTCCCCTGAACGGTAACAGCTTGTTATGAAAATTATTTGTATTTCTTTTTAAGGCATTGTACATTAAAATTGCATGCACAAGTATTTAATCTATCTACACCTTTACATTGCTTACTTCATAAATACAGTGCATTCGGAAAGCATTCAGACCCCTTGACCTTTTCCACATTTTGTTACATTACAGCCATATTCTAAAATGGATTAAATTACTTTTTTTCCTCATCAATCTACACACAATACCCCATAAAGACATTTTTTTGCAAATGTATTAAAGATACAAAAAAAGCTTATTAAAATAAGTATTCAGACCCTTTGCTATGAGACTCGGAATTGAGCTCAGGTGCATCCTGATTCCGTTGATCATCCTTGAGATGTTTCTACAACTTGATTGGAGTCCACCTGTGGTAAATGTAATTGATTGGACATGATTTGGGAAGGCACACATCTGTCTATATAAGGTCCCACAGTTGGCAGTGCATGTCAGAGCAAAAACCAAGCCATGAGGTTGAAGGAATTGTCCGTAGAGCTCCAAGACAGGATTGAAGGTCCTCAAGAACACAGTGGCCTCCATCATTCTTAAATAGAAAAAGTTTGGAAACACCAAGAATCTTCCTAGAGAGAAGGGACTTGGCCAGGGAGGTGACTAAAAACCTGATGGTCACTCTGACAGAGCTCCAAAGTTCCTCTGAATCTTCCAGAAGGACAACCATCTCTGCAGCACTCCACAAATCAGGCCTTTATGGTATAGTGGCCAGACGGAAACCACTCCTCAGTAAAAGGTACATGACAACACGCTTGGAGTTTGCCAAAGGCAGCTAAAGACTCAAACAAGATTCTGGTCTGATGAAACCAAGATTGAACTATTTGGCCTGATTGCCAAGCGTCACATCCTGAAGATACCTGGCACCATCCCTATAGTGATGCATGGTGGGGAAACATCATGCTGTGGGGATGTTTTTCAGTGGCAGAGGAGACTAGTCAGGATTGAGGGAAAGATGAACAGAGAGATCCTTGATGAAAACTGGGGTCAAGGTCCACCTTCCAACAGGACAACAACCCTAAGCACACAGCCAGGACAACGCAGGAGTGGCTTCGGGACAAGACTCTTAATGTCCTTGAGTGGCCCAGCCAGAGCCCGGACTTGAACGGGATAAAACATCTCTGGATAGACCTGAAAATATCTGTGCAGCAACGCTCCCCATCCAACCTGACAGAGCTTGAGAGGATCTGCAGAGAAGAATGGGAGAGTAGTGTCATACCCAAGAAGACTCGAGGCTGTAATCGCTGTCAAATGTGCTTCAACAATACATTTGCAAAAAAGTCTAAAAAACTGTTTTTGCTTTGTCATTATGGGGTATTGTGTGTAGATTGATGAACAATTTAATCAATTTTAGAATAAGGCTGTAACATAACAAAATGTGGAAAAAGTCAAGGGGTCTGAATACTTTCCGAATGCACTGTATGTGAGTCACACCTCCTACCAGCTCACTATGTGTGGAAGCCACCTGGCAGCAGCACTAACAACACTACTATGGAATCACACATGATGTTATTACCCAAGAGCATCATTAATGCCTTCTATTTGAAAAAGACTTTCCCGCCACGTCTGCACTTTATGGAATACATAGAGAATACATACTCTCTAATGTAGCACGCATCTGGGTGATGAAACACGGCAGACATTTTGTGCCTGTCAGTAATTCACTAACCTAGTGATGTTGATTAAACACGGCAGCCATTTTGTGCCTATCAGAGAGCTTACAAACCTGGTGATGTTGAGGTAGTTAAGCAGCTCTCTCTGGTTGAAGCCTTTCTTTAATAACCTGTTGGTCTGCCTGGGTCCCACCTGGGGCATGGCCCGGCTGCCTTTTTCTGGGGACGCGTCCGGGCCCTCCACTAGGCTGCCTACACTACCCATACTGCACCGGGCCAGTAGGGCTGTGGGCCGGGTAGGGGTCGAGTAGGTGTCACGGAATGTCTTGCTGGGGTCGCGAGTCAGAGGAAAGGTCTGGACCGATGTTGCCATTGGTTACAGGACAGGGTGGCCACGCGGGGAACTCTTGATGTAGAGGAAGAGAGGAAAGAAGAGAGGAAGAAAGAGGTGGAGAAACAGAGAATGGATATAAACAAACTGTCATCGGATTCAGAACCCTGTCAACCATCATCACCATCATAACCTCCTATTCACCTTCTAACTGTACTCCGTAATAGCTTATCTCTTTGGCAATAAACCATCATATCCAAGACCAAGTCCACACTTTATTTGGTTGTCCTGTTCCCTCTGTCTTCCTCAGTAGTTCTCCCTTGCCTTTACCCCAGTTACCAGTCTGTTGTTGATGTGAATTCCAGACATACTGTCTGGCTTTAGATCTCCTATCTCAGAGCATGACTTGACATGTGCCTCTCCTCTGTCATCAGCTGTGTGTGTGTGTGTGTGTGTGTGTGTGTGTGTGTGTGTGTGTGTGTGTGTGTCTCGAGGCAGTTTTGTGTAGTCAGTGACCTACCTAAAACCTTTAGAGTTTTCACGACACACCAAATAGGACGACCTAAACTGTGATCTAGTAGTAATAAGTGTTTGTGAAACAAAGGCATAGTACACAACAACCGTATGGTGCAACTACTAGCTCATCATAGAGCATAACCAAAACCCTTTCCTACAGTTGTTAAGCTTTCAAATTACGAATAATACATGTGCCTCCTGCCAGAGATAGTGCCTGCATTTTGAAATGCTAAAAATGAGATGTAAGCTAAAAGAGAAGATTACTGATGTAGAGAGTGTGTGTGTGTGTGTGATCCTCTTGGGGAAGAGGAGCAGAGAACATATGCAACATCAGAAGCCTGTTATGTAACTGTGTGTGTGTGTGTGTGTGTGTGTGTGTGTGTGTGTGTGTGTGTGTGTGTGTGTGTGTGTGTGTGTGTGTGTGTGTGTGTGTGATGCTACTGACTACAGCAAATCCTAATTGTCTGATAAAGATGCAGAGTGCTTTGAATCAAGCAGCAGGGACGGACGAGGATGTTCCTTTAATAATCAGGGCAGCCCTGCTTTAGTTCCTATAGTGGCGTGTTGGAGCGTTGGGAGAGTAACCAAAAGGTTGCTGGATCGAATCACAGAGCTGACAAGGTAAAAATCTGTAGTTCTGCCCCTGAGCAAGGCAGTTAACCCACTGTTCCCCGGGCGCGAAGATGTCGATAAAGACAGCCCTCCGCACCTATCTGATTTAGAGGGGTTGAGTTAAATGCAGAATTTTCACATTTCAGTTGAATGCATTCAGTTGTACAACAGACTAGTATCCCCCTTTCCCTTTCTCCTGACTAGCTATCCCTGTCCCCTTTTCCCAGAGTAGGTATGCCCCTCCCCTTTTCCCTGACTAGGTTTCCCCCTCCCCCTGACTAGGTATGACCCTCCCATTTTCCCTGACTAGCTATCCCCCTTCCCTTTCCCCTGACTAGGTATGCCCCTCCCCTTTTTCCTGACTAGGTATGCCCCTCCCCTTTCTCTGAATAGCTATGCCCCTCCCCTTTGTTTCAATTAACATGATAAATTCAATCAGTCAGTGCATCCTATTGGCCTTCTAATCTACAGCCAGAACATCTTAACCTAAATGTACTATAGCATGCTGTGGTTATTCAGTGGTTATAATAATGACTATACAGTACAGTGTAACCTACTATAGCATGCTGTGGTTATTCAGTGGTCATAATGACGACTATACAGTATGTCATGCTAACGTTGCGTAATAGCTTCCGGCTTCTGTTCAACGATACTAATGCAACGTTGACCTTGTTTTTCATTTTTAATGGGCAGAATGTAAGGAATGATTGGTCATACATAGTCTTGTTGTTTTTCTGGGAAATTCTGAACTAATTAAAACAATTACAGAGTCAGAGGGAGGAGACTCCCTCCATCCTCTCTCTCCATTCCTCTCTCCCCCTCCATTCCTCCCACTCTCTCTCTCCCCCCTCTATTCCTCCCCCTCCCTCCCTCTCCCCCCACCATTCCTTCCTCTTCCTCCCTCCCTCCATTCCTCCCTCCCTCCCATTCCACAGGCCTTAAACCAGTCTTCAGACCATAAACATCAGAGGAGTATAAACACACACACATTGTTCTAAGCAAGTAATAATGACCATCTCTTTAATATAACCCCCCCCCCCCACAGCCCTCATGTTATCACTGGCTGGTTTCAACATCCAGCGGTAACTAGGTCTAGCCTGATCCTCCATTACTGGTAGACAAGTTACAGTAGTGATGCAGTAATGCGTCAAAAACACTGCTGTAATCACAAATCCAGGCCAGGTCACCTCTCAGTCGGTCCCAAAATAGAGCCAGCAACACACACACACACACGCACACGCACACGCACACGCACACCACACAAAGTGTGTATTAGAGCTGGGACGATAAACAGAAAATGATTGACACCGACCAAACCGATCACTTATCGCAGGCATCGTTCATTACGATAAGTAGCCTATACTAGAGATGGGATGGGACTAGTAGTAGCAGAAACTGTGGTTCAATTTAATGTTATAAACTGTGGTGCACATTAATGTTATAAACTGTGGTGCACATTAATGTTATAAACTGTGGTGCACATTAATGTTATAAACTGTGGTGCACATTAATGATATAAACTGTGGTGCACATTCATGTAATAAACTGTGGTTCACATAATGGTATAAACTTATCGTTCTATTTATCGTTATCGCATCAATTCAATCAATTTATCACAATGTGAATTTTTGTCTCTATCGCCCACCTCTAGTTTGTATGAGCACATGCACACACACAGTACTCTGTGTCTGGCTAGGTAGGGAGCAGCTAACATTTCCCATGTTTCCCCCCAGTGTAATCAACATTTATCAAGTGATGACCGGTGGCCTCAATTGGTGAAATAATTATGTAAATGGAGAGAAAAGAGAGAGAGAGAAAAAGAGATAAAGAAAGAGAGAGAGAGCCAGAGAGAACGAGAGAGAAAGAGAGAGTGAGAGTGAGACAGAGAAAGAGGGAGAGAGAGAAAGAGAGTGCGAGGGAGAAAGAGGGACAATGAGAGAGAGAGAACGAGAGAGAGAAAGAGAGAGACAAAGAGAGCGAGTGTGAGAGAGAAAGAGAGAGCGAGTGAGAGAGAAAGAGGGAGAGAGAGAACGTGAGAGTGTGAGAGAGAGAGAAAGAGGGAGAGAGAGAGAAAGATAGAGAGAAAGAGAGAGTGTGTGAGAGAGAGAGAGAGAGAGAGGAGAAACCACTGTAGCTGTATAGCTGAAAGCTCTCAGCCAGAGGGAGATCAAAGAGAAAGACACTGAAAGCTCATGATTAAATTCATGAGTTAGCTAGCCTAACTGTTTCCCTTCACTAAAACATTCCACTCTATTATGACCTTCATCCGCTATAATACAGTTTCAACTAACCCTGACCCCTAAACCGATGAACAAGTAGCTCATGCACATGCTCCTCTGTTCTGACGATACTGACACATTGTCCGTTTTACCACAGTCATCTGGTGACCAATAGGTTGCGTGTGTTATAAAGTAGGTTGAGTCATACTCATTTCAAATATGGATATATAGTGCGTTCGGAAGGTATTCAGACCCCTTGACTTTTTCCACATTTTGTTACGTTACAGCCTTATTCTAAAATGGTATTAAATCGTTTTTTCCCACCTCATCAATCTACACACAATACCCCATAATGACAAAGCAAAAATAGGTTTTCAGAACTTTTTGCAAATGTATCAACAAAAAACTACGGAAATATGACATTTACAGAAGTACATAAGACTCTTTACTCAGTACTTTGTTGAAGCACTTTTGGCAGCCATTACAGCCTCGAGTCTTCTTGGGTATGACACTACAAGATTGGTACATCTGTATTTGGGGAGTTTCTCCCATTCTTCTCTGCAGATCCTCTCAAGCTCTGTCAGGTTGGATGGGGATCGTCGCTGCACAGATATTTTCAGGTCTCTCAAGATATGTTTGATTGGGTTCAAGGCCGGGCTCTGGCTGGGCCACTCAAGGACATTCAGAGACTTGTCTCGAAGCCACTCCTGAGTTGTCTTGGCTGTGTGCATAGTATTAAATAGTTTATGTCCTGTTGGAAGGTGAACCTTCGCCCCCAGTCTAAGGTCCTGAGCGCTCTGGAGCAGGTTTTCATCAAGGATATCTCTGTACTTTGCTCCGTTCATCTTTCCCTCGATAGTCTCCAAGTCCCTGCTGCTGAAAAACATTCCCACAGCATGATGCTGCCCCCACCATGCTTCACCGTAGAGATGGTATTGGCCAGGTGATGAGCGGGGCCTGGTTTCCCTCATACTTGACACTTGGCATTCAGGGCAAAGAGTTCAATCTTGGTTTCGTCAGACCAGAGAATATTGTTTATCATGGTCTGAGAGTCTTTAAGCTGCCTTTTAGCAAACTCCAACCAAGCTGTCATATGCCTTTTATTGAGGAGTGGCTTCCGTCAGGTTCTTGGTCACCTCCCTGACCAAGGCCCTTCTCCCTCGATTGCACAGTTTGGCTGGGAGGCTAGCTCTAGGAAGAGTCTTGGTGGTTCCAAACTTCTTCCATTTAAGAATGATGGAGGCCACTGTGTTCTTGGGAACCTTCAATGCTGCCGAAATGTTTTGGTTCCCTTCCCCAGATCTGTACCTCGACACAATCCTGTCTTGGAGCTTTACGGACAATTCCTTAGACCTCATGGCTTGGTTTTTGCTATAGATAGGTACTATGACATGCACTGTCAACTGTGGGACCTTATATAGACTAGGGGTGTCCCCGACTAAAGAAAATATTGGTTGACCGAAAGTCGTCTGTTCTTTCAACCAATCGCTTGGTCCAAATTTTTAAACATGTATTTTTCCATATATAGATAAGCAGATGAAAAACAACGTAACATGTACCAACTATTCTCTTCCCGCTCCTACTGCTTTCACACATTCTGCCGGTACTCTTATGACGTTGCCGGTAACCTTTCTCATGTCTTACCATTTCTACCGATCTGCGTTGGTTTTCGTATGTAAATTTCATGAAACAGCTTCAATTAATTTATATCTCAAAATCATTGGTTAATCATGTGGTTAATCAAAATTCTGTAAAACTAAAGACGGTGACTAAAAATTGCCAAAACTCGTAAAAGGAATTAAATAAACCAAAACTGGACAATAAAAAGAAAAGATTAAAATGTGCAAAAGAACACAGACACTGGACAGAGGAAGATATGGCTTTTTTTCAGAAGAAAGTTATTTGTTTCTGGCCATTTTGAGCCTGTAATCGAACCCACAAATGCTGATGCTCCAGATACTCAACTAGTCTAAAGAAGGCCAGTTTAATTGCTTCTTTAATCAGCACAACAGTTTTCAGCTGTACTAACATAATTGCAAAAGGGTTTTCTAATGATCAATTAGCCTTTTAAAATGATGAACTTGGATTAGCTAACACAACGTGCCATTGGAACACAGGAGTGATGGTTGCTGATAATGGGCCTCTGTACGCCTATGTAGATATTCCATTAAAAATCTGCCGTTTCCAGCTACAATAGTTATTTACAACATTAACAATGTCTACACTGTATTTCTGATCAATTTGATGATATTTTAATGGACAAAAAATGAGCCTTTCTTTCAAAAACAAGGACATTTCTAAGTGACCCCAAACTTTTGAATGTTAGTGTACATACATACACACTTGTTTTAAAATATACCTTGCTTTAATATTTTACACAAACCCTACTACTGCTCCCCCAATTGGAGTAAACTAACACTCAGGCTTCTACTTCCAGCTTATACACACTATACACATTTTACAGACACAATCTATTTTACAATAGTTATATTTTGTTTGTTTTTAGTCCCGGCATTCCTCTATATCTAATGTCCATCCAGTTTGAATTCTATTTGCCATATATTTGTAACTGTGCTATTTCAGTGCAGAGCTGTTGTCAAGGAAGTGAGCTTGTGTTTTCTACAGGATGTACCGCCCCCACCTACCGTCAATGCAGAGCTATACAGAGCCCTCCGCACTGTTACAAAATTTGGGAGGCGCATGGCGATGCAGTACGTAGCTCGATTTGGCCTCTGCATGCCTCTGAAGGAGCCTCCGACCACATTTTCAGATCAAGCATGAATTGGCATTTAGTTTAGTCCGCAATGGATTAGTTCACTGAGATGGGTGCAAATATATACAGTAGCAGTCATCAAGGCAAAGGGTGGCTACTGTTATTTCATAGTTTTGATGTCTTCACTATTATTCTACAATGTAGAAAATAGTAAAAATAAAGAACAACCCTTGAATGAGTAGGTGTGTCCAAACTTTTGACTGGTACTGGTATATACTTGTTACTGCTGGACTAAAACAATCTCGGTTGACCAACAGCCTAACGACCAAACAATCGACCAGTCGACTAATTAAGGTCAGCCTTAATATAGACAGGTGTTCCAAATCATGTCCGATCAACTGAATTTACCACAGGTGGACTCCAATCAAGTTGTAGAAATGATCAATGGAAACAGGACGCACCTGAGCTCAATTCCAAGTCTCATAGTAAAAGGTCTGAACACTAT
Source organism: Thymallus thymallus (assembly GCA_023634145.1). NCBI lineage: Eukaryota > Metazoa > Chordata > Actinopteri > Salmoniformes > Salmonidae > Thymallus > Thymallus thymallus. The sequence goes on from CM042384.1 coordinate 26,176,540, forward strand.
TTGTAATAAACGTGCAAAAATGTATAAAAACCTGTTTTCACATTTTGTCATTATGGGGTATTGTGTGTAGATTGATTAGCACCTTTTTTCATTTAATCAATTTTAAAATAAGTCTTTAATGTAACAAAATGTGGAGAAAGTGAAGGGGTCTGAATACTTTCCAAATGCACTGTATAGGCTTTTTATTTTCTTACAGTAAGTTCCTTTTTAAATCAGCTAAAGAAAGCTTTGGGAGGAAAACAAATCAATAGAGGAAGAGAGAGAGAGAGAGAGAGAGAGAGAGAGAGAGAGAGAGAGAGAGAGAGAGAGAGAGAGAGTGGGGCGGAGGGAGGGAGGGAGGGAGGCAGGCAGAAGCTGGGAAATCTCCTCAGACTGAAACTATTGGAGCCCTGTGCTCATTGATGGAGTGTGTGTGTGTGTGTGTGCATTTCTGATGTCTACTGATGCAATAAATTGCAGGGGTAGGTGGGTGGTAGGGTAAAAATCCTTTTAGGCCTTGGCCACAAATCTTGTGTGGACTAGAGAAATGTTCCATCCAGTTGTTTTCAGTAATTGGCTTCTACCTGATTGGCCTGGGCAAGCCAGGAGACACACACAGATTTACAGCCTAGCATAGGCCTCCCAAGACAGGAGACACACAGATTTACAGCCTAGCATAGGCCTCCCAAAACAGGGGACACACAGATTTACAGCCTAGCATAGGCCTCCCAAGACAGGAGACACACAGATTTACAGCCTAGCATAGGCCTCCCAAGACAGGAGACACACATATTTACAGCCTAGCATAGGCCTCCCAAAACAGGAGACACAGATTTACAGCCTAGCATAGGCCTCCCAAAACAGGAGACACACAGATTTACAGCCTAGCATAGGCCTCCCAAGACAGGAGACACACAGATTTACAGCCTAGCATAGGCCTCCCAAAACAGGAGACACACAGATTTACAGCCTAGCATAGGCCTCCCAAAACAGGAGACACACAGATTTACAGCCTAGCATAGGCCTCCCAAGACAGGGGCCTTGACAAACACACAGACACACGCACTCATACTGTTGTCATGGGAAATATATGTTAACATTGCCAAAGCAAATGGAACATTAGTAAACATTACACTCACTAAAGTTTTTAAATAATATAGACATAATAAATAAACATTAATATGGGTTGTATTTACAATGGTGTTTGTTCTTCACTGGTTGCCCTTTCCTCATGGCAACGGGCCACAAATCATGCTGCTGTGACTTCACACTGCGGTATTTCACCTAACAGATATGGGAGTTTATCAATGTTTGATTTGTTTTCAAATTCTTTGTGGGTCTGTGTGATCTGTGGGAAATATGTGTGTGTTTAATGTGGTCATACATTTGGCAGGAGGTTAGGTTAGCCAGGGTTACTGGTTCAACTGTTGAATGGGGAATTAATCTCTCTCTCTCTCAATTCAATTCAATTCAATTCAATTCAATTCTCTCTCTCTCTCTCTCTCTCTCTCTCTCTCTCTCTCTCTCTCTCTCTCTCTCATCTCTCTCTCTCTCTCTCTCTCTCTCTCTCTCTCTCTCTCTCTCTCTCTCTCTCTCTCTCTCTCTCTCTCTCTCTCTCTCTCTCTCTCTCTCTCTCTCTCTCTCTCTCTCTCTCTCTCTCTCTCTCTCTCTCTCTCTCTGTGTAAAAAGCATCCAACTTTTTACAACTTATACAGCCACTTCAACTGGGGAATGTCGACCACTACTAGCCAGGATCAGACAAATTCCAGAGATGCTTTACAGAACACAAGCTCAGGCACGTCCATTACACACACACACACACACACACACACACACACACACACACACACACACACACACACACACACACACACACACACACACACACACACACACAAAGCATAACTTATACATACACTCAAAGTTAATCTTTACAGAACTCAAATACCGGGTCTCACTCTTTCTACAGTACAGTTCACTCTCTCTTGATCAGAGTGTGTTTACAATAGTGGGCATACTGTAGCACAGCTTGCTTTGTGGGTTACATCTAAAACACCCCCACACACACTGACATGTAATATAAGTTGTGTAAGTCATGTTAGAGCTGTGCTGGGTTCGGCTGCTCTGATGTTTTCTCTCTCTCAAGCTCTCTCAAGCTCTCTCCATCTCTCTCTCTCTCTCGTTCTCTCTAAGGGTTTTATTGCCATGGGAAACACATGTTTACATTGCCAAATCAAGTGAAATAGATAATAAACAAAAGTTAAATAAACAATAAAAAATTAACAGTAAACATTACACAAAAGTTCCAAAGGAATTGAGACATTTCAAATGTCATATTTTGGCTATATACAGTGTTGTAATGATGTGCAAAGAGTTAAAATACAAAACGGAAAATAAATAAACATAAATGTGGCTTGTATTTACAATGGTGTTTGTTCTTCACTGGTTGCCCTTTTCTTGTGGCAACAGGTCACACATCTTGCTGCTGTGATGCACAATGTGGTATTTCACCCAGTAGATATGGGAGCTCAAAATCTTTGTGGGTCTGTGTAATCTGAGAGAAATATGCATCTCTAATATGGTCATACATTTGGCAGGAGGTTAGGAAGTGCAGCTCAGTTTCCACCTCATTTTGTGGAGTGTGTGCACATAGCCTGTCTTCTCTTGAGAGCCAGGTCTGCCTACGATGGTCTTTCTCAATAGCAAGGCTATGCTCACTGAGTCTGTACATAGCTTTCCTTAATTTTGTGTCAGTCACAGTGGTCAAGTATTCTGCCACTGTGTAATCTCTGTTGAGGGCCAAATAGCATTCTAGTTTGCAATTTTTTTTGTTTCCAATGTGTCAAGTAATTATCTTTTTGTTTTGGTCTAATTGTGTTGCTGTTCTGGGGCTCTGTTTGTGTTTGTGAACAAAGCCCCAGGACTAGCTTGCTTAGGGGACTCTTCTCCAGGTTCATCATACTTGAAGCCTGGGATTCAGATGGAGGACAGAGTCAGTCAGTCAGTCAGTCAGTCTCTCTCTCTCTCTTCCACTTTGCAATGTTGATCTGTCTTCTCTCTCTAGTACTAAGCAGGCTCTCCCCGCCCCCCCTTTCCATGCCTCACTGTCTCTCCCTACCTCCCTCTCCCTCTCTCTCGCTCTCTCTCTCTCTCTCCCTCTCTCTCTCTCTCTCTCCACACGCACATGCCGTGAGACAATGAGGTTCCACACAGCTTTGACTCAGCATGGCCAGAGGTCTATTCCTGATGCCAGCTGTCACTCACAACCTGGGGCAATTACATACTGTAGCTGCAATTAATGGCACTGAATTATGGTGTACAGGGAATACTTAGGCTCTATAAAAAGGAGATTTTGTGGCAAAAGTGATGCCAGAGAACCTTGTTAGGCCTAAGTGTGACAGAAATAGCTAATCTGCGTCAGAGTTAGTCCCCTCAGATGTAAGATGGCCGCAAGATGGTTGAGCAGTGTAGTGCTGGAGGCCAGGGAGGAAGGAAGGAACCAAAGCAGACGTGAAACACAAAGCAGCGCTACACTCTGAGTTAGACTGCTACATGGTAGGGTGTAATGACCGAGGCTGTATCCTGGCTGTATAGTACTGCAGGACACCTGAGGCTGTATCCTGGCTGTATAATGCTGCAGGACACCTGAGGCTGTATCCTGGCTATATAGTGCTGCAGGACACCTGAGGCTGTATCCTGGCTAGATAGTGCTGCAGGACACCTGAGGTTGTATCCTGGCTATATAGTGCTGCAGGACACCTGAGGCTGTATCCTGGCTGTATAGTGCTGCAGGACACCTGAGGCTATATAGTGCTGCAGGACACCTGAGGCTGTATCCTGGCTATATAGTGCTGCAGGACACCTGAGGCTGTATCCTGGCTAGATAGTGCTGCAGGACACCTGAGGCTGTATCCTGGCTATATAGTGCTGCAGGACACCTGAGGCTGTATCCTGGCTGTATAGTGCTGCAGGACACCTGAGGCTGTATCCTGCCTGTATAGTGCTGCAGGACACCTGAGGCTGTATCCTGGCTATATAGTGCTGCAGGACACCTGAGGCTGTATCCTGGCTAGATAGTGCTGCAGGACACCTGAGGCTGTATCCTGGCTATATAGTGCTGCAGGACACCTGAGGCTGTATCCTGGCTGTATAGTGCTGCAGGACACCTGAGGCTGTATCCTGGCTGTATAATGCTGCAGGACACCTGAGGCTGTATCCTGGCTATATAGTGCTGCAGGACACCTGAGGCTGTATCCTGGCTAGATAGTGCTGCAGGACACCTGAGGCTGTATCCTGGCTATATAGTGCTGCAGGACACCTGAGGCTGTATCCTGGCTATATAGTGCTGCAGGACACCTGAGGCTGTATCCTGGCTATATAGTGCTGCAGGACACCTGAGGCTGTATCCTGCCTGTATAGTGCTGCAGGACACCTGAGGCTGTATCCTGGCTATATAGTGCTGCAGGACACCTGAGGCTGTATCCTGGCTAGATAGTGCTGCAGGACACCTGAGGCTGTATCCTGGCTGTATAGTGCTGCAGGACACCTGAGGCTGTATCCTGGCTGTATAATGCTGCAGGACACCTGAGGCTGTATCCTGGCTATATAGTGCTGCAGGACACCTGAGGCTGTATCCTGGCTATATAGTGCTGCAGGACACCTGAGGCTGTATCCTGGCTATATAGTGCTGCAGGACACCTGAGGCTGTATCCTGGCTATATAGTGCTGCAGGACACCTGAGGCTGTATCCTGGCTGTATAGTGCTGCAGGACACCTGAGGCTGTATCCTGGCTATATAGTGCTGCAGGACACCTGAGGCTGTATCCTGGCTATATAGTGCTGCAGGACACCTGAGGCTGTATCCTGGCTATATAGTGCTGCAGGACACCTGAGGCTGTATCCTGGCTGTATAATGCTGCAGGACACCTGAGGCTGTATCCTGGCTGTATAGTGCTGCAGGACACCTGAGGCTGTATCCTGGCTGTATAGTTCTGCAGGACACCTGAGGCTGTATCCTGGCTGTATAGTGCTGCAGAGCACCTGAGGCTGTATCCTGGCTGTATAGTTCTGCAGGACACCTGAGGCTGTATCCTGGCTGTATAGTTCTGCAGAGCACCTGAGGCTGTATCCTGGCTGTATAGTTCTGCAGGACACCTGAGGCTGTATCCTGGCTGTATAGTGCTGCAGAGCACCTGAGGCTGTATCCTGGCTGTATAGTGCTGCAGGAGTGCTTCATTATACAGAGACTGCCTCCCAAACAGCACCCTATTCCCTATTTAGTACAATAGGGCTCTGAGCAGAAGTAGTGCACTATATACGGAATAGGGTGCCATTTGGGAAGCAGACAGACAGACACACAGTACATACTGTCATAAATCATTCTTCCATTTACTGAATGTGAAGGATGACATGACAGTTTGGTATCTGTATATACAGCGGCTGAAATAAGTATTGAACACGTCACCATTTTTCTCAGTAAATATATTTCCAAAGGTGCTATTGACATGAAATTTTCACCAGATGTTGGTAACAACCAAAGTAATCCATACATACAAAGGTTCCGTGGGCCTCTTCTATGAATCTTGATCTTCAGTTCTTTCCATAGATTTTCAATGAGATTTAAGTCAGGTGATTGGCTGGGCCATTCTAGCAGCTTTATTTTCTTTCTTTGAAACCAATTGAGAGTTTCCTTGGCTGTGTGTTTGGGTCATTGTCTTGCTGAAATGTCCACCCTCGTTTCATCTTCATCATCCTGGTAGATGGCAGCAGATTTTTGTCAAGAATGTCTCGGTAAATTTGCCCATTCATCCTTCCTTCAATTATGTGAAGTTTGCCAGTACCATTTGCTGAAAAGCAGCCCCACACTATGATGTTCCCACCTCCAAACTTCACTGTTGGTATGGTGTTTTTAGGGTGATGTGCAGTGCCATTTCTCCTCCAAACATGGTGTGTATTATGACATCCAAACAGTTAAATTTTGCTCTCATCTGACCACACTATATTCTCCCAGTATTTCACTGGCTTTTCCAGCTTCAACATGCTTTTTTTTCAGCAATGGAGTTTGAGACAACAGTACCTGCTAAATGCAGGTCTTTTTGAATCTCTCCACAAGTGGTCCTTGGCTCTTGGACAACTCTTCTGATTATTCTTTTCACTCCTCTGTCAGAAATCTTGCGAGGAGCACCTGGTCGAGGCAAATTTATGGTGAAATGATTGTCTTTCCACTTCCGTATTATGGCCCCAACAGTGCTCACTGGAACATTCAGAAGCTTAGAAATGCGCCTATAACCAATGCCATCATTATGTTTTGCAACAATTAGGTTGCGAAGGTCTTGAGACAGCTCTTTGCTTTTACCCATCATGAGATGTGTCTTGTGTGACATCTTGGCAATGAGACCTTTTTGTAGGCCATCAGTTGGGACTGAACCAGCTGATATTAATTTGCACTGACAGGGGGCTGGATTGCTTTTTAATTACTGATAGTTTTCAGCTGTTGTCTTGGCTTTCCATGCCTTTTTGCACCTCCCTTTCTTCATGTGTTCAATACTTTTTCCTTGTGTAATTTCACATTATTACACATAACTTAATTTCTTTTTGGTTTCTTTGTATGTATGGATTCATAGAAGAGGCCCACGGAACCTTCAATATTTGAAGACTGTTTGTGTGGAAGAATGGGCCAAAATCACACCAGAGCAATGCATGCGACTAGTTTCTCCATACAGGAGGCGTCTTGAAGCTGTCATTACCAACAAAGGCTTTTGTACAAAGTATTAAATAAATATCAGTAACTGTGTTCAATACTTTTTCCCTGTGTCATTTCACATTATTATACATAACTTAATTTCTGAATTTATTTGTGTTGGTTTCTTTGTATTACTTTGGTTGTTACCAACATCTGGTGAAAATTTCATGTCAATAGCACCTTTTAAAATATATTTACTGAGAAAAATGGTGACGTGTTCAATACTTATTTCAGCCGCTGTATGTAATAAATAGTCTCCATTGCATAAAATAGGCCCCATCATTCTAAATGTATAATATTGTATTGTCAAATGTGTAATATGGTCAGGGTCAGATCAGATTTTTAGTCGAAGACTACTATGTCTTATAGCCTATAATTACAACACTAAAGTTGTTCTATACAGACTCCCCAGTCTAGCTTAGGCTCAATGGGCTCAATGGGTCCTACTCTCCAGATACAGGCTCTATAGCACGGCTTGTCCAAGTCCAAACTGGAACTATTCTGCTGGAGAGACGAGGTGGTACTGGAACTATTCTACTGGAGAGACGAGGTGGTACTGGAACTATTCTGCTGGAGAGACGAGGTGGTACTGGAACTATTCTGCTGGAGAGACGAGGTGGTACTGGAACTATTCTACTGGAGAGACGAGGTGGTACTGGAACTATTCTACTGGAGAAACGAGGTGGTACTGGAACTATTCTACTGGAGAAACGAGGTGGTACTGGAACTATACTACTGGAGAAACGAGGTGGTACTGGAACTATTCTGCTGGAGAGATGAGGTGTTACTGAAGAGATGAGGTGGTACTGGAGAGATAAGGTGTTACTGAAGAGATGAGGTGGTACTGGAGAGATGAGGTGGTACTGGAGAGATGAGGTGGTACTGGAGAGATGAGGTGGTACTGGAGAGATGAGATGGTACTGGAGAGATGAGGTGGTACTGGAGAGATGAGGTGGTACTGGAGAGATGAGGTGGTACTGGAGAGATGAGATGGTACTGGAGAGATGAGGTGGTACTGGAGAGATGAGGTGGTACTGGAGAGATTAGGTGGTACTGGAGAGATGAGGTGGTACTGGAGAAATTGGAGACTAGACGAAAGGCACACTGCTGTGAATAGAGAAAGAAGCACACACACACAGACACGAGATAGAGACTCTTTCTCAGACACTGACAGAGAATCAAATTCTATCTTTGCATTGGACATTGACAAATTAATAAAACAAAAAAACGTATCCATTCTTGATGGATCCTTGTTCTATTTGACCATTGTGGTCCAGGCCGACTATGATCCAGTCTCTGTGGAATCCAACTGAATTATTGGATGCTAGAGAACAGTACTAATGAGACAGGGGGTTAGCCAGGGTGAAGGGCTCCATGACCAGGCTGGAATCATCCATTGATTATCTGACGGAGGTCATGCGTGAACACACATGGGACAGACACATACACACACCGCATACAGTACACACACACACACGCAGAGACACACACACACAGAGACACACACACACAGACACACACACATTGATTGATGCCATTTGTTACACGCATTTGTTTTACAGAGAAACAGAAAGAGAGAGACAGAGAGAGCAAGAGAGAGAGAGAGAAAGAGACAGACAGTGAGAGAAAAAGAGAAAGAGAGAGAGAAAGAAAGAAAGAGAAAGACAGAAAGACAGTGAGAGAGAAAAAGAGAAAGAGAGAGAGAGAACTATGCCCACACCCCATTTAAGCCCGCTCAGATTTTAATTATCTTAAAAATGTCCTCCTGTGTGCTACCTATACCCCCCCACTAGAATCCCTATACTTTAATGAAGACAGCTTCTCCATCCTGGAGGGGGAAATCAATCATTTCCAGGCCCATGGACATGTACTAGTCTGTGGCGACCTATATGCCAGAACCGGACAAACACCTGACACCCTCAGCACACAGGGGGAAAAACACCTGCCTGGAGGTGATAGCATTCCCTCCCCCATATTCCCCCTCTAGGAACAACTATGACAACATAACAAAAACGGGTCACAACTCCTCCAGCTCTGTCACACGCTGGGTATGTACATAGTCAATAGTAGGCTTCGAGGGGACTCCTATGGTAAGTACACCTATAGCTCATCTCTTGGCAGTAGTACTGTAGACTACTTTATGGCTGACGTCAACCCAGAGTCTCTCAGAGCGTTCACAGTCATCCCACTGACACCCCTATAAGATCATAGCTCTTTTCTACTTGAAAAGAGCTATGCTCAATCATGAGGCATCAAAGCCAAAGGAACTGAGTAATATTAAGAAATGCTATAGATGGAAGGAATGTAGTGTGGAAACCTACCAAAAAACAATTAGGCAACAACAAATTCAATCCCTTTTAGTCTACTTCCTGGACAAAACGTTCCACTGTAATAGTGAAAGTGTAAACTTAGCAGTAAAAAATCTAAACGGTATATTTGACTTCTCAGCTTCTCCTACAAATCAAACAATTTCAAACAGAAAACCGAAGAAAATGAACAATGACAACAGGTTTGATGAAGAATGCAAAAACCTAAGAAAGAAATTGAGAAACCTGTCCAACCAAAACATAGAGACCCAGAAAACCTGAGTCTACGCCTTCACTATGGTGAATCACTAAAACAGTACAGAAATACACTACGGAAAAAAAAGGATCAGCACATCAGACATCAGCTCAATCTAACCACTTCTAAAAAAAAATGGAAAACACTAAACAAACAATAACATGAAGAGCTATCTATCCTAAATGGAGATTGATGGGAAACCTCTTCTCCAATCTTTTTGGCTCTATAACAAAAAACAAACAGCAAAAACATATACACAATCAAATACAAATCTTAGAATCAACTATTAAAGACTACCAGAACCCACTGGATTCTCCAATTACCTTGAATGAACTACAGGACAAAATAAAAACCCTCCAACCCAAAAAGGCCTGTGGTGTTGATGGTATCCTCAATGAAATTATAATATATATATATTATATTGGCTATACTTAAACTTTAACATCATCCTTGGCTCTGGCATATTCCCCAATATTTGGAACCAAGGACTGATCACCCCAATACACAAAAGTGGAGACAAATTTGACCCCAATAACTACTGTGGGATATGCGTCAACAGCAACCTTGGGAAAATCCTCTGCATTATCATTAACATTAACTAGTTCATTTCCTCAGTGAAAACAATGTACTGAGCAAATGTCAAATCGGCTTTTTACCAAATGACCGTACGACAGACCAAGTATTCACCCTGCACACCCTAATTGACAAACAAACAAACCAAAACAAAGGCAAAGTCTTCTCATGCTTTGTTGATTTAAAAAAAGCCTTCGACTCAATTTGGAATGAGGGTCTGCTATACAAATGGATGAAAAGTGGTGTTGGGGGAAAAACATTATCAAATCCATGTACACAAACATGGATTTGGTTAAAATTGGCAAAAACACACACATTTCTTTCCACAGGGCTGTGGGGTGAGACAGGGATGCAGCTTAAGCCCCACCCTCTTCAAAATATATATCAACGAATTGGTGAGTGCACTAAAACAGTCTGCAGCACCCAGCCTTACCCTACTATAATCTGAAGTCAAATGTCTACCGTTTGCTGATGATCTGGTGCTTCTGTCTTCAACCAAGGAGGGTCTACAGCAGCACCTAGATCTTCTACACAGATTATGCCAGACCTGGGCCCTGACAGTAAATCTCAGTAAGACCAAAATAATGCTGTTCCAAAAAAGATCCAGTTGCCAGGACCACGAATACAAATTCCATCTAGACACCGTTGCCCTAGAGCACACAAAAAACGATATATACCTTGGCCAAAACATCAGCGCCACCGGTAACTTCCACAAAGCTGTGAACTATCTGAGAGACAAGGCAAGAAGGGCCGTCTATGCCATCAAAAGGAACATAAATACATCGAAATACCAATTAGGATCTGGCTAAAAAATACTTGAATCAGTTATAGAACCCATTGCCCTTTATGGTTGTGAGGTCTGGGGTCCGCTCACCAACCAAGAATTCACAAAATGGGACAAACACCAAATTGGGACTCTGCATGCAGAATTCTGCAAAAATATCCTCTGTGTACGACGGAAAACACCAAATAATGCATGCAGAGTAGAATTAGGATGATACCCGCTTATTATCAAAATCCAGAAAAGAGACGTTAAATTCTTCAACCACCTAAAAGGAAGATATTCCCAAACCTTCCATAACAAAGCCATCGCCTACAGAGAAATGAACCTGGAGAAGAGTCTTCTAAGCAAGCTGGTCCTGTGGCTTTGTTCACAAACACAAACAGACCCCACAGAGCAGGACAGCAACACAATTAGACCCAACGAAATCATGAGAAAACAAAAAGATAATTACTTGACACATTGGAAAGAATAAAAAAAAACTAGAATGCTATTTGGCCCTAAACAGAGAGTACACAGTGGCAGAATACCTGACCACTGTGACTGACACAAACTTAAGGAAAGCTTTGACTATGAACAGACTCAGTGAGCATAGCCTTGCTATTGAGAAATGCCGCCGTAGGCAGACCTGGCTCTCAAGAGAAGACAGGCTATGTGCACACACTCCACAAAATGAGGTGGAAACTGAGCTGCACATCCTAACCTCCTGCCAAATGTATGACCATATTAGAGGCACATATTTCTCTCAGATTACACAGATCCCATAAACTCTCATATCTACTGGGTGAAATATCGCATTGTGCCATCACAGCAGCAAGATTTGTGACCTGTTGCCACAAGAAAAGGGCAACCAGTGAAGAACAAACACCATTGTAATTATTTTTATGTTTATTTATTTTCCCATTTGTACTATAACTAACTATATATATACTGTATAATATGACACATGAAACATCTTTATTCTTTTGGAACTTCTGAGTGTAATGTTTACTGTTCATTTTTATTGTTTTCTATCTACTTCACTTGCTTTTGCAATGTTAACCTATGTTTCCCATGACAATAAAGCCCTTAAATTAAATTGAATTGAAATTGAGAGAGAGAGAGAGAGAGAGAGACACTTGCTTTTGCAATGTTAACCTATGTTTCCCATGACAATAAAGCCCTTAAATTAAATTGAATTGAAATTGAGAGAGAGAGAGAGAGAGAGAGAGAGAGAGAGAGAGAGAGAGAGAGAGAGAGAGAGAGAGAGAGAGATCGAGAGAGAGAGAGAAAGAGAGAGAGAACATGAGGGTCTGTGTTGTAAACATTGATACTGATCTGTGTTGACTTTGCTGTACTGGTCTTTTTGTATTAATCACAGAGAGCCCACAGAGAGCAGAGTAGGATACCGGTGGGAACAGAATGGTTGCAGACGCCACAGGACTTTGAGAGAGAACCGCCTATCAGATTGTAGACACAGGGACAAGCCTGACTTCTAATCTCACTTCTTGTCACCACGCTTCAGTGAATAAATCGGTGAACAATCACTGGGGGAATTCCTAACGTAACACAAGCCTACTGACGTAAGCCTATAAATGCCAATGTAGTCTAAATGAATGGAGGACTATCTGCAGGCAACAGAGACTTGTGACAGTATATAAAATACATTAGGATGCACAACAGGAAGTAAACTTTAAACCTTATCATTAGCTAACACAACAACAACACAGCCATAATGACAAACAAAAGAATGTTGTTCACCTCTCAGTGAATTAAGCTGTGACTCAATTCTCTCCTCTCTTCCTGGTCCCATGCAAAGCCCCTCTCTCTATCTCTTTCCCGCCATCTCTTCTCACTGTCTCTCTCTCTCTCTCTCTCTCTCTCTCTCTCTCTCGCACGCACGCATGCACGCACGCACACACACACCTTCGCTCTCGCTCGCCACTTTGTGGTGTGGTGTGAGCAAAAACACTATCAGCAAAACAAAGGAGATGGTGGTGGACTTCAGGAGAACCAAGGCCCAACCGACTGCAGTCCCTATACAGGGGATGGATGTGGAAATGGTTGGTTCATACAAGTTCCTGGGAGTCCATATGGACAGCAGGCTGGAATGGGATGGTAACACCGGGGCCCTGTACAAAACGGGACAGAGCCAACTCTACTTTCTGAGGAGGCTCAGGCCCTTCAACATGTGCAGTAAACTACTGCATACGTTCTACCAGTCTGTGGTGGCCAGTGCCATCTTTTTAGCAGTGGTGTGCTGGGGCGCCAACATAAAGACTGGTGATGCTTCTCAGGTAAATAAGCTGATCATGAATGATGAAGGCTAGCTCTGTTCTGGGGATTAACCTTGACACTCTAGAGGAGGTGGCGGAAAGAAGGATCCTGGCCAAACTGCTAGCCATCATGGACAATGTCACCCACCCTCTGCATGCCATGGTTATGATGCAGAGGAGCAAATCAATCCCAGAAAACAGCAAAGGACCTTGTGAAGATGCTGGAGGAAACAGGTACAAAAGTATCTATATCCACAATAAAACAAGTCCTATATCGACAAAACCTGAAAGGCCGCTCAGCAAGGAAGAAGTCACTGCTCCAAAACCCCCATAAAAAAGCCAGACTACGGTTTGCAACTGCACATTGGGACATAGATCATACTTTTTGGAGAAATGTCCTCTGGTATGATCATCATGTTGTGGGGGTACTTTGCTGGAGGAGGGACTGGTGCACTTCACAAAATAGATGGAATCATGAGGAAGGAAAATGATGTGGATATATTGAAGCAACATCTCAAGACATCAGTCAGGAAGTTAAAGCTTGGTCGCAAATGGGTCTTCCAAATGGACAATGACCCCAAGCATATTTCCAAAGTTGTGGCAAAATGGCTTAAGGACAACAAAGTCAAGGTATTGGAGTGGCCATCACAAAGCCCTGACCTCAATCCTATAGAACAGTCATCCTATAGTTCTGTCAGGACGAATGGGCCAAAATTCACCCAAATTATTGTGGGAAGCTTGTGGAAGGCTACTACGTTTAAAGGCAATGCTACCAAATACTAATTGAGTGTATGTAAACTTTTGACCCACTGGGAATGTGATGAAAGAAATAAAAGCTGAATTCTCTCTACTATTATTCTGACATTTCAATTCTACTAGGATTAAATGTCAGGAATTGTGAAAAAATTTATTTGGCTAAGGTGTATGTAAACTTCCGACTTCAACTGTATGTATCATGTTTCTGTCTTTTGTGTATTTCGTTCTTGCATTTTGCACCTGCCCTGTGTTTTTCGTAGCTGCTTGATAAAGAAATGCCTGCCTGCCTACCTACCTACCTATCTATCACCGGCTCTATCAACTGGCTTTCTCTCTCTAGTGCTCTGGTTGAGGTTGGAACCAAAAATCTCAAATTTTGACTCCAGACCAAAGGAAAAATGTCCACTGGTCTAATGTCCATTGATCGTGTTTCTTGGCCCAAGCATGTCTCTTCTTCTTATCATGGCGTTCAACCAATCATAATTCAGGGCTCAAACCACCCAGTTTATAAAAGGCCTTATTTGTCAAAAGGAACAAAGGAAAATAATGGAGAGGGAGAGAGAAAGAAGAAAACCCAGTGAGGGACAGAGAGAGAGAGAGACAGAGAGAGAAACAGAGAGAGAAACAGAGAGAGAGAGAGACAGAGAGAGAAACAGAGAGAGAGAGAGAGACAGAGAGAGAAACAGAGAGAGACTGAGAGAGAAAAACAGAGAGAGAGACTGAGAGAGAAACAGAGAGAGAGAGACAGAGAGAAACCGAGAGAGCGAGAAACAGAGAGAGCGAAAGAGAGAGAGAGAAACAGAGAGAGAGAAGCTGAGAGAGAAAGAGAGCTATAGAGAGAGAGAGACTGAGAGACAGACAGGAAGTCAACAAAACAGATAATAAGGGTCTGTCCTGCAGTGCTCAGTGATGTGGCCTGTCTGTGGGTGGGCAGGACAATGGGCGGAAGCCTCCTACGTTCCAAATGGCACCCTAACCCCTATATAGTGCACTAGTTTTGACGAGAGCCCTATGTGCCTAAAAAGGGAATAGGGTGCCATTTGGGATGCAACCACTGTGTGAGCTGAGGGGTGGGCAGGGTCAGGGCCAAGCCAGGTGGAGCAACAGGTTCTATCCTGGATCACATAACTGACTGGAAACACTGACTTCTGAGAGAGTCAAGAAAAAGCTAGGATTGTTCTCTACTTTAAGCCCAGGAGAAAACCAACTTCTTTCTTTCTTTCTTTCTTTCTTTCTTTCTTTTCCCCCCTGTCATTCGTTCCACCATGTGATCAGGAGAGCAGATTTAGGTGACAGGCAGGGAGGTGGAAGGAGGGACGGATGGAGGGAATGGGACCTCTGGAATGCCTGAGCTGGCACTACTGCGTGGGTAAAGTAGCAGGACAACAGCCCCCGGCTGCAAAGCAAGAGTTTGGCAAACTACCACCTATGTTGGCAATGACATTGTAATTAGCATTGTAATAAGGATATGTAACTGTCTGGGAACAAGATCTCAAGCTGAGTTGGTTGGCTGAACTCTGTAGAGAAAGAGACCTTGGTCCCAATGGGAACTCTCTTGCCTAAATAAAGGTTAATAAGACAAAGAGATAGTTAGTTAGTTAGTTAGTTAGTTAGTTAGTTAGTTAGTTAGTTAGTTAGTTAGTTAGTTAGTTAGTTAGATTGATACAGTTGAAGTCGGAAGTTTGCATACATTCACAATTCCTGACATTTAATCCTAGTAAAAATGCCCTGTTTTAGGTCAGTCAGGATCACCACTTTATTTTAAGAATGTGAAATGTCAGAATAATAGTAGAGAGAATTATTTATTTCAGCTTTTATTTATTTCATCACATTCCCAGTGGCTCAGAAGTTTACATACACTCAATTAGTATTCGGTAGCATTGCCTTAAAATTGTTTAACTTGGTAAAACGTTTCGGGTAGCCTTCCACAAGCTTCCCACAATAAGTTGGGTGAATTTTGGCCCATTACTCTTGACAGAACTGGTGTAACTGAGTCAGGTTTGTAGGCCTCCTTGCTCGCACACACTTGTTCAGTTCTGCCCAAATTTTCTATAGGATTGAGGTCAGGGCTTTGTGATGGCCACTCCAATACCTTGACTTTGTTGTCCATAAGCCATTTTGCCACAACTTTGGAAGTATGCTTGGGGTCATTGTCCATTTGGAAGACCCATTTGCGACCAAGCTTTACCTTGCTGACTGATGTCTTGAGATGTTGCTTCAATATATCCACATAATTTTTTAATGGCGGTTTTGGGGCAGTGGCATCTTCCTTGCTGAGCGGCCTGGCCTTTCAGGTTATGTGGATATAGGACTCGTTTTACTGTGGATATAGATACTTTTGTACCTGTTTCCTCCAGCATCTTCACAAGGTCCTTTAATGTTGTTCTGGGATTGATTTGCACTTTTCACACCAAAGTACGTTAATCTCTAGGAGACAGAACGCATCTCCTTCTTGAGCGGTTTGACGGCTGCGTGGTCCCATGGTGTTTATACTTGCGTACTATTGTTTGTATAGATGAAGGTGGTACGCGTTTGGAGGTCTTTGGGAGGTCTACAATTTTCTTTCTGAGGTCTTGGCTGATTTCTTTAGATTTCCCATGATGTCGAGCAAAGAGGCACTGAGTTTGAAGGTAGGCCTTGAAATAAATCCACAGGTACACCTCCAATTGACTCAAATTATGTCAATTAGCCTATTAGAAGCTTCTAAAGCCATTACATAATTTTCTGGAATTTTCCAAGCTTTTTAAAGGCACTGTCAACTTAGTGCATGTAAACTTCTGACCCACTGGAATTGTGATATAGTTAATTATAAGTGAAATAATCTGTCTGTAAACAATTGTTGGAAGAATTACTTGTGTCATGCACAAAGTAGACTTCTTCCGCTCAGCAAGGAAGAAGCCACAGTTATTTCATAGTTTTGATGTCTTCACTACTTTTGAAAATGTAGCAAATAGTAAAAATAAAGAAAAACCCTTGAATGAGTAGGTGTCTCCAAACTTTTGACTGGTACTGTATAGTGAATTTTTCCAAATACTTATGACAACTTCAAATGGGGGGGGGGGGGGGAACTAGATGCATAAAGTGCTTTTATTTCTAAACAGTAAAACAGATATGTATGAAAATACCCTCAAATAAAAGGTGACATATAAAACGTTTGATCTCAAATCGAAAATGCTGGAGTATAGAGACAAAGTCTTAGCTTCACTGTTCAAATAAATACGTAGTCCATGTGATTTGGTCTCAGTGAGTTAATCACTTAACAGTCTGTGACCTCTCCGTAACCTTTAAATCCTCAGCGTCAATAAGGAAATCAGTCAATTAAAATAAATAAATTAGGCCCTAATCTATGGATTTCACATGACTGGGGAGGGGCGCAGCCATGTGTGGGCCTGGGAGGGCACAGGTCCACCCACTGGGGGAGCCAGGCCCAGCAAATCAGAATGAGTCTTTATTACAGACAGAAATACTCCTCCGTTTCATCAGCTGTCCAGGTGGCTGGTCTCAGACCAGTGAAAAAGCAGGATGTAGAGGTCCTGGCCTGGCGTGGTTACACATGGTCTGCAGTTGTGAGGCCGGTTGGACGTACTAATCTAAAACGTAATTGGAGGCGGCTTATGGTAGAGAAATGAACATTTATTTCTCTGCCAATAGCTCTGGTGGATATCCCTGCCGTCAGCATGCCAATTGCACGCTCCTTCAAAACTTGAGACATCTGCAAATTTTAGAGTGGCCTATTATTGTCCCCAGCACATTGTGCACCTGTGTAATAATCATGTTGTTTAATCAGCTTCTTGATATGCCACACCTGATTGATTATCTTGGCAAAGGAGAAATACTCACTAACAGAGATGTAAATTAATGTGTGCCAAAAGGAGAGAAATACGCTTTTTGTGCATATGGAACATATCTGTTATCTTTTATTTCAGCTCATGAAACATGGGACCAACACTTTATATGTTGCGTTTATATTTTTGTTCAGTGTATACAAAACAACAACAACACAACACAACAGGAGAGAGAGAGAGAGAGAGAGAGAGAGAGAGAGAGAGAGAGAGAGAGAGAGAGAGAGAGAGAGAGAGAGAGAGGAGAGAGGGAGGAGAGAGGGAGGAGAGAGAGAGGGCTATGTGCACACTGCCCACAAAATGAGGTGGAAACTGAGCTGCACTTCCTAACCTCTTGCCAAATGTATAACCATATTAGAGATACATATTTCCCTCAGATTAAACACACCAACAAAGAATTCGAAAACAAATCCAATGTTGATAAACTCCTATATCTACTGGGTGAAATACCACAGTGTGCCATCACAGCAGCAAGATGTGTGACCTGTTGCCACAAGAAAAGGGCAACCAGTGAAGAACAAACACCATTGTAAATACAACCCATATTTATGTTTATTTATTTTCCCTTTTATACTTCAACCATTTGCACATTGTTACAACACTGTATATAAACATAATATGACATTTGAAATGTCTTTATTCTTTTGGATCTGTAATGTTCACTGTTAATTTTTATTGTTTATTTCACTTTTGTTCATTATCTACTTCACTTGCTTTGGCAATGTTAACATCTGTTTCCCATGCCAATAAATCCCCTTGAATTGAACTGAACTGAATTGAATTGAGAGAGAGAGAGAAAAAAAAAAGTTTCCCACCTAGCTATATAAAGAAACAATAATACCCTGGCATTTACAGAGGGATGGCTTGACTCCTGGCCTTTTGCACTACAATACTACAGTACTTTAGACTAAATTATCTGGATAAAAGCAGCGGGCTTTAAGCAGCCTGGGATTATATAACACACACACACACACACACACACACACTCACAGGGTGGGTGCTCACTATTCTTCTCAGGGGAAGATAAACAATCTATCTGACAGAAACCAACGTGATGCTAAAACAACAGTAAGACCTTGTCTAAACTAGACAATATAATATAATACTGTATCCTGTGAAGGACAAAACTGGTAGCCTGCACTACACTGTGCATTTAGCAGGCATAGACCTATTACTGTTGAGCTGACTATACATGACCATAGACACCATAGACAGACTGACTGAGTGACAGACTATTTCAGTCCATCCTGTGTGTTGGTGCTATTTAAAGACCACCCCTCCCTCCCATACCCAGTGACCTTTAATCCTGTAAAGGTCAGGTGTCGCTGCCTGTTTCGTGAGGATAAGACTATTGTCCCACTGCCTCGTTGTCACATGTTCAGACAAACATACTGGAGTGGACATTGAGAACACAGTCTGGGTAACTGGGTCGAGACAGAGCGAGAGGGCAATGCCAGGCAAGTCTGTTTTCACTTCAAAATTATATGGAATATCATTTAGTTGCAAGCAGCCATGCCGGGGTTCAAGCTTTGGCTTAATAGCGCCACCATCAGGACATATTGGACACATCGCCCTAGGATGAGCTACTTCTGTACTCCTTACCACGCTTTCCAAATATCAGAACTCAACATCAAACAGATCATGCAATATTATTTTGGCTCCAGAGTGGCAGCGGTCTACGGCACTGCATCTCAGTGCTAGAGGCGTCACTACAGACCTTGGTTAGATTCCGGGCTGTATCACAACCGCCCGTGATCGGGAGTCCCATAGGGACGCACAATTGGCCCAGCGTCGTCTGGGTTAGGGGAGGGTTTGGCCGAGGTAGGCCGTCATTGTAAATAAGAATTTGTTCTTAACTGACTTGCCTAGTTAAAGGCTGTCCTGACTCCTACCCTGAGAGTCAAAAATTGTTAACGTAAAGTGAGTAACATAGTACTCACCATCACACCACCACGCTACACACACACACACACACACACACACACACACACACACACACACACACAAACATGCTACACAGACATGCACACACACTCACTGTAATACCGCGGTCAGTCACACCACCACTACACGGCTAGGCTTCACCATCTGCTCCTGTAGCCTGAGACACGCTTGGCTTCACTGACCTCACATCACATCCTCTTAACACACAGCTCACCTCAGGCCTGGAGAACATCCCTGAGAGATCCCACAGAGCACTGATCACACACACCTCACCTCAGGCCTGGAGAACATCTCTGAGAGATTCCACAGATCCCTGATCACACACCTCACCTCAGGCCTGGAGAACATCTCTGAGAGATTCCACAGATCCCTGATCACACACCTCACCTCAGGCCTGGAGAACATCCCTGAGAGATCCCACAGATCCCTGATCACACACACCTCACCTCAGGCCTGGAGAACATCTCTGAGAGATTCCACAGATCCCTGATCACACAGATCACACTCTCTCTCTGCGTCCCAGAAGACACCCTATTCCTAATAAGTGCACTACTTTTGACCAGGGCTTCCCAGAAGGCACTCTATTCCCTATTAAGCGTACATCTTTTGACCAGGGCTTCCAAGAAGTCACCCTATTCCTTATTAAGTGCACTACTTTTGGCCAGGGCCAATATGGGTCCCAAATGGCACCCTATTCCTTATTAAGAGTGCTACTTTTGATCAGGGCCTATAGGGCGCTACTTTTGTAGTGCACTATATAGGGAATATGGTTCAATTTGGGACGGGCTCTCTGGCAAGATGTCAAAGCCTACAGGCCCTGCGGAGGAGAGGATAAGGGCAGGCAGTGGTACTGCTACTACGCTGAGAGGAGAGGAGAGGAGAAGAGAAGAGAGGAGAGGAGAGGAGAGGAGAGGAGAGGAGAGGAGAGGAGAGGAGAGGAGAGGAGAGGAGAGGAGAGGAGAGGAGAGGAGAGGAGAGGAGAGGAGAGGAGAGGAGAGGAGAGGAGAGGAGAGGAGAGGAGAGGAGAGGAGAGGAGAGGAGAGGAGAGGAGAGGAGAGGAGAGGAGAGGAGAGGAGAGGAAACAGCTAGTGGTACTGCTGCTGTGCTGAGAGGGAACTCCTTTCATTTTTTACTCTATCATATCACCTTCCCAGACTTGTTTTTTAACCTCTCTCTGTTGGTCCTGCTAGCAGCAGTGTGAGGGACAGGGAGGTATCATCCCTGGTCTCTCCTAGCAGCAGTGTGAGGGACAAGGAGATATCATCCCTGGTCTCTCCTAGCAGCAGTGTGAGGGACTGGGAGATATCAGCCTTGGTCTCTCCTAGCTGTCTGAAGGACAGGGAGATATCAGCCATGGTCTCTCCTAGCTGTCTGAGGGACAGGGATATATCAGCCATGGTCTCTCCTAGCAGCAGTGTGAGGGACTGGGAGATATCAGCCATGGTCTCTCCTAGCTGTCTGAGGGACAGGGAGATATCAGCCATGGTCTCTCCTAGCCGTCTCTCCTTAAATATTCACTCTTTGATATAATTCTCGGGGGAAGCATTTCTGGAGGGTGACGAGTCCAACCAGAGACAGCACGTAGTTTGTCACTCCTCACCTGACAGTGTGTGTGTGTGTGTTTGTTAGTTTGTCACTCCTCACCTGACAGTGTGTGTGTGTGTGTTTGTGTGCTCCATCAATCAGCAGTGCTCTCTCAGCCCTCTACTCCCCGAGCTCATTACCTCACCGTGACCATGCTTGTTGTCAATGAGAACCATGTTATCTTTACCCCTTCAGCTAGCTATCTATCCAGCCAGGCCAGGTTCTGTCAAAGACATAGGAATGGGAGTTATCAATAGAAAACATAGCTGCTATGTGCCGTTTGAGGGAGGGAGGGAGAGAGGGAGAGAGAGAGAGAGAGAGAGAGAGAGAGAGAGAGAGAGAGAGAGAGAGAGAGAGAGAGAGAGAGAGAGAGAGAGAGAGAGAGAGAGAGAGTATTGTGTGAGTGGAGTGTACACATTCTGCTTACACCGAAAAAGCCCCACTCAGACTTGAACTGGTCAATCAGTCTCACACCCACACACACACTCTGACCCACTCCCACCATGCACCATGATTCCATAGGTCAAAGGGTCACAAATGGCCTCTGGTCTCCACAACAACATTGTGGGAGTGGGGGAAGACTGTGACACACACACACCCCTCTCTCTCTCACACACACACACACACACATTTTCCAGTCTCTTGGACATCAAAACAGCGGTAGGAGTGGAAGTGGAAGGTCCAAACATCAATGTCTGACTCTGAATACGCAGACTGCCGGGGCACCACAGACCACCTATAGCTGCCAGAGGAGATGGTTGGCACAAAAACACTAAGGCTGGAACACACACACTTCACCTGAGAGGAGGTGTGTTGTTGTAGAGGTCAGGCTCAAATAAACTGCTTTTTTGACCATCAATAATAAATTAAATGGAACCTATCTGGCAGAAATGCAACGATTCTGGTTTTCTAGCATGATACGTGGACCATTAGAATTAGAATGTATAAATTGCTATTTTCCAGGTGCCAATAATGCCAACAGTGCTTCAGGCGATCCGAGTCCACACAGCTAGAGACGTGGGCTGCACTTCGCTTCCTCCAGCTATTTGGGTAACAAAACCGGTCGGAATCCTGTAAAATTTTCAGGATGACTGAGTAGGCTACAACTTAATTAAGTAGGTGGTCCGACGCATTCCAGGCCCCGGCAGTGAGTTGTACATTTGAGTTAACAGAGATAAGGGAGTAATCATGTAACTACCTGGTTATAAGCTGCTGTGATTTGGCGATAGTTGCAAGACGCTGTCGATTAGCCTCGATTGCGGTGTATTTAATATTTTATTGGCTAGCCTAAATTCATCGGCCCCGTGCATGTTCGCCAGGGACGTCGGTATGCGGGTCAAGTATCTGCAAACACTTCTGAACAGTCAGTGATCTAACCTGTGTAAAAAAACTTAAGTTTGCAGATGAACGTGAGTCAAAATTCGGAAACATTAATGGTTGTGGGAGCAGCGAGCATTCTAGCTGCTGGTGCAGCAAGTGCAAGACAAGAACATAAAAACAGCCTCTTACCATATTTTGTATGCAGATTCTTTCTTATGCAATTTATGTTTGGTTTTGTAGCCAATCAACTGAATAGCTATAAAATCCGTTGTATATAGTTGGCATCTCTCGGGACTTTGCAGAGAAGATAGATTTTCACTATGGCCACTGCAGAATGAACCATTGCCGCCTGCTCGCTGTCTCTTTTCCCTCTCTGTGATTTGAACTGCGCTGCGCAGAGAGAGTGGTTAGGGGGAGGCATAGGGAGGGAGAGAATCGAACCCGGCCTGCCCTGTGCCGGAGCTTGGAGTGCAGGAACACTGGCGCCACTTAGTGGTACAATCAGTAATTGACAGGCTCATCTGAACATACAACAACATAATCAACATACACTAGGAATTTGACCTGGTGAAATGGTGCTGCCAAAATAAACACAATATACATGCAGGGTATATTGACGAAGAATTTACACCAAGTACATTTACATCTACTAGGAATTAGCAAAAAACAAACTTCTCAGCTGTAAAATGAAAATGGTGGTTTATGTAATGAGGTTCACTGACCACAAGATGGACATGTTGCAATATGTTTATTTTATTTATTTAACCTTTATTTAGCTAGACAAGTTAGTTAAGAACAAATTATTGTTTACAATGAGGGCCTACCAAAAGGCAAAAGGCCTCCTGCAGGGATGGGGTCTGGGTTTAAACATATTAATAAATTAAATAAAAATATAGGACAAAACACATGTTACGACAAGAGAGACAACACAACACTACATAAAGAGAGATAACACAACACTACATAAAGAGAGACACCACAACACTACATAAAGAGAGACACCACAACACTACATAAAGAGAGACAACACAACACTACATAAAGAGAGACACCACAACACTACATAAAGAGAGACAACACAACACTACATAAAGAGAGACAACACAACACTACATAAAGAGAGATAACACAACACTACATAAAGAGAGACAACACAACACTACATAAAGAGAGACAACACAACACTACATAAAGAGAGATAACACAACACTACATAAAGAGAGACAACACAACACTACATAAAGAGAGACACCACAACACTACATAAAGAGAGACACCACAACACTACATAAAGAGAGATAACACAACACTACATAAAGAGAGATAACACAACACTACATAAAGAGAGACAACACAACACTACATAAAGAGAGATAACACAACACTACATAAAGAGAGATAACACAACACTACATAAAGAGAGATAACACAACACTACATAAAGAGAAACAACACAACACTACATAAAGAGAGACAACACAACACTACATAAAGAGAGACAACACAACACTACATAAAGAGAGACAACACTACATAAAGAGAGACAACACAACACTACATAAAGAGAGACAACACAACACTACATAAAGAGAGACACCACAACACGTCATAAAGAGAGACCTAAGACAACCACATAGCATGGCAGCAACACATGACAACACAGCATGGTAGAAACACAACATGACAACAACACGGTAGCAACATAACATGGCTGCAACACAACATGGTAGCAGTGCAAAACAGGGTTCAAACATTAATGGGCACAGACAACAGCACATCACGCAAAGCAGACACAACTGTCAGTAAAGTGTCCATGATTGAGTCTTTGAATGAAGAGATTGAGATAAAACTGTCCAGTTTCAGTGTTTGTTGCAGTCACTAGCTCCAGCGAACTGAAAAGACGAGCGACCCAGGGATGTGTGTGCTTTGGGGAACTTTAACAGAATGTGACTGGAAGAACGGGTGATGTATGTGGAGGATGAGGGCTGCAGTAGATATCTCAGATAGGGGGGAGTGAGGCCTAAGAGGGATTTATAAATAAGTACTAGTGGGTCTTGCGACAGGTATACAGAGATGACCAGTTAACATAGGAGTATAGTGATGTGTCCTATAAGGAGCATTGGTGGCAGATAAAAGATAATGGAGTTGAACAAGGGTTTAAAGAGAATGATTGAAGACACAGAAAATCCCTTTCCGTAGCCCTCGACAACGCCTGCCCAACAACCACGCCAGGCAAACAATCGCCTCACTTCACTCACACGCACACTCAAGAAATGTCCAGAGATGAAGGACCACTTCATTGAGTTTATGCGCAAGATCTTCAAGAATGAGCACGCTGAAATTGCTCCACCCTTACAAGCTGATGAAGAGTGCTGGTATCTTACAATCTTCGGGGTGTGTCATCCACAAAAAACAGGACAGATAAGAGTGGTATTTGACTCCAGCGCCCAGCATCACAGGGTATCACTGAACAATGTCCTTGTTACCGGTCCCAACATGAACAACAGTCTGCTTGGGGTACTACTGCGGTTCAGAAAAGAACCAGTGGCTGTGACGGCAGATGCGCAGCAGATGTTTCACTGTTTTGTGGTTCGTGAAGGCCATCGGAACTACCTGATTCCTCTGGTACCGCAACAATGAGCTGGATGATGAAGTTGTGGAATACAGGATGCGTGTCCACGTCTTCGGTAACAGCCCATCCCCAGCAGTGGCCATGTATGGGCTCAGGAAAGCCGCCTTAGAGGACGAGAGGGATCATGGAGCAGAGGCAAGGCACTTTGGCTAGAGGAACTTTTACCTTGACGGCGGTCTCGTATCCCTACCCACAGAGAAAGAAGCAAGCACGCTTCTTCACAATGCTCAAGAGATGCTGGCCCTCTCCAACTTACGCTTGACCAAGATCGCCTCTAACAAGGCAGAGATCATGAGAGCCTTTCCTCCAGACAACCTAGCTAAGGGGCTGAAGGACCTGGATCTGAGCGTTGACTTCCCTCCCATGCAGAGAACTTGGGGTGAGTTGGGACGTCGCAGAGAATCTCTTCACATTTCAGGTGACCTCAGCAGAGAAACTATACACTATAGTCTTGTTAACGATCAACAGCCTGTTTGATCCGCTTGGGTTTGCCGCCCCAGTAAGCATTCAAGGAAGGTCTCTACTCTGAGAGCTTACTATGGAGGCCTGCGACTGGGACGCTCCTCTCCCAGAAGAGAAGTTCAAGGAATGGAAACTTTGGAGAGACTCACTGAAGGAGCTTGAGCAGGTGAAGATTCCCCGCACATACACCTCCACCTCCCTCAGCCTAGCACACAAGAAAGAGATGTGCGTCTTCTGTGATGCATCCACAAACGCCATCGCAGCAGTTGCTTACCTGAAGACCACCTATGCCAGTCGGATTCATCTTTGGCAAGGTCACGCTCGCTCCGCATCCTGAGATCACTGTTCCAAGACACGAGCTGTGTGCTGCTGTTCTAGCTGTGGAAGTAGCAGAAGTAATCATCGATGAGATCCAACTTGCCACTGTCACATTCTACTCCGACAGTATAGTATTCCTGGGTTACATTCACAACAACTCCAGATGGTTCTATGTGTATGTAAACAACAGGGTGCAGCGTATCAGGAGATCAACCAACCCGGAGCAGGGGAAGCATGTTCCTACTGACCAGAACCCTGCTGATCATGCCTCGAGATCAGTCCCAGCAGGCAGCCTGACTCACAGCACATGGTTAACAGGATCAACTTCCTTGCTCAGGTCAGCAGAGCCAGAAACCCCTCAGACACCTTTCGACTTGGTTGACTCTGGATATGATGTTGAGATTCACCCCCAAGTTGCTTGCCTCGCCACCAACGTCTCCAGTAAGAAGTTCGACCCAAAGCGTTTTGAGAGGTTCTCAAGCTGGCGAGCACTGACGTGCAACAGCTCGGCTTGTGCACGTTGCTCACTCCTTCAAACAAAGCAGCAGCTGCAAAGGATGGCACATCTGTGACAAACCCTGCTCCATTGAGAACCTGGATCAGGCCAAGACCATCATAATACACAGTCTGCAACACAGCGCCTTTCAAGAGGAAATTGAATGCATCAGAGAAGGTAAAGCCATTCCTAAGCAGAGCCCACTCTTCAGTCTGTGCCCCTACATCGATGATTCAGGCCTACTGAGGATTGGAGGACGCCTGTCCCAAGCAAACCTTGGCCAAGATGAAGTCAACCCTCTCATCCTCCCTGGAAGGAGCCATGTCACTACTCTACTCATCCGCCACCACCACGAGCAGATCCATCAAGGGTGCCACTTCACTGAGGGTGCTTTGAGAGAAACTGGTCTGTGGGTCATTGGTGGGAAACGCCGCATCAGCAGCACACTCTACCAGTGCGTCATTTGCCGAAGACTACGTGGGAAGATGGAATCTCAGAAGATATCTGACCTTCCCGTATATATCGCCTTAGCACTGACCATCCCTTCTCCTTCGTCGGGTTGGATATGTTTGGGCCATGGATGGTTAAAGCACGTCACACCAGGACTAGCAAGCAGTAAGCGCTGGACTGTGCTGTTCACATGTATGAGCACCAGGGCCATACACAATGAAGTCATTGAGTCAATAGACTCCTCAAGCTTCATAAATGCTCTGCGGCGGTTCTTTTCTATCAGAGGACCAGCCAAACAAATCAGGTCAGACTGTGGCACAAACTTCATTGGCGCTTGCAGAGAGCTAAAGATGGAGGCCGTTCAGAGTGACAAGCAAGTTCAAGAGTACCTGAGTGACAAGGGGTGTACTTGGGTCTTCAACCCACCACATTCGTCTCACATGGGAGGCAGCTGGGAGAGAATGATCAGTGTCACGAGGCGCATCCTGGATTTCATGTTGCTGAAGGTGGGTCGATCCAAGTTTACTCACAAAGTCTTGACCACATTTATGTGGTGGGTTGAAGACCCAAGTACACCCCTTGTCACTCAGGTACTCTTGAACTTGCTTGTTACTCTCAGCCATTTTGAATGCTCGTCCACTGGTTCCTGTGTCTACGGATCCAGACTCCCCCCTCATCTTGACACCAGCGACACTCCTCACCCAAAAGGTCGCTGCCATTCCCCCTCCACTAGGAGAATTCAACGAGAAAGACCTCTTCAGCCGTCAATGGAGGCAAGTACAGAGCCTTGCCGACACCTTCTAGCACTGTTGTAAGAAAGAATATCTTCCTTCCCTGCAGAGTTGTCGGAAGTGGCTAAATGAGAAGCCCAACCTTCAGCCAGGAGACATTGTGGTGCTGAAAGATGCATGTCCCTGTCCACTTTTTCAAGATGTGGCCGATTTAAACATTCAGAATATATATTTTTTTTACAATTTCTGGTTTCTAAATGGCTGCTGGGTAATTTGATATGCATCGAAATCTGTTTGTTTGTAGGAATCGAATTGAGTGAATGCTGCGCAAGTTCACTGAATTGGATAGGTCTAGCTCATTGATTTGTAGATCTAACGCAGTTGCTACCGCAGGTAATGAGCCTAGCAAGTGTCACGAATGAGTTGTGTAGTACCCGCAGAAGGCCACAGGGAAGAGCTAGAGAGCTACAAACCCATACTTTTTTTGGTAAACCTACATATAACCAATTTTAGCCTTAACACTAACTGTAACCCTGACTGGTAACACAATGCACTTACAGCTGTAATGGTAACCATAATCATCTCTTTCGTAGCTGCTTGTCGAAGAAATTTCCCCTCTGGGATCAATAAAGTACCTATCTATCTATCTTAAATGGTCACCATAATTCATACCCTAACCCTGATTTGTAACACAATACACCTACATCTGTAATGGTAACCCTAACCCTAAACCTAACCCTTGCCCTGACTTGTACCACAATGCACCTATACATGTAATGGTAACCGTAACCCTAACCCTAACCCTAACCCTGACTGGTAATACAATGCACCTATAGCTGTAATAGTCACGAGAATTCTAACCCTAACCCTAACTCTAACCCTGACTTGTAACACAATGCACCTACAGCTGTAATGGTAACCCTAAACCCTAACCCTAATTCTTGGATAGGGTAGCCTAGAACACTTTTAGAAACTATTTGTGTAATAATATTATGTTAGTAAATACCATTATAGTACTAAATAGCATTTTGATTGTTCTTTTTTTAAATCAAAACCAAAGTAAGCATTTTCCTTTTTTTTTGTTATGAGTTATTTCGTACAACAGGTGTAGGTAGACCTTACTGTGAAATGCTTACTTACAAGCCCTTAACCAACAATGCCATTCAAGAAAGAGTTAAGAAAATATTTACCAAATAAACTATAGTAAAAAATAATAAAAAGTAACACAATAAAATAACAATAACGAGGCTATATACAGGGGGTACCGGTACCGAGTCAATGTGTGGGGGTACAGGTTAGTCAAGGTTATTTGTACATGTAGGTAGGGGTAAAGTGACTATGAATAGATAATAGACAGCAGGTAGCAGCAGTGTATCAATGTAAATAGTCAGGGTGGCCATTTGAACAATTGTTCAGCAGTCTTATGGCTTGGGGGTAAAAGCTGTTAAGAAGCCTTTTGGTGCTCCGGTACCACTTTCCGTGCAGTAGCAGAGAGAACAGTCTATGACTTGGGTGACTGGAGTCTTTGACAATTTTTTGGGCTTTCCACTGACACCGCCTAGTATATAGGTCCTGGATGGCAGGAAGCTTGGCCCCAGTGATGTACTGGGCCGTATGCACTACCCTCTGTAGTTCCTTATGGTCAGATGCCGAGCAGTTGTCATACCAGGCGGTGATGCAACCGGTCAGGATGTCTCGATGGTGCAGCTGTATAACTTTTTGAGGATCTGGGGACCCATGCCAAATTTTTTCAGTCTCCTGAGGGGGAAAGGTGTTGTCGTGCCCTCTTCACGACTGTCTTGGTGTGTTTGGAACTTGAAACTCTCGACCCGCTCCACTACAGCCCTGTCGATGTTAATGGGGGCATGTTCGGCCCGCCTTCTCCTGTAGTCCACAATCAGCTCCTGAACTGGGTGTGACCTAGTAACCTATGCAGGGCAGGTTTGAGACTGATCTCAGGAATTAATAAGAAAAATACACTTTATTTCTCAGCTGCCTCACCAATGTCTTTATGTGAAGTAATAACTTTTCAATTGCTAAATATTTCCAATAGATGGCAGCATAAGACCACGAAGCATCAGTTATAGGCTATATCAGCAATATGATTGGCATAAAATAGAATGCAACCAAATAAAATAGAATGTCCCCAGATTTTCTGTAAAGTAATGGTCTCTCATTACTTTACAGTTAGCTAATTACTTTACAGTTAGCTAAATATATCTCGTATTAGGCCTGTGTTGCATTTGGGAGAGCAAAATAAGAGACTATTGCAGGTATTGAACCTCGGCTAAATAATCAATGGTCAGATGCACTAACCTCAACCATAGTAGGTTTGCAAATTTACCTTTACCTCAACATGCCCCTAGCTTGCGCGAGATGGCGGAGGGAACGCTGACGGCACAAGGTTTTGGTGCGGCTTTGTTGAGTTGGCTACTTTTGCGAAAAGGCAGAGCGGGTCGATGCTGGTTGGTTTATTTGACAATGAATGTACTAGGAAAATGCGTTTTTGTCGACCAGAGGTGACTGAATGAATGTTCAGGCTTATTGATAATCGTTATAGTAATAAAGTATAATGTCAAAAGATGAGCATAAAAACAGGTAATAATAAACATGAATCATCATTATATAATTATATTACTTCACAGTAATGTGTTAAATGCTTTTTCAGTCCTCCCTGTTGCGTTAGCAGTGTGGAAAGGGACAGAAAAAAGCGCGCGCAGTAGTTTTCCTGTGAGGGGAGTGGTGTATCCAGGGAGAAAACTGAACTAATCTTCTAAAATTGAATTCGCCATCTATTGGAATTATTTAGCAACTGCAGTAGTACTGAATAAAGTGTTTATCCTTACTAAAGTAGTAATTACTCAGAATTTCAAAATATAAAATGTTCTAGTTCATTTTATCACATAAACATAAAATAACCATTTATAACATAAAAAACAATGAAACTGACATAAACACCATACATTTAGTTAATCAGGATAATCTCCTCTTTCTAATTATGTAAGGTTGGGCAGCGTACTCCGTTGTCATCAAACGCTAGCCCCAAAATACTTTTTGCCCTTTTAATGCTGAGCTCCCCCCATTGTTTTCCTATGGAGAGGCATGCTGGTGTATTTCTCCAAATATACCGCAATGTGTATATTTAGATTTTTTCAATTAGGACACTATTTAAATCAGGATAATCTCCTCTTTCTAACTAGCACACTTGGCACCAGCGAGGTGCGGATGTTTAATTTCGGCAAAAAAATGTACACAGAGGATTTGAAGGCCAAGATTCTTGTTGCCCTCAGAGCGGAGATTTCATCTATACTCAAGTCGGAACTCAGTGAGGACATTAATTTTATTGTCGGGAGTTACAAGCAGTCAAAAATGAACTGTACTTGTACTGAACTGGATACAGTTAAGAATACTAGGTGGTGATATGAATTGTGTACTGTTGCCCAATCTGGATCGTACCTCTCCTAAGGTATTATCTTCCTCAAATACAGTATCCACAATTCAGCTATTTCTTAAAACATATGGCATATCTGTTGCGTGGTGTTTCCGCAATCCCACAGCTAGGGAGTATTTTTTTTATCACCAGTTCATAAGACCTTCTCACATATAGACTACTTTTTCTTAGACAATAGATTTCTGCCACTTATCACGGAGTGTGATTACCAAGCTATTGTCATTTCGGATCATTCTTCTCTTACTAAGAAACTTCTTATACCAATTGCAAAGCCTAATTATCACCCTTGGCGGCTTAACTCAATACTGCTATCAGAAGAAACCTTTGTTGCTTTTAAATCATCTCAAATTCAGCTATTTCTTGAGCTTAATCAAAGCCCTGGAATGTCTCCTAGTATGGGAATCAATTAAGGATTATCTAAGGGGCCAAATTATTTTGTTCAGTTTACGATTAGGGAAGTGCAATATTCAACACCTAGGGCAATTTTACTAATAAAATCTTGGATTTGTATATGGCAATTCACACTCTTCATCTGCAGATTTACTAAAACAACGTTTGACACTTCAGACAGAGTTTGATCTTTCAACTCGACAAGCTGAATATCGAATTAGTAAATCTTGATACAAAAATTATGAACATGGAGAGATATCAGGGAAAATGTTAGCACCTGAGCTGCGTCAGAGAACCGCAAATCAAACCATACCTGAGATAACTGACGAGCTGGGTAACAAATGTATTGGTCATTTAGAGATAAATTCATCCTTTCATAATTATACACTTCGGAATCCACTGGATATTCCTACAGTTGAACCTGAGATAGCTATTGAATTAGAAGAACAGTTCTCTGTCGAAGAGATTGTGGTGGCAATTAAATCTGTGCAGTGTGATAAATCCCCTGGACCCGACGGATTCTTAAAAAAGTTATCAGATCAACTCTCTCCTATCTTGCTTTATGTATTTGAGGAATCATTCTCCTCAAACTCTTTACCCTCAACAATGAGACAAGCATGTAATTTACTTATTCTGAAAAAGGAAAAAAGAAACTATTGAGTGTGGTTCACAGGCCCATTTCATTAATAAATTGCGATGTAACGATACTTTCTAAGATGATTGCCTGCTGATTTTAATTCAGTCCTCCCCTCCATTATCTCTACAAATAAAACTGGTTTAATTTAAAATAGTCATTATTTTTTCAACATCAGACATCTTTATAATATACTTTATAATCCCTCTTCATCTGACACTGTAGAGATATTGTTATCACTTGATGCTGAGATTTGGATTCGGTCCCAATTTTATGTCCTGGATCAAAGTAATTTACTCCTCCCCTATGGCTGCAGTGCACACAAATAACAACCTTTCATCCTATTTCCAACTTCAACGTGGGACAAGAAAGGGTTGTCTTCTATCCCCTCAGTTGTTTGCCATCGCAATTGAGCCTTTAGCCATAGCAATACGTAATAACACCACTATCAAAGGTATTCAAAGAGGGGGCTATTTCACTCTATTCGGATGACATGCTATTATATATGTCTGACCCTTTAACTGATCTTCCAGAGATCCAGGTTCTACTAAATACATTTGGTAAAATATCTGGGTATAAGGTTACCTACAAAAAAGGTTCTCTACAAAAAAAGTGAATTGATGCCTATTAATCCTTCTGCCATGCAAACTTATTTTAGTCATGTGCCCTTCAGAGTGACAACACAGAAATTGAAATATTTGGGTAACACACAATTTCAAAGATCTCTATAAAGCCAATTTCCCTCTCTTCATACTCCGCTTGAAACAGGATCTTGAACGCTGGGATTTACTTTCTCTTTCTTTGAGCGGAAGAATTAACACTGTTAAAATGAATGTATAACCTACGTTTTTATACTAATTTCAACGTATTCCTATCTTTGTGACAGATAGATAGATAGATAGATAGATAGATAGATAGATAGATAGATAGATAGATAGATAGATAGATAGATAGATAGATAGATAGATAGATAGATAGATAGATAGATAGATAGATAGATAGATAGATAGATAGATAGATAGATAGATAGATAGATAGATAGATAGATAGATAGATAGATAGATACTTTATTTATCCCAGAGGGGGATATTTCTTTGTCAAGCAGCTACAACAAAACACAGGGCAGGTGCAAAATGCCACAACGAAAGTACACAAAAGACAGATACACGGTACATGATACATAGAGCGGCAGTATGAAAAATTATAGAAATACAAGATATCTGGAGTGCAAAAAAAAAGCTATAAAAAGACATTGCATAGTATGGGTGGTTGGCTGAATATGTACACTATACATTGATGGATGTTGGATGGTTAACTATACTATACAGGTCGATGGCAGAGAAATACTTCAGTAGCTAAAAATGCATATGATATGAGCGAGGGTAATAATAGTTTTTCTTAATAGACAGACTGGCTAAATGAACAGGTAAGTGAATATTTTGCATGGTTAAATTAGCTGTACAGGTAAATATACAGTTATATTTACAGATAAGTGAATACTTGCATGGTTACACAAACTGTACAGGTAAATGACAGGAAGAGATACTTAAATAGCTAAATGTGTGTATGATATAATTTGGGGTAATAATAGTAATTCCCGTAAAATACATTCCTTAGTGCGCAGGGTTTAATTACAGACAACTGCACGTATTGCACATTCGATATACTAAAAGCAATGAGAAAAGGTGCAACTGACAGGATACTAATATGCATTCCTGAGTGAATGCCTACGTAAGTTAGGTCCAAGAATTACTAGCAATATTGCACGTGATATGATAAACAACTGTACAGGAGCATGTATATACAGACCTGCATGAATAAATAGGTCCTGAGTGAATGAGTGATGACGGACCAGAGTTACTCACGGATGGATGCATAATTGTTAAACTAGGTCCTAGCACCCCAACAGTTCCAGATCTATGTTGCCGACGGCACGGCACCCCGGTGAGACATTATATAGTCTAATAGCCGCCGGCAGGAAGGACCTCCTGTAGCACTCTCTGGCACACCTTGGTGGGATCAGTCTGTGACTGAAGGTGCTCCTCTGCGTCATAACTATGGCGTGCAGAGGGTGGGTGACGTTGTCCATGATGGCCAGCAGTTTGGCCAGGATCCGTCTCTCCGCCACCTCCTCTAGAGTGTCAAGGCTCATCCCCAGGACAGAGCTAGCCTTCCTGATCAGCTTATTTACCCGAGAAGCATCACCGGCTTTAATGTTTGCTCCCCAGCACACCACTGTAAAAAAGATGGCACTGGCCACCACAGACTGGTAGAAGGTATGCAGTAGTTTACTGCACACGTTGAAGGACCTGAGCCTCCTCAGAAAGTAGAGTCGGCTCTGGCCCTTTTTGTACAGGGCCCCGGTGTTACCAGCCCGTTCCAGCCTGTTGTCCATATGGACTCCCAGGAACATGTATGACCCATGATTTGATTTGGTAGGAGATCAGTGTGTATTCTGTTAGAGCATGGGGGGGTTGGGGTGGGTTTGATTTTATTTGGTAGGAGATCAGTGTGTGTTCTGTTAGAGCATGGGGGGGTTGGGGTGGGTTTGATTTGATTTGGAAGGAGATCAGTATGTGTTCTGTTAGAGCATGGGGGGGTTGGGGTGGGTTTGATTTGGTAGGAGATCAGTGTGTGTTCTGTTAGAGCATGGGGGTGTTGGGGTGTGTTTGATTTGATTTGGTAGGAGATCAGTGTGTGTTCTGTTAGAGCATGTTGGGGTGGGTTTGATTTGATTTGGTAGGAGATCAGTGTGTGTTCTGTTAGAGCATGGGTGGATTTGATTTGAGTTGGTAGGAGATCAGTGTGTGTTCAGCCCTCTACCTGTTTTGTCTGTTATCTGTATAATCATAAAAAATCATCCTCACCTGGCTAAACAACCAATCAGGAGAAATGGGTGTTGCCACGGAAACAAATAAAACAGTGGGACAGCTGACAGTGCTGACATAGAGCAAGGGCAAATAGGTAACAGGTAACAGGTAGCGAGAGAGAGAAGAGAGAGAGAGAGAGACAGACAGACAGACAGACAGACAGACAGACAGACAGACAGACAGACAGACAGACAGACAGACAGACAGACAGACAGACAGACAGACAGACAGACAGACAGACAGACAGACAGACAGACAGACAGACAGACAGAGAGCGAGTCAGAGAGAGTGAGACAGACAGAGAGAGAAAGCGAGAGATCCAGGGGGCATAACTCAGACACTGAAAACATCATCACCTTCCAAGGACCAGAACAACACAAATGGAAATATAGGCTTTCAGATATCCTGACACCAGGAAAGGACTGAGGACTCTATTCATACCTGTCACCAAGAAGAGGATAAGGACAGCCCAAGGACAGACGCACAGCAACATCAGGTGAGCGAGACTACAGACTAACTGACCATGGCGTCATTCGAACCTCAGGGCCAGTCTCCTCCTTGCTGTGGCCCACATTTCCCCAGCCTGGGCCAGGAACCTCCAGAACTCAGCATGTACAGTGACTGCTACTACCCTCCTCCATCGCTCCCCAGCCCCCAGCGCACCACCCCCACCTCCTACGACTACAGCACCTCCTCCCCCAATCCTTACCTGTGGTTCAACGGATCCGGCATCAATGCTCCCCCATACTTGGCCACCACCGGGCCCCCAGGTAACCCCGGGCCCCCCTTCGTCCCCCAGCACTACGGGATGCAGAGGCCCTACCTGGGGCCCGGCGGGGCGGGGGGCCCTGGGGGGGAGATGGGCTGGTTCTCTCTTCCCTCACAGGAAGACCTGATGAAGCTGGTCCGCCCACCTTACTCCTACTCCGCCCTCATCGCCATGGCGATCCACGGCGCCCCAGAGCGGCGGCTGACCCTGAGTCAGATCTACCAGTACGTGGCCGATAACTTCCCCTTCTACAACAAGAGTAAGGCCGGCTGGCAAAACTCCATCAGGCACAACCTGTCACTCAACGACTGCTTTAAGAAGGTCCCCAGAGACGAGGACGACCCTGGTAAGCGTCTGACTTCATTATGTGTTTGTTTTATTTTAGTACTAAGCCCACAAAATAATCATTCAATCTAAGGCATCTAACCATGGCACCCAGAACTAAATCTGTCATTACAGGCTACTGTGAATCTGATGCTAATCTTTTGTCAAGTCAAAAGTGTTCTTTAGTTGTGATGTGTCTTTACTTTAGATAGCCATTGCGGCTTGCCTTCAGAGTGTGTAACAGACTTGTGATAGAACTGTAGATGAACTGTGTTTAGTAATGATAGTAGATGATGCAGTCAGTATTTACATGTGTCAACCCCAAACACACTCTAATCTATTCGTCTCTCTACCCATCCCCCCTCTCTCTCTCCCTCACTCTCTCTCTTCCAGGAAAGGGTAACTACTGGACACTAGATCCAAACTGTGAGAAGATGTTTGACAACGGAAACTTCCGTCGTAAAAGGAAAAGGAAGTCTGATTCGCTGTCTGGAGGAGAGGGAGGGTCAGGGGGGCCGGAGTCAGGTGACCCCAACAACCGGGGGAGCCCCGACTCCCCCAGCAACCACGGGATGGACATGTCCCCCACGCCTGAGAGAATCCCCTCCCCTTCCTCCTCAGGTCCCACCCCTTGCCTGAGCAGCTTCCTGTCTGAAATGTCTGGAGTGGCGTCTGGGGGAGCCAATGAGATCATAGGAGATTCGCTGAACCGGGCCCTGCCCATAACCCTTACCCTGGACGGGACCCAGAGACCTACACAGCCTGGGGGTTTTGGTAGTTACTCCCCCAGCTCGGGTGCTTCGGAGTGGGCTTCCCAGCTGCCGCCTCCCCCTGGCCTCTCCTCCTCGCCCACCCACTCTTCCCTGGGTTACAGCAGCCCTATCCTCAGCCAGTTCAATGGGCATTTCTACCCTGGCTTGGGCTCAGCAAGCATCCTATACCCACGGGAAGGCACAGAGGTCTGAACAGACTGATAGAGGGAGAGAGAGAGATGGACAGAAGTTAGCTAGAGGTCTAAAGACACTAAAGAAAGAAGGAGAGTGAGAAAGAGAGACATGCTTCTACCTGAGACTGACCTGAACCGTCTGCTGACACACACACACACACACACACACACACACACACACACACACACACACACACACACACACACACACACACACACACACACACACACACACACACACACACACACACACACACACACACACACACACACACACAGTAGTCAGTTAGCGCTGACAGGGCAGGACTCGCGTGTGACAGCAAGATGAGCAGGGTCTGGTTCCCACGGAAACAGCCGAGTCAGCCTTGATGACGCTTCACACACACACACACACACACACACACACACACACACACACACACACACACACACACACACACACACACACACACACACACACACACACACACACACACACACACACACACCTGTTTAAGCATCTATAGCTGACAGTTTTAATTTGTATATATTTTTATTTAATGTGTTTATTTTATTGTTTATATATCTTATTTTATTTTTTATATACAGTACGAGTCAAAAGTTTGGACACACCTTTTCTTTATTTTTTCTATTTTCTACATTGTAGAATAAGAGTGAAGACATCAAAACTATGTCACTAATGGAATCACGTAGTAACCAAAAAAGTGTTAAACAAATCAAAATCTATTTTAGATTTTAGATTCTTCAAAGTAGCCATCCTTTGCACGCTTACACGCTCTTGGCATTCTCTCAACCAGC
The DNA here is from genome assembly GCA_023634145.1 of Thymallus thymallus. NCBI lineage: Eukaryota > Metazoa > Chordata > Actinopteri > Salmoniformes > Salmonidae > Thymallus > Thymallus thymallus. The sequence continues at coordinate 26,214,149 of CM042384.1, forward strand.
TTCACCTGGAATGGTTTTCCAACGGTCTTGAAGGAGTTCCCACATATGCTGAGCACTTGTTGGCTGCTTTTCCAAATCACATTTTATTGGTCACATACACGTGTTTGGCAGATGTTATTGCGTGTGTAGCAAAATGCTTCACTCTGCAGTCCAACTCATCCCAAACCATCTCAATTGGGTTGAGGTCGGGTGATTGTGGAGAACAGGTCATCTGATGCAGCACTCCATCACTCTCCTTCTTGGTCAAATAGCCCTTACAAAGCCTGGAGGTGTGTTGGGTCGTTTTTCTGTTGAAAAACAAATGATAGTCCCACTAAGCGCAAACCAGCTGGTATGGCATATAGCTGCAAAATGCTGTGGTAGCCATGCTTGTTAAGTGTGCCTTGAACTCTAAATAAATCACTGACAGTGTCACCAGCAAAGCACCCCAACTCCATCGCACCTCCTCCTCCATGCTTCACGGAGGAATCCACACATCATCAGTTCACCTACTCTGCATCTCACAAAGATTGGAAACAAAAATCTCAAATTTGGACTCATCAGACCAAAGGACAGATTTCCACCGGTCTAATGTCCATTGCTTGTGTTTCTTGGCCCAAGCAAGTTTCTTCTTATTATTGGTGTCCTTTAGTGGTGGTTTCTTTGCAGCAATTCGACCATAAAGGCCTGATTCACACAATCTCCTCTGAACAGTTAATGTTGAGATGTGTCTGTTACTTGAACTCTATGAAGCATTTATTTGGGCTGCAATCTGAGGTGCAGTTAACTCTAATGAATTTATCCAGGTAACTCTGGGTCTTCCTTTCATGTCCTCATGAGAGCCAGTTTCATCATAGTGCTTGATGGTTTTTGTGACTGCACTTGAAGAAACTTAAAAAGTTATTGAAATTTTCCAGATTAACTGACCTTCATGTCTTAAAGTAATGATAGACTGTCGTTTCTCTTTGCTTATTTGAGTTGTTCTTGCCATAATATGGACTTGGTATTTTACCAAATAGGGCTATCGTCTATACCCCCCCCCCCACCATGTCACAACACAACTGATTGACTCAAATGCATTAAGAAGGAATGAAATTCCACAAATTAACTTTTAACAAGGCACACCTGTTAATTGAAATGCATTCCAGGTGACATTCTCAATCTCTGGTTAAGAGAATGCCAAGAGGGTTTGTCATCAAGGTCAAGGGTGGCTACTTTAGTGAAGACATCAAAACTATGAAATAACAAAACTATGAAATAACACATATGGAATCATGTAGTAACCAAAATAAAATATATTTTATATTTGAGATTCTACACAGACACAGAATCTCAAAATATATTTTAATTTGGTTACTACATGATTCCATATGTGTTATTTCATAGTTTTGATATTTCATAGTCTTCACTATTATACTACAATGTAGAAAATAGCAACAAAAAAAAGAAAACCTTGGAATGATGAACTTTTGACTTACTGTATGTGTTTTTATCTCTGAGTGCTTGGGTTCAAATACATGTGTTTTGTTATTTGAATATTTTTTTCTTTGTATTTAAGTATTTTCAAATACACAGCTCAAAACAAGTACTTTTATTTGAGTATATGAATGGTTATTTGTAAAAACCAAATAGTCGACCACATTTAATTTGAAAGTATTTTCAAATATTTATTTCAAATACTATTTTTAAATATCTGGGTTAAATGCATGGAAGTGTATTTGAGTCAGTGTATTTGAGTATTTTCAAATACTTTACAAGTGTATTTCCAAATACATTCTGATATTCAACTACTTGTTTTTTTTTCTCAAATAAATGTGATTTGAATACCTGAAATAGTATTTGAACCCAGGTCTGTTATGGCTTATACCAACACTGGTCTGATGTTTGTTTTTGATATGAATAATAAAATACAGAAAAACATTCTCTAAAGTGTCATCTTACTCTTAAAAAACAGCCTGCCTGGCTAGTGTTGTAGGGGAGTTATCTGTCTAAACAAATCTTTGTGAAAGATGGCTAACGGTCTCAAACCTTCAGTGAAAAATGACCCTCCTAAAAAATACAGGTAGGACAGAAACTGTCCTGTAAGAGAAACAATGATCAGGGAACCAGGGAAAACTGCTTGTCAGGGTAACTCGATCCCACGGTATGATAAGGATATACTGATGGGTGCATGGATAGATGAAGCCTGGAGGGCTAACTGACTTGTAAAATGGTGAGAATCCCCATACCTCAGTCCTCTCTCTTCTCTCTACTCTCACACAATAACTCACCCCCTTTCTGCAAGTCCTGCTGACTGGACAAGACTGGGATTTAGGGAAGGAAATAAGGAGAGGGTTTATGGAGGTAAAATATTGACTTAATTATACAAGCACGTAAAGTATGATTTGCACATGGAAAATATATGATTTGCACCTGTACAGTTTTGTAGTTGAAAAAAAATGTTCAAACATTTAACTATTGTTGAGAATAAATGCAACACTTGGGTGAATAAATGCAACACGTTCAATTGGTATATGTAAACTTGCGACTAGTGAATCTTCTTCTGTGAATCAAAACTACATTTGCCGATGTTGAATCTGTGCACTAATTTTGCAACTACTCTGTGCCAAAAGGTTTGCTGTTGTAAAAAGAGATTCTGCAAGTAAGCAGAACAGAAAAATACGAGCTCTGGTGGACAGGGCGTTTTCTTCTGACCAATCAGGTGAGGTGTTGTCATTCTTGAATGTGTGTTCACATTTTACAGGGTTCTGGTCTGGAAGCAAGCTTTCCACTGTGCTAAATATGGATCAAATTCGACAACTAGCTAGCTAGCTAATCAAGATGACAAGGTGAGATCTCTCAGATTCTATCTTGTAGTAGTTAGCTCTAAACTCACCTGGGCACTGCATCAGCTAGAGGGAGTAAATGCCCATATAATATTCTTCCCCATCCCCTCTTGTTTTGATATACAGGGAACTAGCCTGTTCTCATCAAAAAATTATTAGCAAGCTAGCTAACATTGGCCAACTTGAGCAGAGATCTCAGCTTGCTAACTAGCAAAGCCATCCTACTACACACCGAATATACACAGAGCAAACAATTATTTTCTAAACTAATGTTAGTCAACCAAATTGCAAGTACATAGCTAAACCTGTTGCTCTGACACACAATGTAAGAACCACTAGATACAGGCTAGTCAGAAGGCTGTAATGCCAGCTAGCTACAGTAGCTAACTAGCTAACCAGTTATGTAATGCCAATAGAATAAACTAGCTAGCATCAGCTTTGTAGCGGTTATGCTATGTGGAAACACTTGTTTTAATTCCTCCCTTCATCTTCCTAATCAAAGCCTTGTGGTAGTTTTCAAATTCTGTGAATATCATTTAGCTAGCTGGCTAGTAACTTTAACAAATTTGATCCATATTTAGCACAGTGGAAAGCGTGCTTCCAGACCGGAACCATGTAAAACGTGAAAGCATGTTCAAGAATGACAACACCTCATCTGATTGTTCGGAAGAAAAAGCCCTATGAAATGTAGTTGCATGCTTGCAAATCTTCTTGGATTTATCACGTATCAATTTACATGTTTGAACGTGTTGTATTTATTCACCCAAGTGTTGCATTTATTCTCAAAAGAAGTTACGTGTTTGCAAATATTTTTTGCAACTACAAAACTTAGTATACAAGGTGCAATTCATATTTTCCATGTGCAAATAATACTTTACATGCTTGTATAATTAAGTCACTATTTTACCTCCATAGGTGTTGACTATTGAGGTGAGAGAGGGTTGAGGGACTTTTCTCATGTGTAAGATATAGAGCCTGTCAGCCAGATAAGAGACAACTGTGAAACATCACCCATCAACCCCTCCCCCTTTCCCTCCCCAACTCCATAGTGCTGACTGAATGTTCAAATAAGACAGGTAGATGAAAGAATAGTTATTTTATTGCAGCAAGGGAATTTGTCTTACACGCTAAGCAAGTTTGGTTATTGTACTACATTGGCACATATTTTCAACATTAACGTCTCCCTGGTATGAGCAGGTTGGAGCCACTGTGAGACAAGACAGTTTTACCATTGAACCTGAGGAAGTTTATGTCTGTAAATATTTGAGTAGATGTTTTATGACTTCTACTTAACCTAACACAAACTATACAAAGTAAATAGTAAGAAACTGTTGTACATTCAGGATACATTTTTATTATAGTTTTTGGTTAGTATTTAGTATATATTGTCTGTTAAATATATTTGTAGAGCAGTTTGTATCCAAATAAACCCTTTCCGTTTCTGGCACCCCTAGGCCTTTATTTACCCATAAAACACCAGCAGCATGACCGTAATGTACAGTGTAAACACAGACAGGAACAGAAACCAGGAAAACGCTTTAGGACTGCTCCCCCTATCCCCAGCCTTATCCCCACCTTAATGCTGCTGTTAGGTTGGTATTGATGGTTATGTTCCTGTATTGATTTTATTGATTGTATTGTTCTCATATGCATATCTAATCTAATCTAATCAAATGTAATTTAACTGAGAAGCATGACATCTCTTGGAGGAAGAAATGGGTCTAAAACCAGAGGATTCGTTTCGATATTCACTGCCTTGCCAAAGGTTTTATACAAAGCAGATACTGAGATTGGCAGCTATGTGGATAATGGAGTCAGTCAGTCAGTCAGTCAGTCAGTCAGTCAGTCAGTCAGTCAGTCAGTCAGTCAGTCAGTCTGTCTGTCTGTCTGTCTGTCTGTCTGTCTGTCTGTGCCACTATTCTAAAATGAGAGAGGACTGAGAGAGAGACAGCAATTTATTTATTTCTTTCCAATGTCTTCAGTCCAAACAAAGGGCAAACTGCCCTCCTTCTAAAACAAAACAACACACACGTATGTGTTTACTAAAACAGTCATGACCTATTTGTGCTGTTTAGTAAACTAAGAAAGGACATCAGGCCTGAAGACTAGTCCCTCTCATCCTGTAGTTTAGGTAGGAGAGGACACACACCCTTCCAATCCATTGTTGTGGGTAAACACACACACACACACACTCCACACACACTCCTGACACACGCACAGGCATGAGTGGGATTGCTTAAATATCCTTGTAAATATCAAATGCCCTTGTCATTGCATACATACTACTTTTCTCTTTCTCTCTCTCTCTCTCTCTCTCTCCATTTTCTTCTCTCTTCTTTTGATCAACGTATTTACAGCATAATTCAACTTTTGTAAAACAGATGTTTAGCAATAACTACCTGTAGGTACATTAAGATAGTATACTCAACATAACTACCAGTAGGTAAGATAGCATACTCAACAGGATTGTGGGTATCGATCATAAACACTATTGAAACAGAAACACATTTCCATCCAGTCAATGACTGGAATATAGAATGACTAAAACATCAAGAAAAGCTTGTCCTTAATCCAAACAGACATGCTATTTTCCTATTCACAGCTGTTGCTATAAAAGTCAGACCCGTATGCTATTCAGCCTGTTTTCTGGTAAAAAAAAACAAAGGAGTTCAGAGCCATATTCCCCTTCCGGCTCCATCTCTGGATCGCCATACACCAAGTCAGATTCCCAAAAAACAGACAAATCTAAATATGAATCCCACATGAAAAACGGCTCTCTTTTAAGACAATCACTCTTATTTCCCCCTAAAATATTTGACATGTCAACATGGGGTAAACATGTGGCTGAGAGCAGGGCCAGCTAGATGGAGGGAGAGAGGGAGAGGGAGGTCTTGTTCTGGCTTCTGGTTCAGCTTAGACTGGCTGTTTCAATAGCTAACAGCAGGGTTGGGGTCAATTACATTTAATTCCTGTCAATTCAGTAAGTAAACCAAATTCCAATTCCAAATTATCCTAATTGAAATGCATTGAAGAGAATTGGAATTTCAGTGAACTTCCTAAAATGATTGGTATTGAAATTGAATTGACCCCAACCCTAGCTAACAGTCACTGTTTTCAATAGCAATCATTCAGTTACTATCTCATTCATTCAGTCTTAATATCAACCAAACCGTCTTTCACCATACTGTGTACACCAACCACGTATTACCACTCACTCACCCTACTAGAGTAGAGACTGCAGGATAGACAGAGATATGGGCTGTACCTCTGTCTAATTATTATTAGACTCGGGGAGTAAGGAGGTGTCCGGGTACCACAAGGTTGGCAATGACTCCCTCTGATGGCGAAACTATGAACTCTGAGAAAATGTAGCTGAAGTGTGTGTGTGTAGATATCAGAACATTAAACTGAAGTGAGTGTAGATATCAGAACATTAAACTGAAGTGAGTGTAGATATCAGAACATTAACCTGAAGTGAGTGTAGATATCAGAACATTAAACTGAAGTGAGTGTAGATATCAGAACATTAAACTGAAGTGTGTAGATATCAGAACATTAACCTGAAGTGAGTGTAGATATCAGAACATTAAACTGAAGTGAGTGTAGATATCAGAACATTAAACTGAAGTGAGTGTAGATATCAGAACATTAAACTGAAGTGAGTGTAGATATCAGAACATTAAACTGAAGTGAGTGTAGATATCAGAACATTAAACTGAAGTGAGTGTAGATATCAGAACATTAAACTGAAGTGAGTGTAGATATCAGAACATTAACCTGAAGTGAGTGTAGATATCAGAACATTAAACTGAAGTGAGTGTAGATATCAGAACATTAAACTGAAATGAGTGTAGATATCAGAACATTAAACTGAAGTGTGTAGATATCAGAACATTAAACTGAAGTGAGTGTAGATATCAGAACATTAAACTGAAGTGAGTGTAGATAACAGAACATTAAACTGAAGTGAGTGTAGATATCAGAACATTAACCTGAAGTGAGTGTAGATAACAGAACATTAAACTGAAGTGAGTGTAGATATCAGAACATTAACCTGAAGTGAGTGTAGATATCAGAACATTAACCTGAAGTGAGTGTAGATATCAGAACATTAAACTG
>CM042384.1:26226071-26291071 GCA_023634145.1 Thymallus thymallus
AGCTGTGTGAAAAACGCAGCAGTATCACACATAACTAGAATGAGATTCACTTTCCATGATCCCTCTCCCTTTCTGCTCTGATAGACATGAGCCTGAAACTCTCATCTCTCCAGCGTTGTACCTCATCATTTATTTCCTTATAGAATCGTGCAAAGGGTTCTGCACCCCTGATAAATTGAAATACATTTGCCAATGTCTAGAATTATTAAAACAGGCCTTACGCAATATTTCAAATACAATCAAGGGAAAACACAGGTTGGAAAGCAAATGGCTCCTGCTGAAAAGAGAAGAATATGCTGTAGGCTACCAAAATATTTGATCAACTTCCAAAACTGATCAACTGTTTTACAAAGTAAATCAAGAGCGATAGGCTTTTGGCACGATCACATTGGCCATCACCAGCGAGTGAGCTGCGCATCATTAGACCTATAATTTACTCCTCATATTGTAGCCTACAATATGGTTCCACACACCTAGGCCTAGGCTTTTGATGGATTCAAGGTTGTTTTTATTGATCTCAGATCCTCAGTTTGTCAGTGTCAAAGAAGCCTGTCATTTCCATAATTTGTTCGGTATTAAAAAAGATTCAGCTGAAGTCTCCAGTCATGTAAAATTATGTAGAATAGCATGAAATGCATTTATAAAAGGCCACATTTTTCCCGGACCCTAGGCTACAAAATATTTCCCCATGTGTGCAACTTCTGTAAGTGTCTTGTTGTGTCTTGACTATCATTAAATGTGAAGACTGTTATATTATCAAATCAGTTCTCTAGGTTTAATTAATACGTGACTAAACTAATCATGTAAACATGAATTAACAAGGAAGTTGGGGCACCACGGGAAAATGTTGTTTACAGAGTTACTATTTCCCGAATATACCTCTTCAGATATGTTTATATCTTGTGATAACAGTCATTTAGGCTCCCAAGTGGCTCAGTGTCTAAAACACTGCATCTCAGTGCTAGAGGCGTCACTACAGACAGCCTGGTTCGAATCCAGACTGTATCATAACTGGCTGTGATTGGGAGTCTAATAGGGCGCCGCACAATTGGCCCAGCGTCGTCCGAGTTTGGCCAGTTTAGGCTGTCATTGTAAATAAGAATTTGTTCTTAACTGACTTGCCTAGTTAAATAAAATAAACATTATTTAATGGATTTTACCTCGGTCAGTCTCATTTTGAACGTCGTAATTCCTTGTAGTCTGCACGAACCCTAATTTTATTGTTGAATCATCCATACACAAATTGGCTAAATTATTTATTTACTAACTGATTAAACAATTACAGAATATACAAAACATACTAACATTATACAGTAAATACCGTCCCTAGAGGACTTAACAAACAAGACAGTTTGGTTATGACATGGTAGATTTAGAGAGAAAGGGGGGGTGGAAGGAATAGACAAAGGAATGGGTCTCTCGGACATGGATAAACTACGCGCACGCAAATACAAATACACATGCCACTAATAACCGCTCGTTCAGATAAAGGGATGCAATTCATATTTATGTTTCGCTGGCTTCAATCGTTGAGTTGATGATATAAGACTCTGGTTTGCCCAGTAGAGATCACAATTGTCCTTTGTAGAGTCTTTCTGGTTGTGGTAGTGGTTAGAGTTGAATCTTTGAGTAGATGCTCCTACTTCGGTCAGTGTTCTCATCCTAGATTTACATAAATTTTCAGCTGCAGACTGATATAGGCTATAGTCTAGTATTCACTTCTCCTTCTGTAGTGATCAGTAGTTCCATTGTAGCTCGCGCTGTACTCTGGCTGGTCTATAGAGTGGTAACAGATAGATAGATAGATAGATAGGTACTTTAACCACTTGTAACCATTTCAAACATGTGGAGCAAGTCCTCAAGTTCTTTCTGGACTGGTGTGAATTGTGTCACAGGGGCTTTTATACTTGGGTAGAAAAGGGGACGTTTCATCATGTTTGTGTCCACCTGGGCGTGGCTACTGACTGAGCAGAAGTTACCATAAAACAAACGATTCTCATTTAGAAGACTAAAATCACATTGTTATCTTTTCAAAAGTATTCTTATACTTAATCAATGTTCTTATACAACATTCAGATGGTAGTAATAACTGCCGGTAGTAATAACTGCCGGTAGTAATAACTGAGAGATGTACACTTTCAGAGATACAGTTATGTTGTCCTACTGTCTTCCATGATGTCACAAAATTATACAACTTCGACATGGTTGTTCTTGGATTCTCCACCGACCGTTTCCACATTCTCAATAATAGAAAAATTGTTTAATTCTACAAATTTGGGGATGTAGTAGTTTTGGCGGGAGAAGATCCTTTGTTCAAAGAAAGGGACATCCTCTCTCTTCTCTTTCTGCATGTCCAGGGAGAGAGAGTCTGCAAGGAATTTAGGATGTGTCGTTAAGTCATAAGCTGCCCCACAAGAAAGGGGGTCTAGCCTCTAGTCCACTGCTCTATGCCACAACACAAATGCAACGATATGCATGCAATGCTTTATTATGAAGGTGATTTTTTCTCTCATGCGTTTCTGGTACCTCAGAGTTCCCCAGATCACCCCCCTCTGGTGCTCACTTTTTGTTCCGGCACCTCCCGATTTACAAAACGTAAGCACTGGGTGAGCCTATTTTAAAATGTGAAACACTGGCTAATGGGTGCGTGTGAGTTTATGTGACCACTTCATTTTACAGAGAGGGTATCTTATAATAGTGTATAACTTTTATTTATTTTAAATAATATGTACTTTATAAGAACATGCTTTATAATTTAGTCAAGAACATTTATTTCCAGTGCTGTTATTTTATTTATTTTATTTAGTAAATATTTTCTTAACTCTATTTTCTTAAAACTGCATTGTTGGTTAAGGTCCTGTAAGTAAGCATTTCACTGTAAAATGTGATTTGATTTCTTTCTCTCTCCATTGTGTGTGTCTCCATTTCAAATCAAATCCAAGTTATTGGTCACGTACATAGATTTGCAGACGTTATCGCAGGTGCAGCAAAATTCTTATGTTTCTGACTCCAACAATCAGTAATATTATGTTTCTAACTCCAACAGAGCAGTAATATTATGTTTCTAACTCCAACAGATCAGTAATATTATGTTTCTAACTCCAACAGATCAGTAATATTATGTTTCTAACTCCAACAATCAGCAATATTATGTTTCTAACTCCAACAATCAGTAATATTATGTTTCTAACTCCAACAATCAGCAATATTATGTTTCTAACTCCAACAGAGCAGTAATATTATGTTTCTAACTCCAACAATCAGTAATATTATGTTTCTAACTCCAACAATCAGTAATATTATGTTTCTAACTCCAACAGAGCAGTAATATCTAGCAATACAATAACAATACACACATTATCAAAAAGTAAAACATCTCAGAACGAGGAATATCGTATATATATTATATATGGCATGACCTTTAACCTTTTGTCTTTCGGTCTTCGTTGGGCCTTCTGTTACTCAGCATATGAACTGGTGCATGGGCCTGTCCCCTGTAGCTGGTGTGTGTGTGTGTCTCCATTGAATCATGGCGGTGACTCAGTCCTCCAGGGCAAACACACACACAAACACACACACAAACACTCATGCATGCACATACACACACACAACCACACACACATGCACTCATACAAGATGCACACACACACACACACACACACACACACACACACACACACACACACACACACACACACACACACACACACACACACACACACACACACACACACACACACACACACACACACACACTCTGCTCCACATCATCCTAAATGAGATGCCAACCCGTCATAAACACTAACTACTAGTGACACACAGCTCATCTGAACTTCAAGCAGAGAACCAGGGGGGTGGAGAGGTAGATAGAAAAAGGGAGGGAGGGATAAAGGAAGGGAGGCCGGTAGATGGAGGGAGGGATAGAGGAAGGGAGGCCGGTAGATGGAGGGAGGGATAGAGGAAGGGAGGGATAGATGGAGGGAGGGATAGAGGAAGGGAGGGATAGATGGAGGTAGGGATAGAGGAAGGGAGGCCGGTAGATGGAGGGAGGGATAGAGGAAGGGAGGCCGGTAGATGGAGGGAGCGATAGAGGAAGGGAGGCCGGTAGATGGAGGTAGTGATAGAGGAAGGGAGGCCGGTAGATGGAGGGAGCGATAGAGGAAGGGAGGCCGGTAGATGGAGGGAGCGATAGAGGAAGGAAGGCCGGTAGATGGAGGGAGCGATAGAGGAAGGGAGGTCGGTAGATGGAGGGAGTGATAAAGGAAGGGAGGACGGTAGATGGAGGGAGCGATAGAGGAAGGGAGGCCGGTAGCTCAGGGGAAATTTGATTTTTCCAAGGAGAAGATAATATGGGTTGATGTGCTGATTAGATAAACATAATGTAAAGGGTTGATAAACCCGTGTAGTGAATGTGTGTTGGATCCTGAGGCATAAGTTTATTATTATTATTATTTTAATGTAACCTTTATTTAACTAGGCAAGTCAGTTAAAAACAAATTCTTATTTACACTGACGGCCTACAGTCAGACGACGCTTGGCCTATTGTGCCCCGCCCTATGGGACTCCCAATCACAGCTGGTTGTGATACAGTCTGCATTCAAACCAGGGTGTCTGTAGTGACACCTCTAGCACTGAGGTGCCGTGCCTTAGACTGCTGCGCCACTTGGGAGCCCAAGGCCTGCAAGGAAGACCAACATGTTCAAGGAGACCTATTTACTCAAGGAAATGTCTGCACTGTCACTTAGAACAGACCAGTAGACCAACACTTTGTAGCATTACGATGGGGAAAATACTAAGGAAGGGAGTGTTTATGTGGCTACTTTTAACCTTGTCTTCTCATCTCCCACTCTGGTTGCCTGGGTTACAGAACTGTTTCCTGGGTGACTCGGCCAGGGTTATTCCCAGAGGGATATGGGATGATTAGTATTAGACAGAGAGAGAGACAGACAGAGAGAGACAGAGACAGAGACAGAGAGAGACAGAGAGAGACAGAGAGAAAGAGAGAAAGAGAGAAAGAGAGAGACAGAGAGAGAGAGAGAGAGAGAGAGAGAGAGAGGGAGAGAGAGAGAGAGAGAGAGAGAGAGAGAGACAGTGAGGCATGGAAAGGGGGGGCGGGGAGAGCCTGCTTAGTACTAGAGAGAGAAGACAGATCAACATTGCAAAGTTAGTGGAAAATAATGATGTACTGATGAAGGAGAGAAATAGGAAAAGAGAGAAGGAGATAAGGGAGGACATAGATGGTGAGGAACTGACTCCAACACATTGTTTCCCTGTGAGACGATGGTGAGGAACTGACTCCAACACATTGTTTCCCTGTGAGACGATGGTGAGGAACTGACTCCAACACATTGTTTCCCTGTCAGACGATGGTGAGGAACTGACTCCAACACATTGTTTCCCTGTGAGACGATGGTGAGGAACTGACTCCAACACATTGTTTCCCTGTCAGACGATGGTGAGGAACATACTCCAACACATTGTTTCCCTGTCAGACGGTCAGTTTACTCATTAAATGTTGTGGTTAGAGCAGGGGCCAAACTGAGAGGAGCGAGGAGCTTGTTACAGACGGATAGATACCTTGTTACAGACGGATAGATACCTTGTTACAGATGGATAGATACCTTGTTACAGATGGATAGATACCTTGTTACAGATGGATAGATACCTTGTTACAGACGGATAGACACCTTGTTACAGATGGATAGATATCTTGTTACAGACGGATAGATACCTTGTTACAGACGGATAGATATCTTGTTACAGACGGATAGATACCTTGTTACAGACGGATAGATACCTTGTTACAGACGGATAGATACCTTGTTACAGACGGATAGATATCTTGTTACAGACGGGTAGATACCTTGTTACAGATGGATAGATACCTTGTTACAGACGATTAGATACCTTGTTACAGACGGATATATATCTTGTTACAGACGGATAGATACCTTGTTACAGACGGATAGATACCTTGTTACAGACGGATAGATATTTTGTTACAGATGGATAGATACCTTGTTACAGACGGATAGATACCTTGTTACAGACGGATAGATACATTGTTACAGATGGATAGATACCTTGTTACAGACGGATAGATACCTTGTTACAGATGGATAGATAGAGGCGGGAGAGGTAGAAGGAGACTGGGGAGAGAGTGTGGATAGGAGGAGAACAGAGATTGGGGAATTTGTTAATTGACTGGCTTGAATAATGACTGAAATTCGTCAATGTATCTAATGAAGGTGTCAATACCATGTCTATGCTGCAGTGACTGACAGCCTAAAGCCAGTCTATACTAGACTCAAATCTCACTCTCTCTTCCTCAGAGTCCCTTGAGCTCTGTCTCACTTTTTCTCTCTTTTCTTCTCTCTCTCCTTCTCTCTCTTTGCCCCCAACTCTTTCTCTCTCTTTTTTCTCTCTAATGTTTTATTCATCCCTTTCTCTCTTTCATTCGTTCTTTCTCCCTGCCTCTTTCTTCACTGGTGAACTGGCCTCTGAGATATTCTCTTAAAATATTTTCTCATATTTTCTTATAGGAAAACCAAACCATGCCATCATACAGTATTATAGACCAACCCAGGCCATCCTACAGTATTATAGACCAACCCAGGCCATCCTACAGTATTATAGACCAACCCATGCCATCCTACAGTATTATAGACCAACCCATGCCATCCTACAGTATTATAGACCAACCCATGCCATCCTACAGTATTATAGACCAACCCAGGCCATCCTACAGTATTATAGACCAATCCCATGCCATCCTACAGTATTATAGACCAACCCATGCCATCCAACAGTACTATAGACCAACCCATGCCATCCTACAGTATTATAGACCAACCCCATGCCATCCTACAGTATTATAGACCAACCCCATGCCATCCTACAGTATTATAGACCAACCCATGCCATCCAACAGTACTATAGACCAACCCATGCCATCCTACAGTATTATAGACCAACCCCATGCCGTCCTACATCAAGGTCTCTCAGCTACAGTCCTGGTAACTGGTAACCAACTGATAATAATTCTGAGTGCACTGTGGCAGTTCTCCGTTTCAACACACTACATTAGCCCCTTTTACAAAGGCTCTGTTTCAAGGATGAAATGTTGCTTTGATTCAAATGTAAATGTGAATTATTTTTATGAGCACATTAAGATATTCATTTAGATATTCATGTTTCTGTTAATGTTGCCACAGGATATTCTTAAAAATAAGCCAACAAGCAGAAATACTGACAGGAATCGAAGAGATGGTAAACCGGAATTATCCAGCGGGGTCTCCTCGCAAAGCATACACAGTGAGTACCCAGGAAGCGCTGTTTTAATACGTTAGTTATCCTTTCCTCCTGTGTTGAAGGTTGGATAGAGAAATGGAATGATGAAACAGGGGGCAAAAGTAAGCAGAGCCATTGTCTTACAAGTACTTTGGAGTACTTTAAATTAAATTATGTCAGAAAGACGAATTCAACTCCATCCTTTCCAAATCATGTCCAATCAATTGAATTTACCAGAGGTGGACTCCAATGAAGTTGTAGAAACATCTCAAGGATGATCAATGGAAACCAATTTTGAATCTCATTGCAAAGGGTCTGAATACTTATGTAAATGAGTTATTTCAGATTTATTTATTTGAATTTGTAAAAAAAAATGTTTACCTGTTTTTGCTTTGTCATTTTGGGGTATTGTCAGGGTCTGGGATCGAACCCAAAAGCAGATCGGACAACGAAGATTTACAATAATGTTTCTTTATTAAGAAAATCCAAGGGTGAGATTTGGGATGTGGATATGGGGTTGATGGTTTCGGTCGGGAGGGGAAGATCCAGGAATCCCAGTGAGCGGTACAGGAGAGTGCACGGGTGGTGAGGCAGGTGGTTCCGATTTACAGGTGGGTGAGCAGGTTGGTTACTGAGGCGAGTATGGTCTAGACTCTAGACAGAGGAAGACAGCAGGGTAATGAAAATGGTGGAATCAAATCAACAAACAGGGAAAAACAGACTGGTAATCAAAAGGCTGGTTATCAAAAAAGGGCTTGTAGTTAGAGCGACCTACGGAGGTGACTTAACGATCCGGCGGGCACTTAATTAGTGAAGTGATTGTCTGATCAGGAACAGGTGAGTGATTGCAGATCATTATCAGGTGGGTGAGAGAATACTCCTGTCATGGTAATCCCGCCTCCTCCTTAGTTGTCCGGGTCAACCGGAACCAAACACAGAGACATGGACAAGAGATAGAAATAAACAAGACACACAGACAAACAAAACACAAATCACGGAGGCCGGGTTATGTCAGGTATTGTTTGTAGATTGATGAGGAAAAACACTAATTGAATCAATTTTCAAATAAGGCTGTAACATAACAAAATGTGGAAAAGTCAAGGGGTCTTAATACTTTCCAAATGCACTGTATATAGTTTGTGTGTATGTATTGATATGTAGGCTACGTGTGCCATTTTTAAATTAAATTGTAGTTCTGTCCTTGAGCTGTTCTTGTCTATTAATGTTCTGTATAATGTCATGCTTCATGTTTTGTGTGGACCCCAGGAACAGTAGCTGCTGCTTTCGCAACAGCTAATGGGGATCCAAATAAAATACCAAAATAGGGCTGGGGCTGGGGCTAGAGAGGGGACTGGGGCCGAGGCTAGAGACAAGGCTGGAGGCTGTAGTAGCGGATTACAACACTCTGGATTATTGTATTTCCAGTCTATTCAGAACAAGCCCCAAATCCCACAAAGACAGAAGAGGAGGAAAGATTAAACCTAACACTGAGCTGTGTCTGAGAGGTCATATGACTAAACCTAACACTAAGCTGTGTCTGAGAGGTCATATAACTTAACCTAACACTGAGCTCTGTCTGAGAGGTAATATAACTTAACCTAACACTGAGCTGTGTCTGAGAGGTCATATAACTAAACCTAACACTGAGCTGTGTCTGAGAGGTCACATAACTAAACTTAACACTGAGCTGTGTCTGAGAAGTCATATGACTTCCCCAACCCCCTGTCTGGTATTATAATCCCCTGGGGTGGCTGTGGGCGGAAATTGATTTGGGAATGATAAACAGCACATAAACTCAATGTTTGGCTTCATCCCCATCTGTGTCATGCAGGAGAGACTTCTCCTTGAATGCCCTGAGCTCATCGCCAAATTGTGTGTGTGTGTGTGTGTTCTTATAGGCTCAAACCCAAGAGAGAGGAGAGGAACAGACACAGACAGTATCCATAGGAAGACAGAGAAGAGAGCCACTATACTACAGCCTTGGAGAGTCAGTTCCCCCAGCTCTACCATTGGACAGGCCTGTAGAGTCAGTTCCCCTGTTTACTGTTCATACATGTTTCTGTGGCACACCTGCCTTGTTTATAGGACATACTTTATTATGGACAGACTTCTCCCCATCTTAGCTACTGTTGCATCAATATGTTTTTACCATGACAGTTTACAATCCAGGGTTACTCCAAGAAGTTGAATCACCTCAACCTGCTCAATTTCCACATTATTTATTACAAGATTTAGTTGAGGTTTAGGGTTTAGTGAATTATTTGTCCCAAATACAATGTGTTTAGTTTTAGAGATATTTAGCAATATCTTATTCCTTGCCACCCCCTCTGAAACTAACTGTCATTTCAGTCGCTTTACTCAAAGCCAGTGGCATGTCATTAGTAAAGCATGAAAAAAGTAATGGGCCTAGACAGCTGCCCTGGGGAATTCCTAACTCTACCTGGATTATGTTGGAGGCTTCCATTAAAGAACACCCTCTGTGTTCTTTTAGACATGTAACTCTTTATCCACAATATAGCAGGGGGTGTAAAGTCCACCTGTGGTAGATTAAATTGATTGGACATGATTTGTAAGGCACACGCCTATCTATATAAGGTCCCACAGTTGACAGTGCATGTCAGAGCAAAACCCAAGCCATGAGGTCGAAGGAATTGTCCGTAGAGCTCTGACACAGGATTGTGTCAAGGTACAGATCTGGGGAAGGGTACCAAAAAATTTCTGCAGCATTGAAGGTCCCCAAGAACACAGTGTTCATTCTTAAAATGGAAAAAGTTTGGAACCAAACTTGGCCACCTGGCCAAACTGAGAAATCAGGGAAGGACAATAATCTCTGCAAGATTCCACCAATCAGGCCTTTATGGTATAGTGGCCAGACGGAAGCCACTCCTAAGTAAAAGGCACATGCGGCCTGCTTGGATTTTGCCAAAAGGCACCTAAAGGACTCTCCTTTAGAAACAAGATTCTCCGGTCTGATGAAACCAAGATTGAACTCTTTGGCCTGAATGCTAAGCGTCACGTCTGGAGGAAACCTGGCACCATCCCTACGGTGAAGCATGGTGGTGGAAGCATCATGCTGTGGGGATGTGTTTCAGCAGCAGGGACTGGGAGACTAATCAGGATTGAAGGAAAGATGAACGGAGCAAAGTACAAAGAGATCCTTGATGAAAACCTACTCCAGAGTTCTCAGGACCTCAGACTGGGGCGAAGGTTCACCTTCCAACAGGACAACGACCCTAAGCACACAGCCAAGAAAATGCAGCAGTGGCTTCAATGTGGTCCCCTGATTGTGTTTAAAATGAAAGTAGAGGGTTGTTAAGGAGAACACATGATTGAGTTCTCACCCCCAGATGACAGCCATTGAGTGTGAAGTGCAGAAGAGCTTTCAAATCAAATCAAATCAAATGTTATTGGTCACGTACACGTAATTAGCAGTTGTTGCGGGTGTAGCGAAATGCTTGTGCTTCTAGCTCTGACAGTGCAGTAATATCTAACAGTAATATCTAACAATTACACAACATATACCCAGTACACACAAATCTAAGTAGGAATTAATTAAGACTATATACATTTATGGACGAGGGATGTCAGAGCGGAACAGACTAAGATACCATAGAATAGTATAGAATACAGTATATACATATGAGATGAGTAATGTAAGATATGTAAACATTATTAAAGTGACTAGTGTTCCATTCCTTAAAGTGACCAGTGATTTCTAGTCTATGCCTATAGGCAGCAGCCTCTAACGTGCTAGTGATGGCAAAGTGACAGAGAGAGAGAGAGACAACGTACAGGCTCTAATTCCCGCACAGCAGGCAGGCATACATTATAACTGACAGTGGTGTATTGGTTAATGCGATAAAACACATAGAAACACGCAGGCTGAAGGAGAAATCACTGTCGCCAGACACAGAGGAGCGCAGGAGCGAGACAACAGAGGAGAGGAAGAACTGGATAAAGAAGCGGTGAAGGAATGCCCTGAGTGTGTGAGAGAGAAAAACAGAAACAAAGAGGTTTGGAAGACAAATGAAAAAAAGGTAAGAGAGAAAGAGAGAAAGAGATAGAGGTGTTGAGAGAGAGAGAGAGAGAGAGAGAGAGAGAGAGAGAGAGAGAGAAAGAGAAGGAGATAGGGAAAGAGAGATTATTTGTTCAATGGAAGAGAGAATGGGGAAAAGTGTTCATCTGAGGAGTGGAGAGAGATGAGAGATTGAGAGGGAGAGAGAGATGGAGAGAGTGAAGAGTGAATAGAAAATGAATTCAGCTCCACAGGTAACATGGAGGGTAGCGAGTGACAGTGACAGTCAATAAGAGAGAGTGAAGGATGGATGGATAAAGGGGGATGCTGTGGGACGAACGAGGGATAGGATTGAATACTGAGAGATAGAAGATGAGAGTCAAAATCGAATCAAATGTTATTTGTCACATGCTTGGTAAACAACAGCTGTATACTAACAGTGAAATGTTTACTTACAGAATGCTAACAATAACTTGGCTTTTTACAGTACACAGGGTACCAGTACCGAGTCGATGTGCAGGGTACGAGGAAATTGAGGTAGATACTGTATGTACATATAGGTAGGGATAAAGTGACTAGGCAACAGGATAGATAGCAGCGTAGGTGATGAGTTAAATGACTTGCAAAAAAAATCAAGAGTCCGACAGCAGATAGAACGGACAGCAGACTGCAGATAGGATGGACAGCAGAGACAGCAGATAGAATGGACAGCAGAGACTGCAGATAGAATGGACAGCAGAGACGACTGCAGATAGAATGGACAGCAGAGACAGCCGATAGAATGGACAGCAGAGGACAAAGAAAAACTGACAGGGAGGAGATGTTGCAAAGGTGGAGAAGCCGTGTGTTGGTTCTACAAGGTAGTTTAGATGCCACCACTAACTGTGATGAACATAATATACAGTAACTGGGTTAATGAGCTTTATGAATCTGTCGGGGCCAGACCTGCTGACAGTGATGAGAGAGAGAGACTGTTGATACTAAACTACTAACATCAAATCTAATCAAATGTTATTGGTCACATGTTTAACAGATGTTATTGCGGTTGTAGCGAAATGCTTGTGTTTCTAGCTTCAACAGTGCAGTAATATCAAACAATTCACAACAATACACACAATTCTAAAAGTAAAATAACATAATTAAGAAATATATAAATATTAGGACGAGCAATGTCGGAGTGGCATTGACTAGTATACAGTAGAATATAATACAGTATATCCATCTGAGATGAGTAAAGCAGTATGTAAACATTATTAAAGTGACTAGTTTTCCATTATTAAAGTGGGCAGTGATTCCATGTCTATGTATACAGGGCAGCAGCCTCTAAGGTGCAGGGTTACGTAACCGGGTGGAAGCCGCCTAGTGATGGCTATTTAACAGTCTGATGGCCTTGTGATGGAAGCTGTTTTTCAGTCTTTCGACCCCAGCTTTGATGCACCTGTACTGACCTCACCTTCTAGATGATAGTGGGGTGAACAGGCAATTGCTCGGGTGGTTGTTGGCCTTGGTGATCTTTTTGACCTTGCTGTGACATCGGGTGCTGTAGGTGTCCTGGAGGATAGGTTGTTTGCCCCCGGTGATGCGTTGGGCAGACCGCACCAACCTCTGGAGAGCCCTGCGGTTGCGGGCGGTACAGTTGCCGTACCTGACAGTGATGTAAAAGTTTGTAAGGGTTTTAGGTGCCAAGTCAGATTTCTTCAGCCTCCTGATGTTGAAGAGGCGCTGTTGCGTACGCCGAGGAACTTGACGCTTTCCACATTCTCCATTCCGGTCCCGATGATGTGGATAGGGGTGTGCTCCCTCTGATGTTTCCTGAAGTCCACGATCAGCTCCTTTGTTTAGTTGACTCTCCCCTCGCTCCCAGGGCCCTCACCTCCTCCTTGTAGATTGTCTCGACATTGCTGGTAATCAGGCCTACTATTGTTGTGTCGTCTGCAAACTTGATGATTGAGTTTGAGGCGTGCATGGTCACGCAGTCATGGGTGAACAGGGAGTACAGGAGGGGCTGAGCACGCACCCTTGTGGGGCCCCTGTACATAGCTGACAATATAATACATGAAATGTCTATCTTTTTTAAACCTTTTTGAGTTCAATGTTTACTGTTCATTTCTAATAGTTTTTTGTTGATGTTGTTAAATTTGTTTCTTCTCACTTTTGTTTATTGTTTATTTCACTTATTTCAACATATGTTTTCCATGCAAATAAAGCCCCTTTGAATTGAGAGAGAGAGAGCGAGAGAGAGAGAGGTGGGGTAAGAGAGGGTAAGTGGTGGGAACTAACATAAGAGACCAGTGAACAGTAGAACGAGTGTGTGTGTGTGTTGCTAATGAGATATTTAGTGAAGAAAACAGAAGGTTCAATCAATAAACACTTTATGTCTGTAGATAGTCTATAGAGCCTCTACAGATGGACTATCTTTATGTCTGTAGATAGTCTATAGAGCATCTACAGATGGACTATATTTATGTCTGTAGATAGTCTATAGAGCATCTACAGATGGACTATCTTTATGTCTGTAGATAGTCTATAGAGCATCTACAGATGGACTATCTTTATGTCTGTAGAGAGTCTATAGAGCATCTACAGATGGACTATGCAAATAAAGTGTTACCAAATGTTATGGTATTTCAGAGAACTGGGGCACTGACACTTCACACTTAAACAGTATGTAACCATGTAAAGACACTTCTACTCTAATACCCCTTGTCCCTTGTGCTGGGTTAATGCTGCTTTCTGGTGGTGAAAGATGGGTATTACTCTGTGAGCGTACTGTGCAGTTGCTTGCTCGCTTGTATGTCTGTGTGTGGGTCCTTATTTGTGTGTGTGTGTGTGTACATGTTAGTGTGTGCGGTATTGATGATTTATTGATTAGCTGAATTAGGTGTTTAAGCATTAGACCAGGGCAAAATATCAAAACATCCATCATCTCTTAAAGGAAGAATCCACCCAAAACCCCTCATTCCTTTAATTTACAGTGTTAAATAATACTAATATGTATTTTTTGTGAACAAATGTTTCATTTTGGCGTGATAATAAGGTTGGTAGCAACATCGTTGTGGATGTTGCAGCTCAAGTCGACTACAAAATTCACAATGCGATGCTCTCTCTAGGGTCTGGGTAGCTAGCTAGCAAACGTAGCTACACACAATAGTATCAAATACAATATCAGCATGTAACGTAGCTAGTTAGCTGTAAAATAGCCTAAACAAACTGCACTATCAATTTAGGAGTCTACAATCTCACCATGTTCAACCTTCAGATCGATGTGCCTCACAGAATGGAGTCTCACGTTCGCAACGGCAGATACACTTTTGAGGAGATGGGAAACGTTGCCCAACCTACATCAAGGGCCGTGCGGTGCATCCTGGCCGATTCTGGGACAAGGAGCGTTCTCCTTCAAGTAATAATGCATGGAGAGCAGAATTAGGCCGATACCCGTTGTTGATCAAAGTCCAGAAAAGAGCGGTTAAATTCTACAACCACCTAAAAGGAAGCAATTCCCAAACCTTAACCTTAACCATAACAAAGCCATCACTTACAGAGACATGAACCTGGAGAAGAGTCCCCTAAGCAAGCTGGTCCTGGGGCTTTGTTCACAAACACAAACAGACCCCACAGAGCCCCAGGTCAGCAACACGAGACCCAACCAAATCATGAGAAATCAAAAAAACATAATTATTTGACACATTGGAAAGAATTAATTAAAAAAACAGAGCAAACTGTAATGCTATTTGGCCCTAAACAGAGAGTACACAGTGGCATAATGCCTGACCTCTGTGACTGACCCAAACTTAAGGAAAGCTTTGACTATGTTCAGACTCAGTGAGCATAGCCTTGCTATTGAGAAAGGCAGCCGAAGGCAGACCTGGCTCTCAAGAGAAGACAGGCTATGTGCACACTGTCCACAAAATGAAACTGTGCTGCGCTTTCTAACCTCCTACCAAATTTATTACCATATTAGAGACACAAATTTTCCTCAGATTACACAGACCCACAAAGAATTCGAAAACAAATTCAATTTTGATAAACACCCATATCTATTGGGTGAAATACCACAGTGTGCCATCACAGCAGCAAGATTTGTTGCCACAAGAAAAGGGCAACCAGTGAAGAACAAACACCATTGTAAATACAACCATATTCAGTGGCATGAAAAAGTATGTGAACCTTTTGGAATTACCTGGATTTCTGCATAAATTGGACATTAAATTTGATCTAATCTTCATATAAGTCACAAAAAGACAAACACAGTGTGTTTAAACTAATAACACGCACATTATTGTAATTTTCTTGTCTATATTGAATACATAACTCAAACATTCACTGTGTAGGTTGGATAAAGTATGTGAACCCCTAGGCTATCTCCAAAAGCTAATTGGAGTCAGGAGTCCAATCAATGAGACGAGATTGGAGACGTTGGTTAGAGCTGCTCTGCCCTGTAAAAAACACTCACTAAATTTGAGTTTGCTATTCACAAGATGCATTGCCTGATGTAAACCATGCCTCAACAAAATAGATCTCAGAAGACCTAAGATTAAGAATTGCTCACTTGCATAAAGCTGGAAAGGGTTGTTCAAGTATCTCTAAAAGCCTCAATGTTCATCAGTCCATGGTAAGACAAATTGTCTATAAAAGGAGAAAGTTCAGTACTGTTGCTACTCTTGTGGAGGAAAAATGACATATTTACCTGTTTTGTTAAATAGTTAACAAGATTTAATTAACAATAGTAAGATATTACTATTGTACTAGTGCTGAGTTTTTATGGTCTCCACTCTAGCTTCCTGCAGCTAGTCTGGGCGTCGAGGACATGGGTTACTAGAGGGTGATAAAAAAAACTCTATTGCCACATTCCATTTCCCAAAATCAGTAGTGCACTGTGGGAGATGTGTCCTTGCATCTGGGAAACTAAGCCAGGGTGGGGTTAAGACAACACCCCTGTACAAGTTGACCATAGGATGAACCCAAGGTGGCTTAGTGATTACCTGATCTATATGGGAGGGGTTGGAGCCAGCCACGTGTGGAAAGTACTGTATTTTGTGTCTTGTATATAAGATGGCTGTTTTTCATTGTTGGTTAACCTCTCTGCAACACAACTTAGAGTGTGCGGTCGACGGTTTCATTACTGCAATAATGAATCGATGTTGAATAAAGATGATTGTTTGAATAATTGTCCAAGTCACTCTCAGTACTGAAATTTCCACGACACTCTCCCTAGGAGTGGCCGCCTACAAAGATGACTGCAAGAGCACTGCGCAGAATGCTCATTGAGGTTAAGAAGACTTACAGTAATCTCTGGAACATGCTAACATCTCTGTTGACGAGTCTACGATACGTAAAACACTAAACAAGAATGGTGTTCATGGGAGGACACTATGGAAGAAGCCACTGCTGTCCAAAAAAAAACATCCCTGCATGTCTGAAGTTCGCAAAAGAGCACCTGGATGTTCCACAGCGTTACTGGCAGATTTAGCTAAAGTTGAGCTGTTTGGAAGGAACACACAAAAAAAAAGGCACAGCACGCCAACATCAAAACCTCATCCATACTGTAAAGTATGGTGGAGGGAGCATTATGGTTTGGGGCTGCTTTGCTGCCTCAGGGCCTGGACTGCTTGCTATCATCGAGGTAAAAATGAATTCCCTAGTTTATCAAGACATTTTGCAGGAGAATGTAAGGCTATCTGTCAACAAGCTCAACAGAAGTTGGGTGATGCAACGGGACAACGACCCAAAACACAGTAATCAACAACACAATGGATTCAACAGAAGAAAATACCAGTTCTGGAGTGGCCCAGTCAGAGTCATGACCTCAACCTGATTGAGATGCTGTGGCATGACCTCAAGAGAGCGGTTCACACCAGACATCCCAAAAACATTGCTAAACTGAAACAGTTTTGTAAAGAGGTATTGTCCAAAATTCCTCCTGACCGTTGCGCAGGTCTGATCCGCAACTACAGAAAACGTTTGGTTGAGGTTTTTGCTGCCAAAGGAGGGTCAATCAGTTATTAAATCCAAGGGTTCACTTTTTCCACCCTGCACTGTGCATGTTTACACGGTGTGTTCAATAAAGACATGAAAACCTATAATATGATAGACTTTTTCGCTATCTAAAACTTCCAGTGTAGTGAGAGCGACTATATCACAGTGCTACGTCATACCTGCTGGATTTCTGCCTGCTTGAAACCCAATAACTCAGATACACATGAAAACCTAGAAATGCACAAAACAATATATTATTCAAAACGGTAAACCTTTCCTTTAAGAACCAGGGCTATAACAACACTAGGCACAAAAAGGAATAAAACGGTTTGAAACAGGTATCATTGCCCAAAAAATCAACAACACGTTTTTGTGTTTTTTCTCTAATGAATAACATGTTGTCTGTGTATCGAGCAAGAAAACCAGTAGACTCATTCACTTCCTGTTTCTCAGCTCTCTTATCTCTATCTCCGCCCACAGCTGTTGACCTTTGGTGACCTTCGGCAGCCTGATCATGATACCTACCCACCCTTTGACCTTCCTGACCCTGGGCCTGGTCCTAACTCAGAGGTGAGAAGTTAGGGGTCAGGGGGAATCAGGAGATTATATGGAAGGAGTTGAATACACAGTGGTTCTCATAATGTTACTAATCTCACAGCTACTGATCTCACTCATCTCACAGATGTCTAGCTCATATTCCACACCTCTCTCTCTCTCTCTCTCTCTCTCTCCCCATCTCTCTATCTTACAGTGGATGTTTGCTCCCTGAGGGTCACCATCGGGGGGACTGGAATGGCTCCCAGCTGCATCCCACCATCCAGAAACTAATGAAGGGATATAACCGCTACCTGAGGCCCAACTTCAATGGTGAGGAGCATTTACACACAAACACACAAACTGAGGAAGAGCTATAACAGTCTCTCTCTCTCTCTCTCTCTCTCTCTCTCTCCTCCCCCTCTCCAGAGGGCCCTGTTGAGATTGGGATGAGTCTGGATATCGCCAGCATTGATGCCATCTCAGAAATCAATATGGTAATGTTGAACCTGTGTGTATGTGTTTGGGTCTGCTTGCATGCATGTGTTTATTATTTTTTTTATTTTTTTATTTCACCTTTATTTAACCAGGTAGGTCAGTTGAGAACAATTTCTCATTTGCAACTGCGACCTGGCCAAGACAAAGCAAAGCAGTGCGACAAAAACAACACAGAGTTACACAGTAAACAAACATAGTCAAAAACACAATAGAAAATCTATATACAGAGTGCAAAATGTAGTGCAAAATGCAGTAAGGTTAGGAGGTAGGACAATAAATAGACCATAGCGGTGAAATAAATTACAGATTATCATCATTAACACAGGAATGAAGGATGTGCAAATTATGATGTGCAAATAGATATACTGGAGTGCAAGATTTGTGAAAATAACAAAAATAAATATGGGGATGAGGTAGTAGTGTAGGGCTATTTACAGAAGGGCTATATACAGGTGCAGTGATCGATAAGCAGCTTTGACAACTGATGCTTAAAGTTATTGAGGGAGAGCTTCAATGATTTTTGCAATTCGTTCCAGTCATTGGCAGCAGCGAACTGGAAGGAATGGCGGCCAAAGGAGGTGTTGGCTTTGGGGGTGACCAGTGAGATATACCTGCTGGAGTGGGTGTTGCTATAGTGACCAGTGAGCTGAGATAGGGCGGGGATTTACCTAATAAAGACTTATAGATGACCTGGAGCCAGTGGGTTTGGTGACGAATATATAATGAAGGCCAGCCAACGAGAGCATACAGGTCGCAGTGATGGGTAGTGTATGGGGCTTTGGTGACAAAACGGATGGCACTGTGATAGACTACATCCAATTTGCTAAGTAGAGTGTTGGAGGCTAGTTTGTAAATGACATCGCCAAAATCAAGGATCGGTAGGATAGTCAGTTTTACAAGGGCATGTTTGGCAGCATGAGTGAAGGAGGCTTTGTTGCGAAATAGGAAGCCAATTCTGGATTTAATTTTGGATTGGAGATGGTTGATGTGAGTCTGGAAGTTGAGTTTACAGTCTAACCAGATGCCTAGGTATTTGTAGGTGTCCACATATTCTAATTCGGACCCGTCGAGAGTAGTGATGATAGTCCGGTGGGCGGGTGCTGGCAGCGTTCGATAGAAAAGCATGCACTTAGTTTTACTAGCGTTTAAGAGCAGTTGGAGGCCACGGAAGGAGTGTTGTATGGCATTGAAACTTGTTTGAAGGTTAGTAAACACAGTGTCCAAAGAGGGGCCAGATGTATACAGAATGGTGTCATCTGTGTAGAGATGGATCAGAGAGTCACCAGCAGCGAGAGCGACATCGTTGATGTATATAGAGAAAAGGGTTGGCCCAAGAATTGAACCCTGTGGCACCCCCATAGAGACTGCCAGAGGATCGGACAATAGGCCCTCCGATTTGACACACTGAACTCTGTCTGCAAAGTAGTTAGAGAACCAGGCAAGGCAGTCACTTGAGAAACCAAGGCTGTTGAGTCTGCCAATAAGAATGCGGTGATTGACAGAGTCGAAAGCCTTGGCCAGGTCGATGAAGACGGCTGCACAATACTGTCTTTTATCGATGGCGGTTATGATATCGTTCAGTACCTTGAGCGTAGCTGAGGTGCACCCATGACCAGCTCGGAAACCAGATTGCATAGCAGAGAAGGTACGGTGGGATTCGAAGTGGTCAGTTATCTGTTTGTTAACTTGGCTTTCGAAAACTTTAGAAAGGCAGGACAGGATGGATATTGGTCTATAACAGTTTGGGTCTAGAGTGTCTCCTCCTTTGAAGAGGGGGATGACCGCGGCAGCTTTCCAATCTCTAGGGATCTCAGACGATACGAAAGAGAGGTTGAACAGGCTAGTGATAGGTGTTGCAACAATTTTGGCTGATAATTTCAGAAAGAGAGGGTCCAGATTATCTAGCCCAGCAGATTTGTAGGGGTCCAGACTTAGCATCTCTTTCAGAACATCAGCCGTCTGGATTTGGGTGAAGGAGAAGCGGGGGGGGGCTTGTGCAAGTAGCTGCCAGGGGTACAGAGCTGTTGGCCGGGGTAGGGGTAGCCAGGTGGAAAGCATGGCCAGCCGTAGCAAAATGCTTATTGAAATTTTCGATAATCGTGGATTTATCGGTGGTAACAGTGTTTCCGAGCCTCAATGCAGTGGGCAACTGGGAGGAGGTGCTCTTATTCTCCATGGACTTTACAGTGTCCCAGAACTTTTTGGAGTTAGTACTACAGGAAGCAAATTTCTGTTTGAAAAAGCTGGCCTTTGCTTTTCTAACTGACTGTGTGTACTTGTTCCTGACTTCCCTGAATAGCTGCATATCGCGGGGGCTATTCGATGCTAATGCAGTGCGCCACAGGATGTTTTTGTGTTGGTCTAGTGCAGTCAAGTCTGGGGTGAACCAAGGGCTATATCTATTCTTAGTTCTACGTTTTTTGAAAGGGGCATGCTTATTTAGGATGGTGAGGAAAGCACTTTTAAAGAACAACCAGGCATCCTCTACTGATGGGATGAGGTCAATATCCTTCCAGGATACCTGGGCCAGATCGAATAGAAAGGCCTGCTCGCAAAAGTGTTTTAGGGAGCGTTTGACAGTGATAAGGGGTGGTCGTTTGACCGCTGACCCATTGCGAACGCAGGCGATGAGGCAGTGATCGCTGAGATCCTGGTTGAAAACAGAGGAGGTGTATTTGGAGGGCAAGTTAGTCAGGATGATATCAATAATGGTACCCATGTTTACGGATTTTGGGTTGTACCTGGTGGGTTCCTTGATAATTTGTGTGAGATTGAGGGCATCTATCTTAGATTGAAGGACAGCCGGGGTGTTAAGCATATCCCAGTTTAAGTCACCTAACAGTACAAACTCTGAAGATAGATGGGGGGCAATCAATTCACATATGGAGTCCAGGGCACAGCTGGGGGCTGAGGGGGGTCTGTAACAGGCGACAACAGTGAGAGACTTATTTCTGGAAAGGTGGATTTTTAAGAGTAGAAGCTCAAACTGTTTGGGCACAGACCTGGACAGTATGACAGAACTCTGCAGGTTATCTCTGCAGTAGATTGCAACTCCGCCAACTTTGGCAGTTCTATCTTGACGGGAAATGTTGTAGTTGGGGATGGAAATTTCAGAATTTCCGAACAGGATTCAGACACAGCTAGGACATCCGGGTTGGCGGAGTGTGCTAAAGCAGTGAATAAATCAAACTTAGGAAGGAGGCTTCTAATGTTATTAATGTGTGCATCTCTCACTCACCTGGTCATCAGGACTACACAGCCACAATCTTCTTGCGTCAGCGTTGGAGGGACTCCCGGCTGGTGTTTCCAGGGAATGAGAGTGTGAGTGTGAGTGTGGATGGACGACTAGTCTCCCTCCTCTGGATCCCAGACACCTTCATTCCAGACTCCAAACGCTCCTTCCTGCATGACGTCACCGTGGAGAACCGTCTCATACGGATTTTCAGCAACGGGACCGTTCTCTATGCTCTACGGTACGTACTAGTATCTTGTGTACTTGTGGTCCTGTGTGGCTCAGTCGCTAGAACATGGTGCTTGCAATGCCAAGGGTTGTGGGTCAGAATACTGCTGGGGCCACCCGTATGTAAAATATGTTTGCATGCCTGACTGAGGGCTGTAGTGGTGTTGAAGTACAGATAGAGGTCCGTGGTGGTGTTGAAGTACAGATAGAGGTCCGTGGTGGTGTTGAAGTACAGATAGAGGTCTGTGGTGGTGTTGAGGTACAGATAGAGGTCCGTGATGGTGTTGAAGTACAGATAGAGGTCCGTGGTGGTGTTGAGGTACAGATAGAGGTCTGTGGTGTGATGTGTTACCACACACCCATATGGTTAAAACCAAACCAGACCAATTTTCTTATCTTTATGGAAGGCTGGACCCTCCTAAGTTTCTCTCTAATGTGTTCTAATCATTTGCACACATTTTTGCCATTTTATGTGATGGTAAAGGTGGGGGTGTACTTACTTTTTCACATGACTGTATGTCTGTTACCCAAAATAAATTAACAGGCTGTCCACAGCCCAGCTGTCTATCAACAGATTGTCCACAGCCCAGCTGTCTATCAACAGATTGTCCACAGCCCAGCTGTCTATCAACAGATTGTCCACAGCCCAGCTGTCTATCAACAGATTGTCCACAGCCCAGCTTTCTATCAACAGATTGTCCACAGCCCAGCTGTCTATCAACAGATTGTCCACAGCCCAGCTGTCTATCAACAGATTGTCCACAGCCCAGCTTTCTATCAACAGATTGTCCACAGCCCAGCTGTCTATCAACAGATTGTCCAGAGCCCAGATGTCTACAAACCACCTTTGCATCTATTTATCACTCCATCTATCTCTCTGTCCCCAACCCCCTGTCCCCAACCCCCCACCTTCCCCATCACAGAATAACAGCGACCATCGCCTGTAACATGGACCTGGCTAAGTACCCAATGGACAGACAGGTGTGCACCCTGCAGCTGGAGAGCTGTGAGTAGCCCCCCCCTCCCCCCCACACACACACACACAGTCGTGTATAGCTAACCTTGTGGGGACACACAATTCAGTCCCATTCAAAATCCTATTTTCCCTAACCTCTAACCCTGACCCTAACCCGTACTCTTACCCTAACCCTAACTCTAACCTTTACCCAAAAACCTAACCACTAATTCTAACCTTAACCCTAAACCCCCTTGAAATAGCACTTGTCGTGGGGACCAGCAAAATGTTCCCAGTTGGTCAAATGTTTTCATCTTGTGGTCCCCATAAGAATAGTTAACCACGTCCACACACACTTACACACATGACATGCACACACACACACTTGTCCTCCATGATTGTGTGTGTGTTTCCAGGGGGATATAACCTACAGGATGTAATATTCTACTGGACTAGAGGGAATGACTCAGTGAAGGGTCTGGACACACTGCGGCTGGCCCAGTACAGTGTTGAGAGTTACTACACATCTGTTTCTGAAGCCGTCTATGAGACAGGTACCTGTTTGTGTGTGTGTGTGTGTGTGTGTGTGTGTGTGTGTGTGTGTGTGTGTGTGTGTGTGTGTGTGTGTGTGTGTGTGCAAACGTAACTTACCTTACAATCTACTGGTCTACCTCACCAAGTACGACACTATAGAGTCTGATAACTGCTTCTAACCTTTACCCCTCCCCTTTGTGTGTGTGCTTATGTGTGCGCCCATGCTTTGTGTGTGTGTGGGTCTGTCTGTGCCTGTCTGTGCCTGCCTGTGTATGTGTTTGTGTACAGGGCTGTACCCGAAGCTGGTGCTCCACTTTGCTCTGCGCAGGAATGTGTTGTTCTTCATCCTGGAGACATACGCCCCTTCTACTCTGTTGGTGGTGCTCTCCTGGGTCTCCTTCTGGATCAGCCAATCATCTGTCCCCGCACGCACCTGCATCGGTCAGTCACAATGTGTGTGTGTGTGTTATAATGATTCTCCAGGTGTGACCACAGTGTTGACTGTGACTATCATTATAATGATTCTCCAGGTGTCACCACAGTGCTGACTGTGACTATCATTATAATGATTCTCCAGGCGTGACCACAGTACTGACTGTGACTATCATTATAATGATTCTCCAGGTGTGACCACAGTGCTGACTGTGACTATCATTATAATGATTATTCAAGTGTCACCACAGTGCTGACTGTGACTATCATTATAATAATTATCCAGGTGTGACCACAGTGTTGACTGTGACTATCATTATAATGATTCTCCAGGTGTCACCACAGTGCTGACTGTGACTATCATTATAATGATTCTCCAGGTGTGACCACAGTACTGACTGTGACTATCATTATAATGATTCTCCAGGTGTGACCACAGTGCTGACTGTGACTATCATTATAATGATTATTCAAGTGTCACCACAGTGCTGACTGTGACTATCATTATAATGATTCTTCAGGTGTCACCACAGTGCTGAATATGACTATCATTATAATAATTATCCAGGTGTGACCACAGTGCTGACTGTGACTATCAATATAATGATTATCCAGGTGTCACTACAGTGCTGACTGTGACTATCATTATAATAATTATCCAGGTGTGACCACAGTGCTGACTGTGACTATCAATATAATGATTATCCAGGTGTCACTACAGTGCTGACTATGACTACTCTGATGATGGGTGCCCGTGCCTCTCTCCCCACCGCCAACTGTTTCATCAAGGCCATAGACGTGTACCTGGGCATCTGTTTCACCTTCATCTTTGGGGCGCTGCTGGAGTACGCCTGCGCCCACTTCTATACCATGCAGCACCAAACCGTAGGAGACATACATAGGGTGGGTCAAGTCATGAGTAGTGTGTGTCTGTCAAATCAAATCAAATGCTATTTGTCACATGCTTGGTAAACTACAGTTGTAGACCAACAATGACGGGTCCTTTCCAACAGTGCAGAGTGTGCATGTAAATATCACCATATTTCTAAGATGGGAGTCCTTACCACCCCAACTTCTCTCCTCTCCTCAGGAGCTCCTTCAGGAGTTTGGTGACTCCAACGGAAATGGTTCCATGCCCATGGCCAGCTCCAGTCAACCAAATCAGGTCCTGGAGCAAGGCTCCACCCAAAAGGAGCCTGTTGACCAATCGGGGACGAGTGTCAGCGAGGCCGAGGCTACAGAGAAGAAGCCAGGGGGAAAAGGGTGTGGCCTGAAGTCGGTTAAGACCGCGTCGCGCCGTGCCGTGTCTGTGTTTAGTGTAGAGAACCCTCCCAACATCGACCGCCACGCTCGCACCGTGTTCCCCCTCACCTTCCTGGCTGTTAATGTCTTCTACTGGCTCTACTACCTCTTTATCTGATCTGAGTAGCACACATCCCATCATTTGATCTGATCTGAGTAGCACACATCCCGTCATCTGATCTGATCTGGATAGCACCCATCCCATCATCTGATTTGATCTGGATAGCACACATCCCATCATCTAATCTGATCTGAGTAGCACGCATCCCTTCATCTGATCTGATCTGGATAGCACACATCCCATCATCTAATCTGATCTGAGTAGCACACATCCCATCATCTGATCTGATCTGGATAACACACATCCTATCATCTGATTTGATCTGGATAGCACACATCCCATCATCTAATCTGATCTGAGTAGCACACATCCCTTCATCTGATCTGATCTGGATAGCACACATCCCATCATCTAATCTGATCTGAGTAGCACACATCCCTTCATCTGATCTGATCTGGATAGCACACATCCCATCATCTGATCTGATCTGAGTAGCACACATCCCTTCATCTGATCTGATCTGGATAGCACACATCCCTTCATCTGATCTGATCTGGATAACACACATCCCATCATATGATCTGATCTGGATAGCACACATCCCTTCATCTGATCTGATCTGGATAGCACACATCCCATCATCTAATCTGATCTGAGTAGGACACATCCCTTCATCTGATCTGATCTGACTAGCACACATCCCATAATCTGATCTGATCTGAGTAGCACACATCCCATCATCTGATCTGATCTGAGTAGGACACATCCCATCATCTGATCTGAGTAGCACAACACACATTCACTGCACAGCTGGCTGTGACCGAAATGTAACCCTATTCCCTATATAGTACACTACTTTTGACCAGAGCCCAGTTGTGCACTGTATAGGGATGGCGTCTGAAATGGCACCCATTTCCCTATGTAGTACTTTGAAAAGGGCCCATAGAGAAAGACCCTAGTCAACAATTGTGCACTACACTCTTAGAAAAAAAGGTGCTTGCTAGAACCCTTTAAGGTTCTAGCAAGCACCTTTTTTTCTAAGTCCACATATGAGGACCGTTTTGAATAACCCTTATTGGTTTTCAGAACCCTTTTGGATCCTGGTAAAAACCCTTTTGGGTTCCATGTAGAACCCTTTCCACAGAGGGTTCTAAATGGAACCTGAAAGGGTTCTACCTGAAACCAGAAATAGTTCTACCTGGAATCAAAAAGGGTTAACCTATGGGGACAGCCGATGAACCCTTTTCAAATCAAATCAAATCAAATTGGTCACGTACACGTGGTTAGCAGATGTTATTGCGGGTGTAGCGAAATGCTTGTTCTTCTAGTGCAGTACTATCTAACAATAATATTTTGGAACCCTTTTTTCGAAGTTTGTATATAGGGATAATTTCGGACACACCCCTGGATTTAATTAGCCCAATATTTGTTTACTTTCAAATACTTACTGGCGCAATAGAACCAATGGCATAGTCCCAAAACTGTTAAACCTGCATCCATAGGGCACTCCAGGCCAGGCTCAACCAAACGATCAGCACTATTACCTTCTCCATATGGGGAGTTACTAGATGGCCATGTTAGAACAGATAATTGATGAAAGAGTACAGTACATGAGATATTAGTTCTAGTCTAGTCCAAATTCAGGGTTGTGTGGTTAGGAAACACTCTATCTCCACTTTCTGTATCATGGCCCTCTGTACTCAAATAAACTGTCATTCCCACATTAATCCTCCTGTGGTTCAGTGGTGCTTTAGGCTGCTATGCCACCAACTGGAAAAGGTGTTGTGTTTGACTGACCTGTAATACTGAATGAACCGTCACTTTATAGAACCAAGGTTGCCCTACACTGGACTGCCCTAAACTGAACA
Organism: Thymallus thymallus; assembly: GCA_023634145.1. Taxonomy (NCBI): domain Eukaryota; kingdom Metazoa; phylum Chordata; class Actinopteri; order Salmoniformes; family Salmonidae; genus Thymallus; species Thymallus thymallus. The sequence goes on from CM042384.1 coordinate 26,252,997, forward strand.
ACCCTACACTTCACTGTCCCATAGTGGACTGCCCTACACTGAACAACCCTACACTGGACTGCCCCATAGTGGACTGCACTACACTGAACAACCCTACACTTCACTGTCCCATAGTGGACTGCCCTACATTAGACTGCCCTACACTGGACTGCCCTACACTGAACAACCCTACACTGGACTGCCCCATAGTGGACTGCCCTACATTAGACTGCCCTACACTGGACTGCCCTACACTGAACAACCCTACACTGGACTGCCCCATAGTGGACTGCCCTACATTAGACTGCCCTACACTGGACTGCCCTACACTGAACAACCCTACACTGGACTGCCCCATAGTGGACTGCCCTACACTGAACAACCCTACACTGGACTGCCCCATAGTGGACTGCCCTACACTGAACAACCCTACACTGGACTGCCCCATAGTGGACTGCCCTACACTGAACAACCCAACACTGGACTGCCCCATAGTGGACTGCACTACACTGAACAACCCTACACTGGACTGCCCCATAGTGGACTGCCCTACACTAGACTGCCCCATAGTGGACTGCCCTACACTAGACTGCCTAACACTGGACTGCCCCATAGTGGACTGCCCTACATTAGACTGCCCCATACTGGACTGCCCTAAACTAGACTGCCTAACACTGGACTGCCCCATAGTGGACTGCCCTACACTAGACTTCCCCATACTGGACTGCCCTACACTGGACTGCCCCATAGTGGACTGCCTTACATTAGACTGCCCCATACTGGACTGCCCTAAACTAGACTGCCTAACACTGGACTGCCCCATAGTGGACTGCCCTACACTAGACTTCCCCATACTGGACTGCCCTACACTAGACTGCCTAACACTGGACTGCCTCACACTGGACTGCCTAACACTGGACTGCCCTACACTAGACTGCCTAACACTAGACTGCCTCACACTGGACTGCCCTCACACTAGACTGCCTCACACTGAACTGCCCTACACTAGACTGCCTCACACTGGACTGCCCTACACTGGACTGCCCTACACGACTGTGGATCAAACCTATCATTCAATGGCCTTCATAAACTTTGATTGATTTTTGTATCTGTACATTTTTATAAAAATGTTTATCAGGTATATTATTTATTATTATTTATTTATTTGTGTACTTGTGTTTGTCTTGTGAATTTGCAACAATAAAATAGTGGACCATATATATATATATATATTAATCTCATTTGTATTCAGTCAGTAGGCCTATCCTAAACCTAATTTACAGTAGGTGTAATGCCTTTCTGAACCACCTGGTGGGAGTGTTGGTCTTCAGAGATGTAAGCTTTCATCTGACAGTGATATACACTACATGATCAAGTATGTGGACACCTGCTCGTCGAACATCTCATTCCAAAATCATGGGCATTATTATAGATTTTGTCCCCCTTTTGCTGTTATAACACCACTTCAGCCAAACGCTTGGCAATGCGCATGATGATCTTAGGCTTGTGTACCGCTGCTAGGCCATGGAAACCCATTTCATGAAGCTCTCGACTAACAGTTCTTGTGCTGACGTTGCTTCCAGAGGCAGTTTGGAACTTGGTAGTGAGTGTTGCAACCAAGGACAGACGATTTTTACACGCTATGAGCTTCAGCACTCGGGGGTCCCGTTCTGTGAGCTTGTGTGGCCTACCACTTCGCGGCTCAACCGTCATTGCTCCTAGACGTTTCCACTTCACAATAACAGTACGGGTCATTCGACTGCCAATGTTTGTCTATGGAGATTGCATGGTTGTGTGCTCGATTTTATACACCTGTCAGCAGATAAACATTCTGATCTATTACACCCCCTAAACCATTTCCAAGTAGTAGAAAGTAGTAGAACTAAAAGCTTAAAGGATATTCATAGAAAACAACACTAATGTTTAACATGTGTCCTAACTAAACAACAGGAATAATCAATCAATCAATCAATCAATCAATCAATCAATCAATCAATCAATCAATCAATCAATCAATCAATCAATCAATCATATCCCTTCCTCTCCTCTCCTCTCCTCTCCTCTCCTCTCCTCTCCTCTCCTCTCCTCTCCTCTCCTCTCCTCTCCTCTCCTCTCCTCTCCTCTCCTCTCCTCTCCTCTCCTCTCCTCTCCTCTTCTACTCTCAGCCCAGCCTCAGCTCGCCCCTACAGGGACAACATCTCTACCCTCACCACCTCTTCTCTCTTCTTCGTCCTGGTGGTGTTGAAGTACAGATATATGGCTGTGGTGATCGTCACCAACATCAGCAGCAATACCGGGCGGCAGCTAGCCTAGCGGTTAGAGCGTTGGGCCAGGTCGCTGGTTCGAATACCCGAGCTGACAAGGTGAAAAACCTGTCGATGTGTCCTTGAGCAAGGCACCCTAATTTGCTCCAGGGGCGCCGTACTAGGTAGGCCGTCATTGTAAATAAGAATTTGTTCTTAACTGACTTGGTAAAATAAAACTACAACCAGTCTGATGGGGAAAGATGTCAGAGGAAAGGCTGAGACAGACACACATTTGATCGTTAGATCCATTTGAAGAAAATCAGTCAATTACAAATGTAAAAAGTCTGGGTCAGTTACCTATGACAGTGAGGTAGAGGAGCTCACTATCAGAAGAAAAGTTGTCAGAGAGATAATATACATTGTTCTCATAAACACAGCTGTAGTTCCCTGGATGGGAGTCATCTGCAGCAGGGAAGAGGAAGGCAGCAGAGTGATTGACAGCTGGCTGGGTCTGGGTTCTGTTAGAGCCGGTGAACGTGAGGAGGAAGGAGCCTCCTGAGTACTGGTGCTGAGTGGAGCTGTTGATGGTGAAGTTGTGGCCCCTGGAGACCCCTCCCATTTAGACAGTCAGGGAGATATTAGACTGGAGCTGGAGATCTGAGCACACTATCTCAGCATAGGGATATGGTATATTTATGCAATAATACACCCTTTCACACATTCCCTGAGCGCAGGCTCAGAGCCATTGCAGCAAACTGTGTTTGTAATCATCTTTTTACCATAGGGCTCTACTATTGAAACAGCAGAGCCACAGACCAGTTGTCTACATACTACAGCTGTGTCATTCATGGACCACCCATGAAAACTCTGAATATCTGATGAATTTACACATGCTCAACACCCGTTGAATATGGCCGGTGTCAGTAAACGTCGGCAAAAAACACAAGATACCGTGATTAAATGATTGCCAGCAGCACAGTTAAAGTCACTAACGCTCTAGATAACATGAAAACGGCCTTACCAACTCTGCTAGGGCGAGGAACATTGTCAGAGTGAGGTGTTTTCTAATGTGTCTGTAGCAAGCCAGCCAACTATAGGTCAATCTCCCGACAGACTGAGAAAATCTGCCAATCAGATCTAACCTGGTCAATAAATAATCAGATCAATGCAAAAACAGAGAGCTCCTTTTTCTTTATTCCTGGGATAGTCACCTGTTGAAATGTCCCGGGCTAAGGAATGTTTTCTGGTCCCAGGTCTGTTTGTGAGGTCTTTCCAACTTGGTGAGACAGCACCAACAGATCTGGGACCAAGCTGCATCAGGTGCTCCTCGTTGTGCTTTTTGAGTCTCAAATGACAAACACTGCTAATGCAGCTCACACACACACACACACACACACACACACACACACACACACACACACACACACACACACACACACACACACACACACACACACACACACACACACACACACACACACACACACACACACACACACACACACACACACACACACACACACACACATGGGAGTGTTGGTCTTCTGAGAAAATGTATTTATTAATGTATTTATTACAGCCCATGAACCATCTCCAAGTAGTAGGGAATGAATCAGTAAAGTGCAAACATCAATCACAAATTGTTTTAAAATACATTCATATTTTATGAGTTTTATAAATGTAGGTACTGTCTTATTAGCGGTGTGAATTCCTGTAGTATTGGCACCTAGTGTACATTGATCAGAAAATATTTACAGTTATGTCTATGACTAACATTGTACTGTATATAAAGTAAATCTCAATTTGAGGGGAAGAGGAACATTGTGCAGTGTAATAATAATCCTATATACTAAACAGTAGTTATGGCTTCTGTTTGTACAGATAGAGGTGAGAGAGCAAAGGGTGAAAACAATGTTAAAGGGATGGTTCCAGATTTTGGCAATCAAGCCCTTTTTTCTACTTACCCAGAGTTCTCATGAACTCATGGATACCATTTTCTATGTCTCTGTGTGTAGTTTGAAGGAAGTTGAAGGTAGGTTCTGTAGCCATTGTTATACCTTTAGTGCAACGACTGGAAGTCTACAGAAGAAGTAACAGTAGCATAGAGCTAGGAAAGGGCTTAAATGACAAAAGTATCCCTTTACAGCACATCACATACAGTAAATCACAGAAATGTCTTCCATGTCCATTGTCTTCCATTCCTGTTCTATGGAACATTCTCACCTTAAATCGCTCATTGTCTCTTTGTTATTTTGTCAAGGTATAATTTCATATCCTTTCTGTACACTGGCTCAAATATCCTGAACACCTGTCCGTTTGGTCCATATCTTCACAGCAATCTCAAAGACACATCCTCTCTCTGATATCTTGCTTTAACATCGTTATGCCTTACGAGCACTTCTTTGACTCCCATTCCTGAAATGAAAATCAACAGTTTAATATTTTGGTGTGTTACACACGCACGTACACACACACACACACACACACACACACACACACACACACACACACACACACACACACACACACACACACACACACACACACACACACACACACACACACACACACACACACACACACACACACACACACACATACACACACACACACACGCAAACACGCTCTCACACACGCTTTTCTGTGAGTTCTCCGAACTGCTGGGACACCATGAGACCCTGATGATGGAACTGGCTCATAGTGACGTCCCTCTAAGGTGCACAATTTGGGACGCAGATAAACTGTGTGTGTGTGTGTGTGTGTGTGTGTGTGTGTGTATTTTGTCCTTACCTTGGCTTTCTGCATGACTGTTCTTTTAGACAAGGAGTAGACAGGAGGTTTCTTACGGGCCGCAGAGACATAGCTGACTGGTATAGACTCAGAGTAGTAGGGCCTGCTATAGACCTGAGACACACACACATTCAAATCCTTAGCATCAGCGATCACTTATTTGCTGGTGGGTCTATGTGTGTGTGTGTATTTACGTGAGTGTGTGTGTGTGTGAGTGTGTGTGTGTGTCTACGCACACATGTGTGTGTGTGTTGTACCTTAATGGAGGGTTTGCTCTCCCCAGGTGCCCCCAGAGCTCCTCCTGCTAGACTCTTCTTCAGGTTGTCTTTAACCTGGGTGAGCTGGAGCTCCAGATCCACCCTCTCACTCTCCTTCCCCCGGCACGCCTCCTCTAGCTGGGACACACGCTCACTCAGGGAGCCCCTCTGCTCCTCTGCTCCATGAACACACAGAAACAGAGGAAGTTGATAAGGGAGCACCTGTATAGTTCTGCCAGAAGGGGGTGCTAGAGTGTTGCTGGTGATCTTTTTGATATTTTGTGAGTGCATTAAAGTATTGTAGCCTACTGAGATTGTATTAAAGGGTTTTGTGCGTATCTGTTTTGTGTGTATTTTTTGTTGTTGTTGTATTTATTAGGGATCCCAAGGCAGCAGCTACTCTTCCTGGGGTCCAACACATTAAAGCACTTACATTACATATAAAACAAAAGATAAAACAGTACATCATATAACATTATTACACCAGTACATATCTATAATACAATCTATAATATAATACCACCATACAAATATCACAATGTACGTGTATGTAGAGTGTGTGTGCTAGTGTGTGTGTGCGTATGCGTGTGTCTGTACCTGTGTGTACACTACCGTTCAAAAGTTTGGGGTCACTTAGAAATGTCCTTGTTTTTGAAAGAAAAGCAAAAATGTTTGTCCATTAAAATAACATCAAATTGATCAGAAATACAGTGTAGACATTGTTAATGTTGTAAATGACTATTGTAGCTGTTGAGACAATCAGCGATCCCCTTCCCACCTCTGCCCCCGCTCCCTCTGGACTGATCCTCAACACCCCCCTTCCCCCCACCTCCCCACCTGGGCTGGCTTTCACCACCAACCAAGGGAAGAGAGCTGGAGAGACTACATCAGTGGAAAGCGACGGGCCCTGATAGCATCAGCCCAAGGGTGCTTAGGGTCTGTGCTGACCAATTGTGTGGAATACTCCAGCGACGCTTCAACCTTAGCCTGAACCTGGAAAGGGTCCCTGTGCTGGGAAAACATCCTGCCTGTTCCCAGTGCCCAAGAAGGCACACCCCACTGTCCTGAATGACTTCAGACCAGTAGCGCTAACATCTCACGTCATGAAGACCCTGGAAAGGTTAGTCCTCGCTCACCTCAGACCCCTGGTGTGTACATCACTGGACCCCCTGCAGTTTGCATACCAGCGCAACATCGGGGTGGATGATGCAATCATCTACCTTCTGCAGAGGGCCTATTCTCAACTGGACAACACAGGTTGAACTGTGACGGTTATGTTTTTTGACTTCTCCAGTGCCTTCAACACCATTCAGCCCCTGCTACTGGGTGAAAAGATGAAGAGGATGAAAACCTTTAGTCTCCTGGGTTACGGACTACCTGACCGGTAGGCCACAATTTGTGCGGCTCCAGAGCTGTGTGTCAGAATGGGCAGTTAGCAACACAGGGGCCCCCCCAGGGAACGGTCCTGTCCCCCTTCCTGCTCACCCTCTACACCTCGGACTTCAGATATAACTCTGAAACATGCAACCTACAGAAGTTCTCATATGACTCCGCAATTGAAGGGTGCATTAGGGGTGGTCAGGAGGAGGAGTACAGGAGCACAATCAAGACTTTGTGGTATCAGCAAATGAAAGGAGATGGTGGTGGACTTCAGGAGAACCAAGGCCCAACCGACTGCAGTCCCTATACAGGGGATGGATGTGGAAATGGTTGGGTCATACAAGTTCCTGGGAGTCCATATGGACAACAGGCTGGAATGGGCTGGTAACACCGGGGCTCTGTACAAAAAGGGCCAGAGCCGACTCTACTTTCTGAGAGGGCTCAGGTCCTTTATCGTGTGCAGTAAACTACTGCATATTTTCTACCAGTTTGTGGTGGCCAGAGCCAACTTTTTTGCAGTGGTGTGCTGGGGCGCCAACATAAAGGCTGGTGATGCTTCTCGGGTAAATAAGCTGATCAGGAAGGCTAGCTCTGTTCTGGGGATTAGCCTTGACACTCTAGATGAGGTGGTGGAGAGACGGATACTGGCCAAACTGCTGGCCATCATGGACAACGTCACCCACCCTCTGCATGCCATGGTTATGATAATCAGTCACAGACTGATCCCACCATGGTGTGCCAGAGAGCGCTACAGGAGGTCCTTCCTGCCGGAAGCTATTAGACTATGTAATGCCTCACCGGGGTGCCGTGCCGTCGGCAACATAGACCTGGAACTGTTGGGGTGTTAGGACCTAGTTTAACAATTAGGCATCCATCCGTGAGTAACTTTCTGGTCTGTAATCACTCATTCACTCAGGACTTATTCATTCAGGACTGAATATACATATTCATTTACAGTTGTTATATCATATCACGTGCAATATTGTAAGTAATTCTTGGACTGAACTTAAATAGTCATTCACTATCTATTATCATTGCTTTTTTTATATCGAATGTGCAATACGTGCATTTATCTGTAATTAAACCCTGCGCACTAAGGACTGTATTTTAAGGGAATTATTAATATTACCCTAAATTATATCATATGCACATTTAGCTATTTAAGTATCTCTTCCTGTCATTTACCTGTACAGTTAATGTAACCATGCAAATATTCACTTACCTGTACATTTAACTCTACATTTACCTGTACAATGAATTTAACCATGCAAAACATTCACTTACCTGTTCATTTAACTAGACTGTATATTAAGTAAACTATTATTAGCCTCACTTATATCATACGCATATTTAGCTATTTAAGTATTTGTCTACCATTGACCTGTATAGTATAGTTTACCATGCAAATATTCCCTATTTATCTATATCAATGTAGTGTACATATTCAGCCATTGTCACGGAATGGCGTTTGGAGAGACCAAGACGCAGCGCAGGGATAGTTGTTCGACATTTTTCTTTTATTTACTATGTAATAAATATACAAAATGAACGAACTATAACAAAACACAAAAACAAACACGATAGACAAAACGTCACGTTCACCTAACAACGAAATGAACGGACGTAAAACAAAGCACACTTACATTCACCGTGACTGCGACATATACCTCGACATGTAACGATAACGACCCACACCAGTGTGAGGGACAGACTCAACATATATTGGATCCCTAATTAGAGACAATGCCGTGCAGCTGCCTCTAATTAGGGATCCAACCTAAACCCAACACAGAAAACAGAAAAGGACGACACTGTCAGACTCTGCCCACAGCTACATAGAGAAGCAATTAGGCTTCTCTATGGCCAGAGCCTGACAGCCATACTATGCAATGTCTATTTATATCTATTTTCACTCCAGACTTCTTGTATTTTATACTTTTTCATACTGCCACTCTATGTATCATGTATCGTGTATCTGTTTTTGTGTATTTGTGTATAGGTTATTTTGTGTATTTTCGTTCTGGCATTTTGCACCTGCCCTGTGTTTTTTCGTAGCTGCTTGGTGAAGAATTTATGGAATATCTACAGTACATAGGCGCACAGAAGACCATAATCAGCAACCATCACTCCTGTGTTCCAATGGCACGTTGTGTTAGCTAATCCAAGTTTATAATTTTAAAAGGCTAATTGATCATTAGAAAACCCTTTTGCAATTATGTTAGCACAGCTGAAAACTGTTGTGCTGATTAAAGAAGCAATACATCTGGCCTTCTTTAGACTAGTATCTGGAGCATCAGCATTCGTGGGTTCGATTACAGGCTCAAAATGGCCAGAAACAAAGATTGATTCCTGGGCTGTTTGTAACTACCCTGGTAGGTTTACTGATAATCTGAACCAGGTTCCAGGCACTAGTTACAGTTACACTGGTGGTCTATGGCAGCTTCCCACAAGAATGGGCTTTAGGTGAGGCAGATGAACCTGTAGCCTTATTACTTCAACAGTATTTAACATGAGATCCTCTTTAAGCTTTACAGGAATGTGGTTCTGAATATAAACAGGAACACCTCCACCTTTGGCATTTCTGTCTTTTCTGTAGATTTTATAACCATGTATTGCTACCACTGTATCATCAAAGGTATTAGCTAAGTGAGTTTCAGAGATAGTCAGAATATGAATATCATCTGTTACTAGCAAGTTATTAATTTCATGAACCTTGTTTCTTAAGCTACATACAGTGGGGAGAACAAGTATTTGATACACTGCCGATTTTGCAGGTTTTCCCACTTACAAAGCATGTAGAAGTCTGTAATTTGTATCATAGGTACTCTTCAACTGTGAGTGACGGAATCTAAAACAAAAATCCAGAAAATCACATTGTATGATTTTTAAGTAATTAATTTGCATTTTATTGCATGACATAAGTATTTGATACATCAGAAAAGTAGAACTTAATATTTGGTACAGAAACCTTTGTTTGCAATTACAGAGATCATACGTTTCCTGTAGTTCTTGACCAGGTTTGCACACACTGCAGCAGGGATTTTGGCCCACTCCTCTATACAGATCCTTCAGGTTTCGGGGCTGTCGCTGGGCAATACGGACTTTCAGCTCCCTCCAAAGATTTTCTATTGGGTTCAGGTCCGGAGACTGGCTAGGCCACTCCAGGACCTTGAGATGCTTCTTACGGAGCCACTCCTTAGTTGCCCTGGCTGTGTGTTTCGGGTTGTTGTCATGCTGGAAGACCCAGCCACGACCCATCTTCAATGCTCTTACTGAGGGAAGGAGGTTGTTGGCCAAGATCTCGCGATACATGGCCCCATCCATCCTCCCCTCAATACGGTGCAGTCATCCTGTCCCCTTTGCAGAAAAGCATCCCCAAAGAATGATATTTCCACCTCCATGCTTCACGGTTGGGATGGTGTTCTTGGGGTTGTACTCATCCTTCTTCTTCCTCCAAACATGGCGAATGGAGTTTAGACCAAAAAGCTCTATTTTTGTCTCATCAGACCACATGACCTTCTCCCATTCCTCCTCTGGATCATCCAGATGGTCATTGGCAAACTTCAGACGGGCCTGGACATGCGCTGGCTTGAGCAGGGGGACCTTGCGTGCGCTGCAGGATTTTAATCCATGACGGCGTAGTGTGTTACTAATGGTTTTCTTTGAGACTGTGGTCCCAGCTCTCTTCAGGTCATTGACCAGGTCCTGCCGTGTAGTTCTGGGCTAATCCCTCACCTTCCTCATGATCATTGATGCCCCACGAGGTGAGATCTTGCATGGTGCCCCAGACCGAGGGAGATTGACCGTCATCTTGAACTTCTTCCATTTTCTAATAATTGCGCCAACAGTTGTTGCCTTCTCACCAAGCTGCTTGCCTATTGTCGTGTAGCCCATCCCAGCCTACAATTTTATCCCTGATGTCCTTACACAGCTCTCTGGTTTTGGCCATTGTGGAGAGGTTGGAGTCTGTTTGATTGAGTGTGTGGACAAGTGTCTTTTATACAGGTAACGAGTTAAAACAGGTGCAGTTAATACAGGTAATGAGTGGAGAACAGGAGGGCTTCTTAAAGAAAAACTAACAGGTCTGTGAGAGCTGGAATTCTTACTGGTTGGTAGGTGATCAAATACTTATGTCATGCAATAAAATGCAAATTAATTATTTATTATTTTTGTTTTAGATTCCATCTCTCACAGTTGAAGTGTACCTATGATAAAAATGACAGACTTCTACATGCTTTGTAAGTGGGAAAACCTGCAAAATCGGCAGTGTATCAAATACTTGTTCTCCCCACTGTATGTTAATGTATGCTACTTTTAGCACTTTTCTGGGATGCTTGATTGTTTTCATTGCTTTACTTAGAAGCTTAGCAGAAGTAGACATGCTCATGGTATTTATATTGGAACTGTTAGTGCAGGGTGATCTGCACACAGTGGACTTCCTGCTAGGGCACACCGCCTCAGTGCTAACAGTATAACTCTGAAGCATTATGACAACTCAGCGACATAATGGTAGGGATTATCTGAGCTGGGCTTGGGTCATTGATAAGTCATTGCCTCAACGCAGCCTTATAATGCTGTGAAAGGATCCAGGAACCCAAATTGTTTGGGTGGATCCCATCCTCCTTATAAAACGTGTTTTGTTTCTAAAAGATGTGCATATGTGTGCGTGTGTGAGTGTGTGTGTGTGTGTGTGTGTGTCATCTCCACCCTTACCTGTAGCAGCCTTTAACCTCTCCTTCACTTCTCTCCTCTCTTGTCTCAGTGTCAGCAGAGTGTTGCGTATCCCATCCCTTTCTCTCTCCAGCTGTTCTTTCTCTCTCAAATAGAGTTTAGCGTCCTCCTCTGCTCGTGTTTTCCCATAGAGGCCATACTGATTGGCGTCTGGGGGGGGGGGTCACAAAGGGGGAGAGGTGAAAGGTCAGAGGTCAGACATAGATAGGTTATGGGAAGAAGACGTAACCTTCTTTTCTTTCTTTCTCTCTCTCTCTCTCTCTCTCTCTCTCTCTCTCTCTGTCAGTCACTCTCACTCTTTCTCTGCCTCTCACACAGAAAGAGGAGAGAGACATACAGACAGGGGGAGAGAGAGAGATACACAGAGACAGAGACAGAGACAGACAGAGAGAGGCAGAGAGAGAGAGAGAAATAGAGAGAGAGAGAGAGAGAGAGAGATAAATAGAGAGGGAGAGAGGCAGAGAGAGAGAGACAGACAGACAGACAGACAGACAGACAGACAGACAGACAGACAGACAGACAGACAGACAGACAGACAGACAGAGAGACAGACAGAGAGACAGACAGACAGACAGACAGACAGGGGGAGAGAGAGAGAGAGAGAGAGAGAGAGAGAGAGAGAGAGAGACAGACAGACAGACAGACAGACAGACAGACAGACAGACAGACAGACAGACAGACAGACAGACAGACAGACAGACAGACAGGGGGAGAGAGAGAGAGAGAGAGAGAGAGAGAGAGAGAGACAGAGAGAGAGAGAGAGAGACAGCCCAGTGGGTTGTGTGTGTACATAAATGTATGTGTGTCTTACTGGAGCCTGTGCGTTTCAGGGACAGACCAGGTTTGGTCCTACCAGAGTCACTACTGGAGAAACTGGACCTCCGCTTCGGTCCACCATCCTCAGTCTGTAGAAAAGAGGGACAGGGAACAAGATGAAGAGAGGAGAGGATGAAGGGAAGAGAAAGGAGGAAATGGTTAGAGGAATCATAACAAAGACAAGCCTAGGCTTTAGCTCAGTGGGATACCACAGTCTGGTGGTGTGCAGGAGACAACAGTTCAACCCTGGTCTGTCATATAAGACAATGCTGCTGTGTGTGTGTGTGTGTGTAGCAGAGAGCTCAGAGAGGTTCAGCATGGGGTTAACAGCCAATAAAACCATCTACAAAACCCTTTACTATAAGCTCTCTCTCACACGCAGATACACACAAAAACCCTTTCTCTACCTCTGTCTCTGTTTCCCGCTCTCAGGCCCTGACTCAACCCTATCTCTCTCCCCATATTCCTCTCTCTCTCTCTCTCTCTCTTTTTCTTTCTCTCTCTCTCTCTACAAAGGGCATCTTTGAAAGGCATGTAACAGAGTGTGATGTGTTTGGGTCAATGATCAGAGGTTTCATATTCAGACCAGACAGTGACTGTCCCCAACAGCTGCACACACACACGCACACACACACCCACCCACACGCACCCTTACCCCAACCCCCGCAGACACCCACCCACACCTTTCCTCCCGGAACTTCAGAGGAAACCCTACTGTCTGAGAATAATCCTTGTACAGCACCAACTGGTCATGTGTGTTTGTTCCCACCTGCTCTTCCTCATGGGGAACCTCGTCATACGTCCTGGAATCAGTGGAAGTGCTATTAGAAGATGTAACCCACCTGAGAGAGAGAGAGGGAGAGAGAGAGAGAGAGAGAGAGAGAGAGAGAGGGAGAGAGAGTGAGAGGTAGAGAGCGAGAGAGAGCGAGAGAGAGAGAGAAAAGTATGGAATGTGAGACTCAAACATTTGACAAATGCGTCATCCCTCTATTCCTCTCTCTCTCTCTCTCTCTCTCTCTCTCCTCTCTGACTCACAGGAAAGAGTGTCGCGCAGCATCTTGGATGTTAGTGATGGTTTCCACGTCAACATAGTCGTAGTGTAGTGACTCTGGATCTGTGGCTGTACCTGTCTCTGCCAGCAGAACACCCAGCCATCGCCCCAACTCCTCAGAGCTACACGCCTACAGGGGGAGGAGAGTGGGGAGGGGTAGGGAGATCGAGAGAGAGAAAGAGGTAATGATAAGATTAGACAGACCCATTGTACAAACAATCTGACATTTACCAGCACATGCATGAGACATGAGTCTTCTGACTCAGTATTCCAGTATTCGAAATTGCTACTGTATTGTAATATATGGTGTCTTGAATTTTATTGTAAGGTATGGTGTCATGATCTGTATTGTAATGTATGGTGTCATGAATTGTATTGTAATGTATGGTGTCATGAATTGTATTGTAATGTATGGTGTCATGAATTGTATTGTAATGTATGAATTGTTTAATGTACAGTATTTTACCGCCAATGCAGCCACCTCTGTACCTCCCTTCAGTATCCTGAGGGCGAAGGGATGTTTGGGGCCCAGTCCTGGGAACACCTCACACCCATGGAGGGGTAGAGGGGCCAGGGAGGGCCGGGGGTCTCCTCTGTCAGGGTGGAAGTGGAGAGAACCCCCATACACACAACACCACTGGTCCCTCCATACCTGGCTCAACAACACAGACAGGTAGCCTAGGGAGGAGAAGAGTGGGGGAGGAGAGGAGAGGAGAGGAGAGGAGAGGAGAGGAGAGGAGAGGAGAGGAGAGGAGAGGAGAGGAGAGGAGAGGAGAGGAGAGGAGAGGAGAGGAGAGGAGAGGAGAGGAGAGGAGAGGAGAGGACTGTAAGGTATGATTGGGATATCATTGCTGTTATCAATAGGTTATTGTCATATTTAATAAATGTAGCTTAATTGTTTTGTGTGTAAGTAGACAGATATAAATAAAGAGAGAGAATGGAAGAATAGTTCAGGGAAGGGGTGAGAGGTGAGATGGAGCAGGAGTGGCGGGGGGTGTCCTACCTCGTCGAGGGTCTGTGTCTGGGGAAGGGGTACATGAGTCGCCAGGTAGGGGGTGCTTCCTCTTGGAGAAACTGATGATACGTGTTATCTTACGGCCTGCTGCTAGAGCCCCCCGCTTCACCTTACCTACACACACACACACACACACACACACACACACACACACACACACACACACACACACACACACACACACACACACACACACACACACACACACACACACACACACACACACACACACACACACACACACACACACATAAAATAAATCCCCCATGTTGAGGGTCAAGCTGAGGTGAGTGCACAGTAATAAAGAATAGAATGGAATCTGCCATTTATCATGCAAAGACACTTACAACAATAAGTGCATAAATGTTTTCCATCAGTGGCCCCAGCGGGAATCAAACCCACCACAGTACAACATTCTCTCACCATTCTCTCTGTTGTCTCTGTTATTCTCTCCTGTAGTCACTCCCACACTGTCTGAGTCTGCTCTAGTCTTCTCACCAGACAGCCGCTTAGAGGACAGAGAAGGTACATAGTCACACTGTCTGAGTCTGCTCTAGTCTTCTCACCAGACAGCCGCTGAGAGGACTGAGGATGTACATAATCACACTGTCTGAGTCTGCTCTAGTCTTCTCACCAGACAGCCGCTGAGAGGACAGAGGAGGTACATAGTCACACTGTCTGAGTCTGCTCTAGTCTTCTCACCAGACAGCCGCTGAGAGGACAGAGAAGGTACATAGTCACACTGTCTGAGTCTGCTCTAGTCTTCTCACCAGACAGCCGCTGAGAGGACAGAGAAGGTACATAGTCACACTGTCTGAGGATAGAGGAGGTACAGAATAACAGTTTAGTCAGTTCAATCACCAAACACCCAACAGTTGAACCAATACCACCAATACCACCAATACCACCAATACCACCAATACCACCAATACCACCAATACCAATACCACCAATACCACCAATACCACCAATACCACCAATACCAACACCACCAATACCAATACCACCAATACCACCAATACCACCAATACCACCAATACCAATACCACCAATACCAATACCACCAATACCACCAATACCACCAATACCACCAATACCACCAATACCACCAATACCAACACCACCAATACCAATACCACCAATACCACCAATACCACCAATACCACCAATACCACCAATACCACCAATACCACCAATACCACCAATACCACCAATACCAACACCACCAATACCAATACCACCAATACCACCAATACCACCAATACCAATACCACCAATACCAATACCACCAATACCAATACCACCAATACCACCAATACCACCAATACCACCAATACCACCAATACCACCAATACCAATACCACCAATACCAACACCACCAATACCAATACCACCAATACCACCAATACCACCAATACCACCAATACCAATACCACCAATACCAACACCACCAATACCAATACCACCAATACCACCAATACCACCAATACCACCAATACCACCAATACCACCAATACCAACACCACCAATACCAATACCACCAATACCAATACCACCAATACCACCAATACCACCAATACCACCAATACCACCAATACCACCAATACCAATACCAATACCACCAATACCACCAATACCAATACCAATACCACCAATACCACCAATACCAATACCAATACCAATACCACCAATACCACCAATACCAATACCACCAATACCAATACCAATACCACCAATACCAATACCAATACCACCAATACCACCAATACCAATACCAATACCACCAATACCAATACCACCCCCAGCAATACCAATACCGCCAATACCAATACCACCAATACCACCAATACCACCAATACCACCAATACCACCAATACCAATACCACCAATACCAATACCACCAATACCAATACCAATACCACCAATACCAATACCACCAATACCAATACCACCAATACCAATACCAATACCGCCAATACCAATACCACCAATACCAATACCACCAATACCAATACCAATACCACCAATACCAATACCACCCCCAGCAATACCAATACCACCAATACCAATACCAATACCACCAATACCAATACCAATACCACCAATACCACCAATACCAATACCACCAATACCAATACCACCACCACCAATACCACCACCACCAATACCAATGCCACCAATACCAATACCACCCCCAGCAATACCAATACCACCAATACCAATACCAATACCACCAATACCAATACCACCAATACCAATACCAATACCACCAATACCAATACCACCCCCAGCAATACCAATACCACCAATACCAATACCAATACCACCAATACCAATACCAATACCACCAATACCACCAATACCAATACCACCACCACCAATACCACCACCACCAATACCAATACCACCAATACCAATACCAATACGACCAATACCAATACCACCACCACCAATACCAATACCACCAATACCAAAACCACCAATACCACCACCACCAATACCACCACAACCAATACCAATACCACCAATACCAATACCACCAACACCAATACCAACCCCACCAATACCAATACCACCACCACCAATACCAATACCACCAACACCAATACCAATACCACCAATACCAACACCACCAATACCAATACCACCACCAATACCGATACCACCAATACCAACACCACCAATACCAATAACACCAATACCAATACCAACACCACCAATACCACCACCACCAATACGAATACCACCAATACCAATACCACCAATACCAATACCACCAATACCAACACCACCAATACCAATACCACCAATACCAATACCAACACCACCAGTACCAATACCACCAACACCAATACCAATACCACCAATACCAACACCACCAATACCAACACCACCAATACCAATACCACCAATACCAATACCAACACCACCAATACCACCACCAATACCAATACCACCAATACCAACACCACCAATACCAATACCACCAATACCAATACCACCAATAGAGAGAGAAACTATGTGGAAGGTTGATTTAACCAGTGTGTGCCCAGTGGGCATAGACCAGGCCCATAGGGCAACACTTCTACTGGGGGAACAGATAAAGACTGTGAGTGAATGGTGTGGTGATGTGTTATTCTGTTCTGTTATTATTCTTTTGTTCTGTGTTTTTCTGTTGTTCTGAGATTTTCTGTTGTTTTGTGTTGTTCTGTTGTTCTGTTATTATTCTGTTGTTCTGTTATTATTATGTTGTTCTGTGTTATTCTGTTGTTCTGTTATTATTATGTGTTTAGGCTGTGGGTTCTATTGAGCTCTACACACAATCACACACTGACTTGAGTGTAACACACACCTCGTCCAGCTCAGTCTTGTTGGGCATCATGGGAGAAGTGGACTCTTCTGATCCTTTTCCCTGACTCACTTTACGGACCACCTGAGAACACACACACACACACACACACACACACACACACACACACACACACACACACACACACACACATGGATGAGGAGAGGGAAAGGAAAAGTGTGTGTGTGACGGAATGTGTGTATGCGCATAGATGCATGTATTTGTGTGTATGTGTGTGTGTTGGCCTCACCCTGAGCCACCTGTGTGCTTGCTCCCTGCTCAGCACAGCCAGGACCAGAGCCTCTCCGCTGGGTGGAGTGAACCTCAGCTCATGTCTCTTCCTGCGTCCGTCTTTAGGGGCGTAGACCACAGTGCACTGGGGCAGGGACAGGTCAACATACGGGGACACGTCCTTAGAGCTCTTATAGCACTGGACGAGAGAACACAGGGGTTAAGGAGTGTGTCTGTGTCCATGATGTGTGTGTGTGTGTCCATGAAGTGTGTGTGTATTTGTGTGTGTGTGTGTGTGTGTGTGTGTACCTGTAGCCTGTTGTCCCGTATGACAGTCAGTTGCTTGGCCCACTGTCCAAAGCGTTTCTTCCGAAGCAGGAAGGCACAGATCCTACAGTCCCTGGTAGGGAGCATGGAGCTCTCATCACTAGGCCACCGGTGGGTCAGCCTGGACCCTGGCCCTGATCCTCGTTCCTCTTCATCCTCCTCATACGACTCATAGGAACTACTCAGTGCATCAGAGTCATTGTCTGGAGGAGAGAGACCAATAAACTACAGTTAGACTGAGACCAATCAGAAGAAACTACAGTTAGACAGACCATTCAGAAGAAACTACAGTTAGAATGAGACCAATCAGAAGTTAGACTGAGACCAATCAGAAGAAACTACAGTTAGACTGAGACCAATCAGAAGAAACTACAGTTAGACTGAGACCAATCAGAAGAAACTACAGTTAGACTGAGACCAATCAGAAGAAACTATAGTTAGACTGAGACCAATCAGAAGAAACTACAGTTAGACTGAGACCATTCAGAAGAAACTACTGTTAGACTGAGACATATAAGTCTGCACATGTTTATTACAAAGAACAAAACATCAAAGTTGTAACCACACAGACCAGAAGCTATGTATCAGGTCTTGTTGAGGTACTGTAGGATACGTTTTCTGCTACATTTGACTCACAGGAGTTTTTGCGTTCGTTGATGCAGGCAGGAGGGGAGTTGTTCTCTGCATCCTCATAGTAACCGTCTTCTATGGAGTTAGGAGGGCTGGAGCTACCGTGGGTGGTGATGTACTCTGGCTGCTTGCCAGGGCTGAGAGGTACTGCCTCTTCATAATACGCCTCAGGGGGGGGGGTGGTGGGCAGGGGCGGAGGGGTCTCGGATGAGTGGGGTGGGGAGGAGTCTGGACTGCTCTATAGGGTAGGAAGACACAGCTACTTACACACCAACACACATATTACACACCAACACACATATTACACACCAACACACATATTACACACCAACACACACTCACCATGCACGTACACACACACACCACACACTCACCATGCACATACACACCACACACTCACCATGCACGCACACACACACACACACACCACACACACACACACCACACACTCACCATGCACGTACACACACACACCACACACTCACCATGCACGTACACACACAAACACCACACACTCACCATGCACATACATACACACACACCACACACACACACACACACACACACACACACACACACACACACACACACACACACACACACACACGCACACACACACACACACACACCACACACTCACCATGCAAAGCTAGGTCACTTGGAAAATAAGTGTAGAGCTTGATGGGTGAGCTCTTATAGCACTATTGGGGATCATACAACACTATGGGGGATCATCTAACACTATGGGGGATCATCTAACACTATGGAGGATCATCTAATACTATGGAGGATCATATAACACTATGGAGGATAATCTAACACTATGGAGGATCAGCAACACTATTGGGAATCATCTAACAATAAGACAGATAGCACTATGGGGGATCATCTAAGTCCCGACGATAGATCAACAGTGACAAGCATGTGCGTGCAGAAAATCCCCTCGCTTGCTCTCTCTCACTCTCTCTTTCTCTTCCTTTGTCCCCCTCGCTCTCTCTCTCCCCTCCTCCTTCTCTCTTACCAGCAGGTAATGGTTCAGTGGAGAGCTGTAGCTGCAACTAGAGAGACAGCCTTGCTATAACTACCCTGCAGCTGCAGAGAGAAAGAGAGAGAGAGACAGAGAGAGAGAGAGAGAGAGAGAGAGAGAGAGACAGAGAAAGAGAGAGAGAGAAAGCAAGCAAGAGAGACAGAGAGAGGGACCGAGAGAGAGCGAGAGAGAGAGAGAGAGAGTGAGAGAGAGAGAGAGAGAGAGAGCGAGAGAGAGAGAGACAGTGCTACACTCCAGAACCACCTGTCTTGTCGGTCCTGTTGTCACATCTTTCTTACTGCCATACCTCTCTGTCATCCTCCCTTACTGCCATACCTCTCTGTCATCCTCCCACCCCTATATAAACAGGGTACAGCTATGATTCAGTTCCAGAGCGTCATTGTTGTTGAGGGGAAAGATTCACTGGTTACTAGGATACATATACATATACTTAAGATTCATAGACACATAAAAACACATTTGAACACACAGGAACAGTGAATGTGTGTAATGTGTAGCTCACCTGTTTTGAGGGTATTGTGTCATCTCTGTGTATATCAGTGTGTGTGTCCTCCTTCTGTTTTTGGTCCTCTGTCATGTCTTTCAGCTCACCCAGGTCACAGTCTGGACAGCGAGGTAGAAGACAGTTAAATGGGAAGTTCAGGATTTTACAACTTGAAGTTAGGCGGTTGCTCACCCTGAAAATGGGCCAGGAGAAACTGTTGCAAAATCTTTAAATTCATCTTTAATATCCTGGTTGTTGAAATAAAGATAGTATCGCTCCAAGGACCAAACTCACCAAAGGTCTCGAAGAGGGATTCCACAAAGCTGGTGCCGTTTCTGTAGACTGACGTGTTCATGTACAAGTAGTCTGGTCCTGGAAACAAAACATACTGTATAAACACACTTTTATGAAGAACTTATATTGTTCGATTTCACTTCATCTGTTATGTATCTCTTTACTATATGTATATCCCTGTCTGTACCAGATCTGGGTTCAATTACTATTTGAAATCATTTCAAATATCTATCTGTGCTTGAATGAGCTTGCCTCCAATCAATATGGCACTCTGGCAAACTAAAGCAAACGCTAAAAGGTATTTGAAGGATTTCAAATAGTATTTGAACCCAGGTCTGGTCTATACCTCTGTTAGTATCCTACCAGTGGGCTGTAGTTGTTTCAGCAGGTTCCTAACAGAGGTCTTCTTCTCCTCAGTAGGGGAGCTCAGAGTCTCGTGGTCCAGCAGCTTCAGTAGAACGTTGAGCTCCATTACCAGGACATCCATCGCTAAGGAAAGGGTCGGAGGTCAGAGGATAGAGGTCAGAGTTTAAAGGTCAGGGAGGGAGAGGACAGAGGCTGACCCAGACTAAACAACTTCCTGTTTCTGTCAACAAACACAGGCACGTACGCATACCCATGCATCCCTCTCTCACTCTCTCTCTGGTCCATATCTGTCCCCCCCCCCCACACCCCCATCTCGCTGTCTCTCTCAGGGGTAGGGGAAACCCAGTACTACACGTCCATAAATCCAGTACGTAGATACATAACATCATGGTGTTTTTAAAGCCCAGTCAGCTTTTTAGGAGTATATGATTCACATGTTGATGTACGAGGTGGGACTAGACCGCTCCCTGTTTTCAGAACAGAGTGAAAATAAACCTTCAGCTCTGCAAGCAGGTGTATGCTCTTGAGGGCTTTGAACTGTATGGGTGTGTGTGTGTGTGTGTGTGTGTGTGTGTGTGTGTGTGTGTGTGTGTGTGTGTGTGTGTGTGTGTGTGTGTGTGTGTGTGTGTGTGTGTGTGTGTGTGTGTTTCTCTCTCTCTGGTCCATCTCTTTCTCCACTTCTCTCTCTCAATTTAAATTAAAATGACATTTTCAAAATAAGGGCTTTATTGGAATGGAGCACATGTTTACATTGCCAAAGCAAGTTAAATAGATAATAAAAAAAAACAATACAAATGTATTGTTATATATACAGTGTTGTAACAATGTGCAAATAGTTAAAGTATAAAAGGGATAACAAATAAAGATAAATATGGGTTGTATTTACAATGGTGTTTGTTCTTCACTGGTTGTCAGGCTCTGGCCATAGAGATGTCAGGCTCTTTTGCTTCTCTAAAATACCATGGAGTCTGACAGGTCTATTATTTCTGTTTCTGGTGGTGGTTTGTGGTGGATCCCTAATTAGAGGCAGCTGTAGTGCATTGTCTCTAATTAGGGATCCTACATATGTTTGTATGTTCCACACCGGGTTGGTGGGTCATTGTACTTTCACAGTGTGAAAGTAAGTGCGTTTTTTCTGGTTAATATATATTGTTGTTATTTTGTATAGTTCACATCCAGTATCGTCTATTTAAGTTTATTCAATAAATGAACTATCGCTGCGCCTTGGTCTCTCACCGTCCCGACTCGTGACACTGGTTGCCCTTTTCTTGTGGCAACAGGTCATACATCTTGCTGCTGTGATGTCACACTGTAGTATTTCAACTAATAGATATTGGTTGGTTTTTGGAAATCTTTGTGGATCTGTGTAATCTGAGGGAAAAATGTGTCTCTAATATGGTCATACATTTCCACATCATTTTGTGGGCAGTCTCTTGAGAGCCAGGTCTGCCTACGGCGGCCTTTCTTAACCCCCGACAACTGTGACTGAAACAAACTTAAGAAAAGCTTTGACTATGTACAGGCTTGAGCTAACGTGCGCTAATGTGATTAGTATGACGTTGTAAGTAACAAGAATATTTCCCAGGACATAGACATATCTTATATGGGCAGAAAGCTTAAATTCTTGTTAATCTAAGTGCACTGTCCAATTTACAGTAGCTACTACAGTGAAATACTACCATGCTATTGTTTGAGGAGAGTGCACAGTTTTGTACTTGAAAATGCATCAATAAACCAATAGGCAGATTTGATACAACATTTTGAACATTAATGCAATGGTTCATTGGATATGTCTAAAGCTTTGCACATACACTGCTGCCATATAGTGGCCAACATCTAAATTGCGCCTGGACTCCTAAGTAATATTATGGCCTTTCTCTTGCATTTCAAAGATGGTGTGACACATATTTTTTTTCTTTGTATTATCTTTTACCAGATCTAATGTGTTATATTCTCCTACATTAATTTTAGGCGGAAATTCAAAAAAAGGGTCAGATTCTTAAGAGGTTATAGGAGGAAAAATATTAGAGTTTTATCCATACATCTCCATTTTGGATACATAACTCTTCATGTTGTTGTTTGTTTAGTTTGTTCCAATTTTCCCAGAAGTGGTTAGATTCTATGGATTCTTCAAATACATTGAGCTGATTTCTGACGTGCTGTTCCTTCTTTTTCCGTAGTGTATTTCTGTATTGTTTTAGTGATTCACCATAGTGAAGGCGTAGGCTCAGGTTCAAATATACTGTTTAGGTTTTCTACTGCCAAGTTTACACCTTCACTATTACAGTGAAATGTTTTGTACAGGAAGTAGACTAAAAGGGATTGAATTTGTTGTTGCCTAATTGTTTTTTGGTAGATTTACACACTACTTTGCTTCCATCTATAGCATTTCTTAATATTATTCAATTCCTTTGGCTTTGATGCCTCATGATTGAGTAGACAGTGATTTTGCTCTGATCTGATAGGGGTGTCAGAGGACTGACTGGGAAACCCAGATGTCCAATGGCTGTGAGAAAGACTGGTCTAGGCCAAGACATCCCACCCCCACCCCCACCCCCACCCCTATCATCGCTGCTCTCCACCTCTCCTCACACACAGTGGAATAAATAGGCAAGCTGTGCCTGAATTGATTTAATATGCCAGCTACTCAGACAGTGTGTGAGGATCTCCATGATTCATTAAGATGGAAGAGAACCGGATGGGTAGAGAAGAAAGCTGTTACATACCCACACACACACACACGTATACCCACACACACACACACACACACACACACACACACACACACACACATGCATACCCACACACACACATGCATGCCCACACACACACACCCACACATACGGCCGGTCAGTTCTCTCTGGTTGTCATTGGCTATTATATCCATGATTACTCTCTCTGTGTCCCAAATGGCACACTATTCCTTACTAAACTCACTACGTGACCAGGCAGATATCCAGCACTCACACTAAACTCACTACGTGACCAGGCAGATATCCAGCACTCACACTAAACTCACTACGTGACCAGGCAGATATCCAGCACTCACACTAAACTCACTACGTGACCAGGCAGATATCCAGCACTCACACTAAACTCACTACGTGACCAGGCAGATATCCAGCACTCACACTAAACTCACTACGTGACCAGGCAGATATCCAGCACTCACACTAAACTCACTACGTGACCAGGCAGATATCCAGCACTCACACTAAACTCACTACGTGACCAGGCAGATATCCAGCACTCACACTAAACTCACTACGTGACCAGGCAGATATCCAGCACTCACACTAAACTCACTACGTGACCAGGCAGATATCCAGCACTCACACTAAACTCACAACGTGACCAGGCAGATATCCAGCACTCACACTAAACTCACTACGTGACCAGGCAGATATCCAGCACTCACACTAAACTCACTACGTGACCAGGCAGATATCCAGCACTCACACTAAACTCACTACGTGACCAGGCAGATATCCAGCACTCACACTAAACTCACTACGTGACCAGGCAGATATCCAGCACTCACACTAAACTCACGAGGGGACACTTAGTGAAATCATACACATAGCAGACATGTTAACTATACACTAGTATTTGGTCACACACACAGCAGACATGTTAACTACACGCCAACATTCAGTCACACACAGCAGACATGTTAACTACACGCCAGCATTCAGTCACACACAGCAGACATGTTAACTACACGCCAACATTCAGTCACACACAGCAGACATGTTAACTACACGCCAGCATTCAGTCACACACAGCAGACATGTTAACTACACGCCAGCATTCAGTCACACACATAGTAGACATGTTAACTACACGCCAGCATTCAGTCACACACATAGTAGACATGTTAACTACACGCCAGCATTCAGTCACACACACAGCAGACATGTTAACTACACGCCAGCATTCAGTCACACACATAGTAGACATGTTAACTTCACGCCAGCATTCAGTCACACACATAGCAGACATGTTAACTTCACGCCAGCATTCAGTCACACACATAGCAGACATGTTAACAACACGCCAGCATTCAGTCACACATAGTAGACATGTTAACTTCACGCCAGCATTCAGTCACACATAGTAGACATGTTAACTACATACCAGCATTCAGTCACACATAGCAGACATGTTAACTACATGCCATCATTCAGTCACACATAGCAGACATGTTAACTACATACCAGCATTCAGTCACACATAGCAGACATGTTAACTACATGCCATCATTCAGTCACACATAGCAGACATGTTAACTACATACCAGCATTCAGTCACACACATAGCAGACATGTTAACTACATGCCAGCATTCAGTCACACACATCACATACATGTTAACTACACGCAAGCATTCAGTCACACATATAGCAGACATGTTAATTACACACTAGCATTCAGTTTTACACATAGCAGAGATGTTAACTACACGTCAGCATTCAGTCTTCCGTTTTGAATGAATAATAGATTATCAGTACAGTGAAATTTACATCTGTCTACAGTATCGGAGGTTCAATGAACTATGAAGACTGTATGTTCCAGTGATGAGTATGGAAAACTGATTATGTTGGTAAGGTCTAACAAGGAAACCAGGTGGACCCAAATTATCCCCAAAATTTTTTTTGCCCGGAGGTTATACTTCAGCTCAATATCCTAACACTTGGCTGTGCCCCAAACGGCACCCTATTCCCCATGGGCCCTGGTCAAAAGTAGTGCACTGTGTAGGGAAAAGGGTCAAGTGACTCCCTGAACCCGGGGGCCTCAGCAGTGAAACAGATTGAGTTCCTGAACCAGGGGGCGTCAGTAGTGAAAAATATTGAGTTCCTGAACCAGGGGGCCTCAGCAGTGAAACAGATTGAGTTCCTGAACCAGGGGGCCTCAGCAGTGAAACAGATTGAGTTCCTGAACCAGGGGGCGTCAGTAGTGAAAAATATTGAGTTCCTGAACCAGGGGGCATCAGCAGTGAAACAGATTGACTTCCTGAACCAGGGGGCCTCAGCAGTGAAACATATTGAGTTCCTGAACCAGGGGCCTTAGCAGTGAAACTGATTGAGTTCCTGAACCAGGGGGCCTCAGTAGTGAAACAGACTGAGTTCCTGAACCCGGGGGCCTCAGCAGTGAAACAGATTGAGTTCCTGAACCAGGGGGCCTCAACAGTGAAACATATTGAGTTCCTGAACCAGGGGGCCTTAGCAGTGAAACTGATTGAGTTCCTGAACCAGGGGGCCTCAGTAGTGAAACAGACTGAGTTCCTGAACCCGGGGGCCTCAGCAGTGAAACAGATTGAGTTCCTGAACCAGGGGGCCTCAACAGTGAAACATATTGAGTTCCTGGACCAGGGGGCCTCAGCAGTGTGACAGATTGAGTTCCTGAACCAGGGGGCCTCAGCAGTGAAACAGATTGAGTTCCTGAACCAGGGGGCCTCAGCAGTGTGACAGATTGAGTTCCTGAACCAGGGGGCCTCAGCAGTGAAAAATACACAATTTGTTACTGATACACCTCCTACTAAATACACACACTTCCTCACTCACTCCTCTCAGCTGCATGGGCCTCCTACCAGCGTGTGTGTGTGTTTATGTTTAGTCACTGAAACAGGACTTGTTGATATGCAGTCTTCAACCAAATAAAGAGATTCCCCAGTCCATGGCCTATATCTGGCCCTGGCAGGAAACATGGACCAACTTGGGAGGTAATGTGGTCTAATGGTCTAACTGTGAAAGAGAGGGAGGGAGAGAGAGAGATGGAGAGAGAGAGAGAGAGAGAGAGCACCTGCCAAGTTATCCAACTGCTTGTCTTTGCTGGCACTCACGCTCAATAGAGGAAGGGAATTAAGAGAACTAAAGGAGAGAGAGGGAGAGAGAGAGGGGGAGAGAGAGAAGGAGAGAGAGAAGGAGAGAGAGAAGGAGATAGAGAGGGATAGAGAGAAGGAGAGAGAGAGGGATAGAGAGAGGGAAGGAGAGAGAGAGGGTAGCAGCATGGTAAATGCTTTAACCATGAATTGCTGGACAATATTTCCCAAAGGCCTTCTCATAAATCTTGTCAAATACCAACACTGTTTGCCAGTATCAAGAAGACCAACAGAGGGAAAACCCCTAACAGTGCTAGCCTGAGAAAAAGGTCAGAATACACTGTTGCAATGCCAAGCAGGGAAGGGAGAGAGGTGTCCAGGAAACACACACACACACACACACGCTCTGAGCTGATAATGCCACATCAAAATGGGGGCTTTAGTATTGAGATCAAAACAAGTTGCATAAGCACAGACTGATCAGCTGATCATAGTATAATTGTTGGAAGAGCAGCATGGTATCATTGTTGGAAGAGCATCATAGTATCATTGTTGGAAGGGCAGCATAGTATCCGGAACATAGAGCAGCATAGTATCCGGAACATAGAGCAGCATAGTATCATTGTAGGAAAAGAGCAGCATGGTGTCATTGTTGGAAGAGCAGCATAGTATCCGGAACATAGAGCAGCATAGTATCATTGTTGGAAGAGCAGCATAGTATCATTGTAGGAAGAGCAGCATGGTATCACTGTTGGAAGAGCAGCATAGCATCATTGTTGGAAGAGCAGCATAGTATAATTATTGGAAGAGCAGCAAATTATCATTGTTGGAAAAGCAGCATGGTATCATTTTTGGAAGAACAGCATGGTATCATTGTTGGAAGAGCAGTATAGTATCATTGTTGGAATAGCAGCGTAGTATCCGGAACATAGAGCAGCATAGTATCATTGTTGGAAAAGCAGCATGGTATCATTGTTGGAAGAGCAGCATAGTATCATTGTTGGAAGAGCAGCATGGTATCATTGTTGGAAGAGCAGCATAGTATCATTGTTGGAAGAGCAGCATGGTATCATTGTTGGAAGACCAGCATGTTATCATTGTTGGAAGAGCAGCATAGTATCATTGTTGGAAGAGCAGCATGGTATCATTGTTGTAAGAGCAGCATAGTATATTGTTGGAAGAGCAGCATGGTATCACTGTTGGAAGAGCAGCATGGTATCATTGTTGGAAGACCAGCATGTTATCATTGTTGGAAGAACAGCATGGTATCATTGTTGGAAGAGCAGCATAGTATCATTGTTGGAAGAGCAGCATAGTATCATTGTTGGAAGAGCAGCATGGTATCATTGTTGTAAGAGCAGCATGGTATCATTGTTGGAAGAGCAGCATGGTATCATTGTTGGAAGACCAGCATGTTATCATTGTTGGAAGAGCAGCATGGTATCATTGTTGGAAGACCAGCATGTTATCATTGTTGGAAGAGCAGCATAGTATCATTGTTGGAAGAGCAGCATAGTATCATTGTTGGAAGAGCAGCATAGTATCATTGTTGGAAGAGCAGCATAGTATCATTGTTTGGAGAGCAGCATAGTATCTGGAACATAGAGCAGCATGGCATCATTGTTGGAAGAGCAGCATGGTATCATTGTTGGAAGAGCAGCATGGTATCATTGTTTGGAGAGCAGCATAGTATCATTGTTTGGAGAGCAGCATAGTATCTGGAACATAGAGCAGCATAGTATCTGGAACATAGAGCAGCATAGTATCTGGAACATAGAGCAGCATAGTATCTGGAACATAGAGCAGCATAGTATCCGGAACATAGAGCAGCATAGTATCTGGAACATAGAGCAGCATAGTATCTGGAACATAGAGCAGCATAGTATCTGGAACATAGAGCAGCATAGTATCCGGAACATAGAGCAGCATAGTATCTGGAACATAGAGCAGCATAGTATCTGGAACATAGAGCAGCATAGTATCTGGAACATAGAGCAGCATAGTATCCGGAACATAGAGCAGCATAGTATCTGGAACATAGAGCAGCATAGTATCTGGAACATAGAGCAGCATAGTATCTGGAACATAGAGCAGCATAGTATCCGGTACATAGAGCAGCATAGTATCTGGAACATAGAGCAGCATAGTATCCGGTACATAGCCATAAAGAGAAAGATATTTTCAAAGTAGAGACTGCTGAGGCTGATTCCCAATTGGCACCCTATTCCCTATATTCTGACCTGGTCTAAAGTAGTGCATTATATAAGGACTTGGGTGCCATTCGAGACATAACCAGCGGGAGGAATGTGTGGCTGAGTTAGCCGAGCTAGCCCACACAACAAAGCTTCACTATCTCACACTGCTTTGGCAAACAGAAAATACATTCCACACCTTGTTACAAGTGCAATGCAGTGTGTGTGTGTGTGTGTTTACCTGCGTGTGTGTGTGTGTGTGTGTGTGTGTGTGCCAGAGAGCAAGGGAGGGTGGCCATCACAGCAGCAAGAACCAACACCATTGTAAATACAACCCATATTTATGTTGAATTATTTTCACTTTTGTACTTTGACTATTTGTACATAGTTACAACGCTGTACTGCATATAGCCATATTATGACATTTGAAATGTCTTTATTCCTCTTAAACTTTTGTGAGTGTAATGTTTACTGTTCATTTGTTATTGTTTATTTCACTTTTGTTATCCATTTCACTTGCTTTGGCAATGTAAACATATGTTTCCTATGTCAATAAAGCCCTTTAGAGAGAGAGAGAGAGAGAGAGAGAGAGAGAGAGAGAGAGAGAGAGAGAGAGAGAGAGAGAGAGAGAGAGAGAGAGAGAAAATGAGCAGATTATAGTTTGTTAAACAGTGATATAGTTTGTTTAATCCCCCTGGACTTTAAATAAAACAAGCGTTTGCAGAGCAGACCTCCAGCTCAGTGAGAACGCTGTAACAGTGAAGAACTAGGAGAACTAGGAGCCAGCCAACTCAGCACCTGCACTAACACGACTAGCTAACAACATTATATGATACAGAGTATGTCTGTGTACCAATAGGCACCCTATTCCCTTTACAGTGCACTACTGTAGATAAGGGCCCATAGGTTAGTCAAGCAATAAGGCCAGAGGAGGTGTGGTATATGTGGTATACAGTTTACTAGTCTAATCACAGTGTTACACTAATACAGTTTACTAGTCTAATCACAGTGTTACACTAATACAGTTTACTAGTCTAATCACAGTGTTACACTAATACAGTTTACTAGTCTAATCACAGTGTTACACTAATACAGTTTACTAGTCTAATCACAGTGTTACACTAATACAGTTTACTAGTCTAATCACAGTGTTACACTAATACAGTTTACTAGTCTAATCACAGTGTTACACTAATACAGTTTACTAGTCTAATCACAGTGTTACACTAATACAGTTTACTAGTCTAATCACAGTGTTACACTAATACAGTTTACTAGTCTAATCACAGTGTTACACTAATACAGTTTACTAGTCTAATCACAGTGTTACACTAATACAGTTTACTAGTCTAATCACAGTGTTACACTAATACAGTTTACTAGTCTAATCACAGTGTTACACTAATACAGTTTACTAGTCTAATCACAGTGTTACACTAATACAGTTTACTAGTCTAATCACAGTGTTACACTAATACAGTTTACTAGTCTAATCACAGTGTTACACTAATACAGTTTACTAGTCTAATCACAGTGTTACACTAATACAGTTTACTAGTCTAATCACAGTGTTACACTAATACAGTTTACTAGTCTAATCACAGTGTTACACTAATACAGTTTACTAGTCTAATCACAGTGTTACACTAATACAGTTTACTAGTCTAATCACAGTGTTACACTAATACAGTTTACTAGTCTAATCACAGTGTTACACTAATACAGTTTACTAGTCTAATCACAGTGTTACACTAATACAGTTTACTAGTCTAATCATAGTGTTACACTAATACAGTTTACAAGTCTAATCACAGTGTTACACTAATACAGTTTACTAGTCTGATTGTCTGGTTTGTTTCTGCTACTTTGCCACTTTGCGAGTAAAGACTAAACACACAAACAGGCTAACAGGCTAACAGGCTGCCACACTAAAGAAAGCAAACAAACACACATGTAACATCACACAAAGAACCAAAACTGATAACTGGATCATACATAACTGTGAGAAAAGTAAAAACTGTTTTCTCAAAGAGTGTACTTTGGCACCTACCATTAGCAGATGAGGAAGAGAGGCCCACCATTATTCCAATGTTAGGACAAAGAAATTCATATTTTTCATTAATCTGAATGAAAGGTGAATAAAAAAAGTGTTCCTCTGTAGTGGTGAGGTGAGTCTGACTACTGTTAAACCACAAGGGAATTCACACTCCTATACTTCTCCCAGCTCCTCCCTCCCTCCCTGGTGGTTTTTCTCTCTTCTCTCTGTCTCTGTCTCTATCTCTCTCTCTCTGTGGGGAGGGGTGATGATGTGTTTTGTGTGTGTGTGAGCGGTGCCGGGATTACAGCAGGGGGATGGCACACACACACACACACACACACACACACACACACACACACACACACACACACACACACACACACACACACACACACACACACACACACACACACACACACACACACACACACACCCTAATCCCCCCAGCTAGCTTCAGATTTCATTAATGCCTAACTCACATTATACAGTTTAGTCAGCACCTCATCTCACACCTCCTCACCCTTCTCCTCCCCCTCCTGCCCTGAGGCCGAGCCTAGAGCACGACCTAACATGCTGAACAGTACCTCTTCTCACACTGGCACTACACACACACACACACACACACACACACACCTGAGTGAGTCTGTTTTCACGGATACCTCATAGGTAAAGCATTCAGATAAGCCGTCCATATCAGCTCTCCCCATCTTCTCTCCAAGGAGAAAGATACATTTTTCTATTTGTCTGTCAGTCCACTGCTCTCTCAGCCCACTGTCCTCTTCAGCCCGCTGTCCTCTCAGCCCACTGTCCTCTCAGCCCACTGTCCTCTCAGTCCACGGCTCTCTCAGTCCACTGCTCTCTCAGCCCACTGCTCTCTCAGCCCACTGCTCTCTCAGTCCACTGCTCTCTCAGTCCACTGCTCTCTCAATCCACTGCTCTCTCAGTCCACTGCTCTCTCAGCCCACTGCTCCTCTGGGCAGGTTGGGATCTGCCTGGTTACAGGATCACTAAACACCACCAGCCTGGGTATCTCAAGACAAACCTTATCTCTGTTTAAAAATATACGGTGGGGAGAACAAGTATTTGATACACTGCCGATTTTGCAGGTTTTCCCACTTACAAAGCATGTAGAAGTCTGTCATTTTTATCATAGGTACACTTCAACTGTGAGAGACGGAATCTAAAAAATCCAGAAAATCACATTGTATGATTTTTAAATAATTAATTTTCATTTTATTGCATGACATAAGTATTTGATCACCTACCAACCAGTAAGAATTCCGGCTCTCACAGACCTGTTAGCTTTTCTTTAAGAAGCCCACCTGTTCTCCACTCATTACCTGTATTAACTGCACCTGTTTGAACTCGTTACCTGTATAAAAGACACCTGTCCACACACTCAATCAAACAGACTCCAACCTCTCCACAATGGCCAAGACCAGAGAGCTGTGTAAGGACATCAGGGATAAAATTGTAGACCTGCACAAGGCTGGGATGGGACAGGACAATAGGCAAGCAGCTTGGTGAGAAGGCAACAACTGTTGGCGCAATTATTAGAAAATGGAAGAAGTTCAAGATGACGGTCAATCTCCCTCGGTCTGGGGCACCATGCAAGATCTCACCTCGTGGGGCATCAATGATCATGAGGAAGGTGAGGGACCAGCCCAGAACTACACGGCAGGACCTGGTCAATGACCTGAAGAGAGCTGGGACCACAGTCTCAAAGAAAACCATTAGTAACACACTACGCCGTCATGGATTAAAATCCTGCAGCGCACGCAAGGTCCCCCTGCTCAAGCCAGCGCATGTCCAGGCCCGTCTGAAGTTTGCCAATGACCATCTGGATGATCCAGAGGAGGAATGGGAGAAGGTCATGTGGTCTGATGAGACAAAAATAGAGCTTTTTGGTCTAAACTCCACTCGCCGTGTTTGGAGGAAGAAGAAGGATGAGTACAACCCCAAGAACACCATCCCAACCGTGAAGCATGGAGGTGTAAACATCATTCTTTGGGGATGTTTTTCTGCAAAGGGGACAGGACGACTGCACCGTATTGAGGGGAGGATGGATGGGGCCATGTATCGCGAGATCTTGGCCAACAACCTCCTTCCCTCAGTAAGAGCATTGAGGATGGGTCGTGGCTGCGTCTTCCAGCATGACATCGACCCGAAACACACAGCCAGGGAAACTAAGGAGTGGCTCCGTAAGAAGCATCTCAAGGTCCTGGAGTGGCCTAGACAGTCTCCAGACCTGAACCCAATAGAACATCTTTGGAGGGAGCTGAAAGTCCGTATTGCCCAGCGACAGCCCCGAAACCTGAAGGATCTGGAGAAGGTCTGTATGTAGGACTGGGCCAAAATCCCTGCTGCAGTGTGTGCAAACCTGGTCAAGTACTACAGGAAACAAATGTTTCTCTACCAAATATTAAGTTCTGCTTTTCTGATGTATCAAATACTTATGTCATGCAATAAAATGCAAAATAATTACTTAAAAATCATACAATGTGATTTTCTGGATTTTTGTTTTAGATTCCGTCACTCACAGTTGAAGAGTACCAATGATAAAAATGACAGACTTCTACATGCTTTGTAAGTGGGAAAACCTGCAAAATCGGCAGTGTATCAAATACTTGTTCTCCCCACTGTATATATGACTGGTTGTGACAGTTGATACTGTATGTCTTTATTAGGGCGGTGTTATGTGGTCAGATTTCCAACACCTTCTACTAAAGGCTTCATACTGTAACAACGTAACATCATTTTGACCTTTTCGTCCACTTCTCCTGTTGACTTTTCTTGATATTTAATTCCCACCATGTTTCATGTTACCTTTCCCACGTTAGGTCCCTGTGACACAACAGACCCTTACGCACCCCTAATGTCTATGACACTACAGATCTAAGCCTGGCGGTGACCTGACAGGAGAGGTCATGTGATGTCTGTGACCTCTGACCTCTGCAGTAGAGCAGTGGTCCCATACACAGTTTAGCAGATGTTACAGCAGGTGCAGCAAAATGTTTGTGTTTCTAGCTTCTACACTGCAGTAGGATGCCAAACAAGTACACAAATAATAAATAATACAAATCTAGAAACAATAAAGGTACGGGCCTAGTATTCATAACTGACTTTGAAAAGGCCTTTGATAAAGTACGACTAGAATTTACTTATAAATGCCTGCAGTATTTTAGTTCTGGAGAATCTGTTATACAATGGGTTAAGTGTATGTATAGTACGTTCAAAATAGTAAATCATGGCTACTTCTCTGAAAGTATTAAACTATCAATAGGAGTGAAACAAGGTTGTCCACTATCGGCATATTTTTTACTATGGCCATCGAAATGTTAAATATTAAGATCAAACAATAATATCAAGGGGCTAGTAATCCGGGATCTATATAATTTCTCTAACCTCTCTGAATTACAACCAAACTATTTTTAATTTAACCTTTATTTAACTAGGCATTTAACTATGATAACTATGATAAATGTACCATATTATGTACTGGAGCTTTAAAAAATACTACTTTTACTTTACTGTATAGTTTATCAATAAAATGGTCTGATGGTGAAGTGGACATACTCGGTAGTCATATCCCAAAAGAATGAAAACAATCTCGCTACAATACATTTTAATAGAAAGTTAGCAAAAATTTTGCAAAGAACGATCTTGCTACCATGGAAAGGTAAATACCTGCCTATTTGTGGAAAAATCACCATGATGAATTATTTAGTCATATCCCAGTTTACCTATTTACAGTACTTATGGCCCTGCCTACACGGAACGACTTGTTTAAAAAAAAATGTATGAGCAAAAGATATTCCTCTTTATTTTGAATGGCAAGCAAGAAAAAATTAAATAGGCTGATTTATATATAGAATATGACTTAAGAGGGCTGAAATGATTAAATATTAAAGCATTGAACCTCTCACTAAAGTCTTCAGTCATACAAAAGTACTTGTATCCAAACTGGTTCTTTAGCTGATTAGTAAGAATGCTTCACCCCATGTTCAAGAATGGCCTTTTTCCCTTTATTCAGATTACAACCTCTCACTTTGAAAATTAAATAATCTCCAGAATATCGCTATTTTTAATAGAAAGCTGGTTGCAATTTCAGTTTAATCCAGCAGAAAAGACAAAACAAATATTAAAACAAATATTATGGGTAAACACAAATATACTAATTGATTAAAAAAAAGACATTATTTTTGAAAAAATATTTAAATAATGGAATAATCTTTCCTAACGATATCAGACAATATGACTTGTGGCGTTATGTCACTCATGCAGCTCAAATAAATATATGGAAATGTCTGCTCTATCCAAAATTACAACCAACTGATTGAGCATTACCGCAAAAATGGAAGAGGCAAGTGGAAGGAAGTAGGTAAGGAACTTGTCTGTCGGCCCTGCATTAAAGACCAAAATTGGTTAATGAAAATTGTGATAATTAAAAAATATACCAATTTAATTTAAAGACCCCAAAATGCACAGCTGCGCCGTTCAGGTTGCAAAATAGTTTGCTGTGCATTTTTGGGTCTTTAAATGAAATTGGTATATTTTTTAATTATCACAATTTTCATTAACCAATTTATGTTTAATGAACTG
Source organism: Thymallus thymallus (assembly GCA_023634145.1). Classification (NCBI taxonomy): domain Eukaryota; kingdom Metazoa; phylum Chordata; class Actinopteri; order Salmoniformes; family Salmonidae; genus Thymallus; species Thymallus thymallus. The sequence continues at coordinate 26,288,643 of CM042384.1, forward strand.
ATACATAAAACTATGTTGGATTCAGAATTTAGAGTTTTTCAATTTGAATTATTATAAAAAAATATTTTACCTAATAGAATGTTATATACATTGTATGGGGGATACAACCATCCCAGCTCTACAGATTTTTGCTGCGAAGAGATGACTTGTTTTGATACTGCCCACATGTAGCAGAAGAATTACAACATTTACCAGGAGCAAACTCTGTAAATATTACTGCTGGGTGACTTGAAAAGTCATAGTCAATCGATCAATAATATAATACACCTTTTAGTAAAAATATGAATCTTTAAATTACAATTTGTTGATCGACAGGTTGAGAACTTTGTTGAAACATTACAGCACAATGGAAAAATATACGGCAGCTAGAAATCTAAACTGGATGGTCTTCAGAGAAAGATGGGAGGGGTTGAGGGGAGCTGAAGGATGGGATTAAAATCAAATAAAAAAGATTACTTATAAAATGTATATAGTATGCAGAAGCTGTAAGCATAAGCCCAAGTACTGTTGTCCATTATTTTACTCCAATTAGGGGAGAGGTGGTAGGGTTAAGGGGAAATTACATGAATAGAATCCACAATCTATCTGCAATGTTAAAGCTGATCCACCAGCTAATACTAAAAAAAAACAAGAAATATTCTGCCCCAACAGACGAAGGAGGAACTTTGACACACACACTACCGTTTCGGTTCCTATCTAGCCTGCTCCAGTCTCTTCCATGAACTATCAGGTTCAGAAATGGATATCCACATCCGCACTCAATACAACTTTCTCAGTCCCAACCCAGTGTGTTCCATCAGATACTGGACTGCTCTGGAGAGACAGACGTTATGGGTGTGTGGTTTGGTGTTTGGTGGTTCGGTGTTTGGTCAGACAATAAGATATCTTCATCTCATCTGGAGTGAGTCAAAAGAGAGTTTCTTTGTCTCATGGCACCTGAATCTTAAAGTTATCTCAATGTTATCTGTAGGTAGTTATGGCGACACAAGCCTCCTAGTCATCAGATACCTGAACGCAGATGTACGCATGCACGCACACATCCTGTATGCAATAAAGGGGAAGGACGGAGAAAGTGATGAAATCTCAAAAGGTAACTTCCCAATCTTGGGGATTTAGGATGTGTATCTGAGCTAGTTAGGTGTGTCCAGATGACAGTGTGTAGTTATGTGTATCTGAGCTAGATAGGTGTGTCCAGATGACAGGAAGAGAGAGAGAGGGGAAGAGAGGAAGAGAGATGGGAAAGAGAGGAAGAGAGGGGAAGAGAGGGGAAGAGAGGAAGAACGAGAGGGAAAGAGAGGAAGAGAGGGGAAGATAGGAAGAGGGGGGAGGGGAGTTTCATGTCACTCTGCTCCTTGATGATGAATAAAACCCGCCGCAGATCATCACAGAACACTGTACTGCATATTACCTCAGACTGTCAATCACTACAGTAATGCAGTAATGCATACAAGAGTACTCTCTCTCACTCAGGGCTCTACCTTCATCCTGAAGACTCTGGAAAAGACAAAATCCTCTCTCTCCACCATGAGGATCAGACATACACTAAATGCACAAAATATTTTCAATATTGAGTTGCCTTAGAACAGCCTCAATTAGTCAGGGCATGGACTTTACAAGGTGTTGAAAGCGTTCCACGGGGATGCTGGCTCATTTTGACTCCAATGCTTCCCATAGTTGTATCAAGATGGCTGGTTTTTGGACCATTCTTGATACACACCGGAAACGGTTGAGCATGAAAAACCCAACAGTGTTGCAATTCTTGACTCAAACCAGTGAGCCTGGCACCTACTACCATACCCTGTTCAAAGGCACTTAAATCTTTTGTCTTGCCCATTCACCCTCTGAATGGCACACATACACAATATATGTCTCAGTTGTGTCAAGTCTTAATTCAATCCTTCTTTAACCTGTCCCCTTCCCCTTCATCTACACTGATTGAAGTGGATTTAACAAGTGACATCAATAAGGGATAATAGCTTTCACCTGGATTCACCTGGCAGTCTATGTAATGGAAAGAGCAGGTGCTCGTAATGTTTTGTATACTCAGTGTACAGTATGTATTAAGCGAAGGCCTCTCCCGGGACACTGGGGCGTATCCATGGGAATGATGGTCTGTGTGTGTGTACTCCCACTCACCTGTTTAAGCATTAACCCTCTTTGAAGGCCGGCTGAGACACAGTGGGAACATACGCTCAAACACACATACAAACACGTGCACAAAACACACACACAGGCATCTCTCTCTCTCTCTCTCTCTCTCTCTCTCTCTCAGACACACACACACCACCCAAATGGCCCCCTATTCCCTATATAGTGCAATATGTTTCACCAGGGCCCTATGGTCAAAAGTGGTGCAATTTGGGACGTAGCCAAGGACACACTCCCTTACAGCAGCTTAGAATACAATATCATTCCCCTATCTTCCTTCC